>JAYEVH010000343.1:0-376663 GCA_036346255.1 Ampelocalamus luodianensis
TTTTCGAGACCATGTTGAGAAAGGTGATGTTGTGCTTCATTTTGTTGAGTCCGAGCAACAGAGCCGTCGATATTTTCACTAAGGCTCTTGATTCTTCTCGCTTTGCCACGCTATGGGAGAGTTAGGGGTTATTAGTCCTCTTGGCCTGCTTTTTAGGGGAGTTTTGCTCCTTTGCATTCATTGTATCATAATGCATTTTCAATTCTACAACTTGCATTGTAATATAACTTCATGGAGCTTTGATTATTATCCTTGTATGACTTGATTTCATACTTTATACCTTGCCATGTCTTGTGTTAGTGTGCTAAGACTTCTGTTATGGCTTTTCATATATAGCTTAGTTTTTGCCATGATAGTTTAATTATATGTGAAAATTTGAATCAAAACATAACTTCTTGAAACTTGTGACTAGTTTTGCTATAGTGATCCTCTTATGATTCACGCCATGTCATATATGCTTAATTGAGTCTTGAATCATATGAGTTTTGAAATGAGTGAGTCCAAAGAAATGAAAAATTATAAGCTTTTCTGCGATAAAAACTGATCTCACCAATTCTTTCTCATGAGACGGCTTGCCATTGTACTAGGCTTGAACTCGGGGAGTTTTGGATGACCTAGATCACTCTCTCTTAAGCTTTCTTGCTTGGGATGGTCGCGCAAGGCTTGAGATCTAGCACATTGCTAAGAAAACAAAATCATCTTTTGCTGAAGCTTAGGAGGGCTTGTGGATGGATCCTAGTCCAGACTTGCTTTACTAAGATAAATCCAAGTCTTTCAAAAAATGCTAAAATGTGCCAAAATTCCACTCTGCTTGAACAAATTGATTCTTAATTGCACTCAAAATGCTCAAAATTGACTCTTTGTCTAATTTCTCGGTTCCATTTTGCTTATAGACATGGCTTAACTCCTTTTGGATACCTTTAGTTCAACTATGATATTCAATATCTTTATATGCTGCTTTTATTTCCACACAGATTATTGCTCTTGGCTTTAGCTTGTTATATATGTTTTGCCTCGATGGAACATTGCTACTTCACATAATATGGCTTGGTGTAATACTTGTCTAGTCTTCTTGGATAATTCTCATGGCTCTCTTGCTAAAAATCAAAACAAAACAAAAATTTGCAGCCATTCCATTTCATTCATGCTCTATCTTCTTCCATGTTTCTTGTGAATACATTGTCAAAGGGGAGAAAGATTGGTAAAAATGTTTAGAGTCGTTTGGAGTCTTAGGGAGAAAGTGTTCTTTATGACAATTGGTGATCATTATGAGTGGGAGCATATCATTTGCATTCATTTGGTTTTATTGTCTCTTCAATCTGAATTGCAATTCGTGAATACTCACCATGATCGAAGGTCAAATAGAACAATTGTTCTTTCATATGGACCTTAAGTGAGATTTTGGCGATTCTCTGAAATTGAAGCTTTGTGTTGTCTTTTGCCTTATCTCACTTGCCTTAACTATTCGAAAGCCAGCTTGGTCATTTCTATGGCTTTCTGCTTATGGACCAAGTTGTGCCTTTGCGAAAACGACGAGTATTTTCATTTTCAAACTTAAACTTACATTTTCCGGAAGATTGCCAATGTGTTCATCAAGGGGAGATTGTGGATATCATGAGGATATGTGCACGATATTAAGATGATGTTACAATTGGCAATGGCATTTTTGGATTGCTATTTCTCGTGTTTTCAAAAAGTTCAAAGGTCGTCAGTTGAAGCGGCCCGACCGCATCGAGCGCCGGTCGCGTTAGTATGAGCCGACCGCCATTGAATGGCGGCTCGACCGGTTTTGGCCGTTTCATTGATTTAATTGTAGAATTGATTGTTGGGATAGATCATATCCATATTTGAATTGCATATGTGTTGCATATTGCATGTTTTTCACCGACGTGGGTCAAGTTGTGAAGAACTTGTTCCCGAGACGATTTCTCCGTCTATTGCCGCGGTGTGTTTTGAAGGTCAATGACGGTCAACGGCGAGAGGATCGACTAAGCTTGAGAGCCGAGGTCCGTAACGATCATGGATGCCGCGTGAGGTCAAGTGGCTCGCGTGGCGCAGAATGGACGAGGATGACCGAACGGGTAGTTCGGCGACGGTTGATCAAGCTGGCGCTGGTCGGTGCAAGTGCCTTGGTGGTTCCGAGGAATACGGACGGAGAGACTTGCCGACACGATGAGAGCCGTTGATCAACCTACACGTGGCGAGCAAGCAATCGCCGACAGACTGGACCTCGGTCCATGGAGAAGGATCGAGAAGGGGTATTTTGGTAATTTCACCAAATACCGCTTTAGACGGTTGGCTAAACCACGCGCGGACGCCGCAAGATGAAGTGGTTTAGGTCAAGAGATAATGGTTTCGGCGCTTTAAAAGCGTGGGTAAGTGTCCTGCTCATGTTGGGCCTTAACGGAGCCCATTAGAGAAACTCTTCTAGCAAGGCCCTCTATAAATAGGGTGTGCTGGACAAACCACTTTAAGCACTTCATTTGCAAACCCTAGTTTGGTTTAGGGACTTAGAGAGAAAGAGAGAGGCTTAGGTTCTAGGGAGATGAGTTGATTGTGTGCTCATGGATTGAGCTCTTGTCCTCCTTGAGGGAGTGGTCAGAATCAAAGAACATCATGATTCAATCCATGGATGATTATCCAAAGATGTGTCTCTTTGTGTTTTTCCTTCTCATTTTATGATTTTGAGTCAATATTTGATCTTTTGGTTTTTGGTTGATCTCTTGCCCACTTCTATCTTGCTGTGATGTGTGGGAATACATCTAGGATCATCAAGATCATCAATCTCCCACGAGCAAGTTTTAGATCGTGTTTTTCGCTTTTGCTCGCTTTGAACCTTCCTTCGTAAAACGGAAAAGATCAAAACTTGAAGTAGATCTTTTCGATCGTCACTTGGAATAGGTTCCAGATATCATTGGGAAGTTGTGTTCCAAATTTGGTCAAGTTTGGCCGTAGATCAAAAGTTAGATCGATTTTCGGTTTTGAAATAGTGCTGAAATTCGCGTTTCATGCTGATTTTACTATTCACCGTCATCGACCGCTCGTAGTTTGATCGACTTCGCCTCCTCAGCGTGGCCTCGAGCCGGTCCTGCCTGCTCATCAACACTGCTCATCAAGTGAAAAATTGTGTTTCGATTGTTTCTTCCGGGGTTTGAAGGAAATTCAACATAAGTCTTCCACCGTGGTTTCTATTGATCTTCATAGCTCTCATAGCTATAGGAGTGAAATTTGTGTTGAATCTAATATTTAAAAAGAAAAATTTGGTTAAGCTCCTATTCACCCCCTCTAGTCGCTTTCCGGCCCTACATCGCCATGCGTAACTCCAAAAGCACACACATCCACTGTGCCTCGACTAACTACGCCCGCTTTCTTTCTCCACGTCTACCACAGACTCGTGTGCTCTCTGCATGCTAACACACTCGTGCTAGAAGACTAACACACAAATAAACGTTACACAACAAGATTAAACCCAACACCTCATCCCCACGCTGGTTGCTAGCTCCTCTGAGTCCCGACATTGCCGCATGCACGTATTGCATTGGTTTGGAGATTTCTCCGACGTCGAAGGAGATGAGAGCTCGCATGGAAGCCATCAAGGATTTGGGATCAACCTCTTGTTTCTTGCTTCCCCTTTTTTTTTTTTTTTTGGCTCGAGATGGATTTGTTTGGGTGTGGACATACTCCAGACATAATGCTTTTTTACTTCTTATGGTCGTCAAATTTGACCGCCAATAAGTTTAAAACTATCTAGATTGGCTATATGAAAATTATATCATTAGAATTGTCGTTGAAAATACTTTCATAATATTATAATTTTATTAGTACATATTAATATAAATTATAAAAAGTAACGGTCAAACTCAGATCTCAAGCACCATAAAAAGTCAATGTTGTCAAGCAAAAAAGAACGAAAGAAGTATATGTTAATTGCTTACCTCGCGCTTCTAGGAAAACTATGGATGACGCGAACCAGAAATCGTCGTCCGGCGGAGCACCGCCGGATAGCCGCCGAGCAGGACGACGGTTGCCCACGTGAACGCCAGTGTGCCCAAGGCGTTGCCAACCCTTTCGATCATCGCGACAGAGCGAACGAAGCCGTTCAGCAGCTTTTCTTGTGCGGTGACCTTGCCTGGTCCGGCGCCGTGAGCTGGTATCTGGACGCGGTGCTCTCCGCCGCCGCCGGTGCTGTTGGCCGTGGCCATCGCTAGCTTGAACGAGCTTAGCACACCGTCCCGGCCGGCTCGGTAGCCTGAACATCGCATTTCTCAGTGACTGATTATATAATAGAACCCAAACGGTATCAACACCACCACACCACACAGCAATTCCACGGTGGCTGGTTCGACGCGTCATTACTCATTAAGCACTAGACAGTGAAGTTCTTCGGATGGCTGTGACAATATGGCTAATTCCACGGTGGCTGGTTCCACGCGTCATTAAGCACTAAACAGTGAAGTTCTTCGGATGGCTGTGACAATATAGATAATTTTGACGACTCCGAAGTCCGGACGGGAATGACTGAAATAATCCAAATCTCGGCGGAACTCATCAAGATCACAGTGGGTTCCACGATATCAATCGTTGCCGCTTATTCAGGATACCATTCCTGAAAAAGAAGCTTGTGGCGTGAATATCCTGCTTGACTCAGTGTGAAG
Source organism: Ampelocalamus luodianensis (assembly GCA_036346255.1). Classification (NCBI taxonomy): domain Eukaryota; kingdom Viridiplantae; phylum Streptophyta; class Magnoliopsida; order Poales; family Poaceae; genus Ampelocalamus; species Ampelocalamus luodianensis. The sequence goes on from JAYEVH010000343.1 coordinate 4,656, forward strand.
TCTTGGGTCTTATCAGGAAATAAATCCTATGAGACCTCAAACGTGGGAATTCAGGATACCTGTCGGACCCAAAAACCAAGTACTCTGTGAAAGCACTATGCTATTCCCTCAGATCAAGATAAGACTCACGAATACATTGTTGAATCAATTCATATAAGTCGTACGACCAAACAATACATTAATTTAGCACATCAGAGTGACATCGACCACGTCGGGTCGAGTTTTACAACAGGGGCCGAACAGGCTAAAAGATTACATCACAAAAGAACAGCGGAACTACAAGCGGTTTCACCACCGGTCGAAAGGCTACCGAAGCAAAGAGTGCGAGCATATCTCCACAGCAAGCGATCGTGATACTCGTGTGCGACTAGTATTACCCAAGGACTTGGACAATACTGGTCGTATGCAAGTACCGATGAGCCAACTAGACTAGGGCAAGACCAGAATCGCTACGACTATACTACGCTTAATCATCTCCTTGACCTTCGACTTGGGATCCTCGTAATAGTCGTAGTCTCCGAGATCTGCGGATCCAAGGTTTGAAGGGAGGAGTGGGAGTGAGCACAACTTCCGTGCTCGTGAGCCAACACACAGGATGCAATAATATATATGCAAGGCTTAACAAGGGTGGCTCGGGTTCTTTTATTTACTAAAGCAATGTTTTCAAATATCGATAACAGTAAAAGTCCTATCAATTAGCATTTTAACCAAATTACATTTAATGGTCCAATATTAAATAACAGCAGAGGCTACCTCCACTTATGCTTATTTTGATTGTGGTTATATTCACCGCTTAACAACATTAGGTACGACCACCCAGGAAAATCTAAATGCCGGATTACGTCCAACCAACTAGTTTTCATCCCACCCACAAAGGTTTTTGAAAATAGAACTAACTCTAGTAAGGTTCCATGTCCGCCTTTGACCGTAAGCGCCGTATTTAAAAAGTTTTACACTGCAGAGGTTTGTACATTGTACCCATAAGAGATAGTCAACTTGTAGCCCCACACGATTCCTTAGCCATGTGGTCGAGAGACCGTAATATTAACTTTTCAATTCATCTCGCCCCTTCTATCATCTCACCCATATGGGGTTATGCCCATATATTGTGCGGGATGTTCACCACAATGAGTAGCGAGCTGGCCCTAGCCACAACGACCAGCACACGGTGGCAACTTCACCATACCTCTGTCCCTTTCAAGCCGGAATGCATCCGCCACTTGTACTACCCCAATCCTCTCCAATGAGATGGCTTTTCAGGTTCGATAACTTACTAAGCCAAGTTGCACTTTGCGGACTTGTGGTTGCACATGTTTTACGATGGGAGGTCATCACCGGATTAAGTCCTTAGGGTCATTTGCGCAGTTCATACCACATTCCACACATTCTCGTGCTACATCCGCACCCACCATCATACCATCTGCTTAGATGTAGATAGCAATTAACAGGGTTTGGAGGAGAAAAACCAATTTATCTCAAATACTTAGTCATGTACCTCCCATGACTACCCAAAACCATTTTATGATTTAAGAGATGATGATTGGGACATATTAATGCCCCACTACTTAAGCAAGACTAGCATGTCGCTTAAGTGCAACCTATAGCTAGTAATTTACCACATAGTTACTAGGGTGATATGGAACAAGGGAATCAATTACCAAAGGATGGGGTAATAATTAATTAACCAACAACTGGGCATTTAACTACCTTAAGAGTTAACATACATTTACTTAAAGAATTAAAGCATACAATTTTGGTAATTTAAAGGAATATAATTTGCATAAAACGTAAGCTTAGAATGATCAAAGTATTGACTCGCCTGGATTAGAGAGAAGAGAGTTTGGGAGGTCTTGCGCTTGGTCGGTAAGGGATCTCAGCTTCTCGAACTCTACTCTGACGAACGTCATCGAAAAGATCAACAAGTAGAGAGAATAAATAAATACAAAAGAAATAATAAATGAACTCCAAATTAAATAAGACCAGATTCAAAAGCAAGATCTTGAATTTAGAAAATTTATAAACAAGAATCAATGCAATCGGAGTGATAGCTGAGGAGAACGGAGTCCTCAAAGCTTTGGTTTCGAGTACTACTCATCGACTTCAACCGGTCGGAAGGACATTTCGACCATCCTGTGGAAGGATACGACCATCAAGTAAGTAAGTAGGGTTCGACTACTCAATAGTAGTCGAAAGGAAAGAAGGATTAGGCTACTTCAACAGTGATCGAAAACAAGGAAGGATTCGACTACTTCAACAGTGGTCGAAAGGAAGAAAGGATTCGACTACTTCAACAGTGGTCGAAAACAAGATAGAATTTGACTACTTCAATAGTGGTCTAAAGGAAGGAATGATTCGACTACTTCAACAAAGGGTCAAAACAAAGAAGGATTCGACTACTCAACAGTGGTCGAAAACAAAGAAGGATTCGACTACTTCAGTAGTGGTCGAAAACAATGAAGGATTCGACTACTTCGACAGTGGTCGAAAACAAAGAAGGATTCGACTACTTCAGCAGTGGTCGAAAACAAAGAAGGATTAGACTGCTCAACGCGGTCGAAAGAAAAGAAGGGTTCGACTGCTCGACGCGGTCGAAAGAAAAGAAGGGTTCGACTGCTCGACGCTGTCGAAAGAAGAAAGAAAGAGAACAGGGCACGGAGAAACTCACCAGGATAGAGAGAGAGAGAGAGAGAGAGGCCGAAGGGGGGTCGACGGACGGCGAACGACGGCGGGGGAACTCACGGTCGATGGCGAAGGAGGATGGTGATGCAGAGGTCAGCCGGGACTGAACGAGAAGGGGAAGGTGGCAGCTCCTGTGAAACAAAACTGAAACAGAGTGAGGGGATTTCTTCCAGGAGCTCAGGGACACAAATTGACGTGGGTAGAAGAGGGGATGCACTGGTGCGGCGAGCACCGAGAGGAGGTGCGCGGCGGCTTGAACTCAAAGCTTGGCGCTTCGGGGAACCACAACAACAAAAGTGAGAGGTGGAGAGTTGGGAGGAAAATAGGGGAGGCAAAAGGGCTCCTAGGTGTTCCATTTACAGAGGAAGGGGGGAACCGGGCGACGAGATGAAGCGGCAGGGACAAGGCGCATGAGGGAGACAACGGGATTTAATGCACATGTCGCTACGGAATCAATGGCATTTAATACGCACGTCGCTACGGAGGCAATGACATTAAATGTGCACGTCGCTAGGGAGAAAGAGAGGGGAAAAGACACACCGAGGCGAGGGTTGTCGAAACCAAAAAGGTGGTCAACAACTATAGGGTGGTCGAAACCGAGAGGCAGTCGAAACCAACGGCTGGTCGACAACGAGAAGGTGGTCGAAAAAAGCTTTCGACCACTTGATCGAAAGGAAAGAAAAGGGGTAGGGGAAGGAGAGGGGCCAAATAGGCTGAGCTCAGCAGAGAGGATTCGAATCGAAACCCAGATTCAAGCCGAAATTCGAACCCAAATTTTGAAATGAGGCAGAAACTAGAGAATTTTGCAAATACACTATAATTTGAAATATGTTTTGAAAACCAAGAAGACAAATAGGAAGATACCAAACAACAATCGAAGATGGGATGTTGCAATACCATTCGCGAAAACGGAACTTGTGGTGTGAATATCCTGCTTTACTCAATGTGAAGTCTGACCTTTGGGTCCTGTCAGGAAATAAATCCTATAAGATATCCTTACCTTTAGATGTTTGTTTGGACCTCTTTTAAATCATGACTTGTTGACATAAAAGAGGTGGTTGATTTATTTTATCATGTGTCATGAGATTAAAAAGTTCTAATATAGGTGTAAATGTGATGAAGTCTTGTAGGATTTTCTTCCATAGCATACGTTACATACAGGGTTGCTCTGTAAAGTTATTTATGTAGAGGCTAGCCAAGCTAGGCTGGCTACGACATAACTGTGAAATGGTTTGAGCAAAGAAAATGGCAAACCCGAGCAACGATCACCAAGTCCAAATGCCCGCTGCTCAGGACACCGGACGTCGCAACGCCACCGCTACACCCGAGAGGGCCGGCAATGGCTTCGGCACGCTGGCGTTCATGTGGGCAACCGTCGTTCTTTCTGCGGCTTTTCTCTGACCTCAAGAAGCGACTTTCAAGATGCAACGTGTGGGTCTTCCTAGAAGCGCAAGGTGAGCAAATCGGTTGAAATTTCTTGTTATCTATATTTTAGTACATACTTACTGTCTCATTGTATAATTGAAACATATTTTAAAAAACTAAGATGCTCCTATGAAGGGCTAGAAGCCCTCTTATTAATCTTAAGAAAAAAATGAAATGCTTATTTAGTGGTCTAAATTACAGCAATCTTATTTGATGGCCCAAATTATTGCTATATAGATTATCATATAAGAGTTGTATAATAAATACAACTATATTTTTTTACACGTGTTACAATTGTTATGGTCGGTACTCAATATCATCGCTGCACCAAGCCACGACCAGTCCAGGCACAGGAGGAGGGCGCGACTAGGGGTGAAAGCGGATCGAATACAGACGGATAATGGCTCTGCCATATTTGTTTTTATATTTTTCCCAGATGCAGATACGAATACGAATACGGATACCCCAAATACGAATACGAGAGCGAATATGAATCAAAACGAATACAGTCACGGATATTTTTTGGAACATGAAAACCCGTTAAATTGCATGCCATAAATTAAACAGTTCTCCTAAAAAATTTTCTAGATCTAAACTTCCTAACCCTAATCCTACTCCCACTTAATCCCTAATCCTACTCCCTAATCCCTCCCTCCTCGGTCCTCACCCCCTCATTTCGGCCGACACCACTAGGGTTCTTTTAGATAGCAGGTTTTAATTTAATAACATTTTGTGGATCCCCGATACGTTACACTCCCCATCTACGATGGTTCTACGATCTAAAGGCTCTAGGATCAAGGTACTACCATGGTTATTTATTAGATCTATTTTTTTTAAAAAAATATCTACATATTTATTTATTTCTTTACTTCTCCTACATTCTCTCTCTACCCTATCCTCATTCGGTTGAGCATAAGTGATGAGGGCATCCCTAACACTTATACATCTTTCCCTACTGGTGGTCATACACATACTGAGGTGGACACTATATGTGACGCTACAAATAATTCAAGTACAGAAGTGCATATTGGTCCACTGACGAGAGCAAGAGCTAAACTTCTAAATCAACAAGTGCTTTTGTTTCTTAATGAATCTTCTATTGTCATTGATGAGAATTGGGTACTACCTCATGCAAATGTTTTGTGCATTCTCAAGTTTGAACATTGTGAAGCCTTTGGAACCGAGAGGGAGGCCGGAGCCAAAGCAATGGAGGAGAAGCTCACGTGTGTCAACCAAGGAGAGAAAAGCCCAAGAATTCAAGCCCAATTCGGATCTTCCACAAGTCCAACCGAAATTCATTTCGGAATCAACTCAGAATTCAATTCGGATTCGGTTCGGGACAGCCCAACAGGGCTGTAATAAAAAGGCCATAACTTTTGCATACGAAGTCCGATTGGGGTGTTCTTGGACTTGTTTGAAAGCTTATTACAAGGCCCACACAATGGTTTTGACCCCAGCATTAGAATACTTACGGTCGCGCTGCTATGGTCGAAACAATGTGACGGATTTAAGTTAGGTTTTCCTTTTTGTGTGTTTTTGGGTCTTAGCCGAATTGGAGTTTGATTCGGCATGTGTGGCCGGCCCTAGGCCGTGCGTGAGTCGTGAAGGGTGCCTTAAGGACCCTTGACCCTCCCTTGTATCCATTAGACCAGTTTATGCATAAGATTAAAACATAGCTATTGCTTGTTCTTTCGACACCAGAGTTCATGCGAGGACTTTGAGAGAGAATTAGACGATCCATTGTTTTTTTCTACAATTCAGGGTCAAGCCGTCGTTCCATTGGGAATTGGGGACTTGGCGTTCGTCGTTCGTGGTCTCGCGACGAACAATTATCCGGTGTGTTTTTGGTGTTTTACGAAGAGTTGAGGGTTCGTGCATTGGCACGAGTGTTCAGTTAGCGACTTCGTCTACTTCGCATCAACTATCCACGGTTCCTCACTGAGAAGATCGGGCCTCCCCCGTATCATGTGGTATCAGATTCTAGGTTTACTCGGTGAGAACTTCTTTACCCGTAGTTAGATTCATTTTATTTCCTATCGTCCAATAAACCAAAAAATTCAATACCAAAACCGTAGTTTAATCAGTTATTTCTTGTGCGTTTAGTTAAGTTTTCATCCATTAGAATTTTTGTTTTAGTGCTGATCCGTGTGTTTCCTTTTGCGTTGCTTAATCATTGTTAAAAAAAATTGCTGATTGAACTCCTCAATTAGCACCCAAAAAGAGTATTTCGCCTCCGCATAGCCCACCATCTTGTGGTCGGCCAACCCGTGCGCCGTCGACAGCTTGGCCGCGCGGATTGGAAACCCTAGCTTCCTTTTGGTATCCAAATCAGTCCTACAAGTGTCCCTTCCGAATTCCATTGGGGAAGTAGAGTCCGAGTCCATCTCTTGGGAAGTTCCTATCCGAGTCCACTTGAGTTCGGGCCTCTACTTCATCATTGCCGAACCACTTTGGTCTTTGTGTTGCACTTATATCTTTTCATCTTGAGACTAGCTTTTGATATTGCAACTAGGGCTGCTCATTGAAGTTGATTACACTTTGCTGATTTGTGAGGGTTGCGCACTTCCGCGGGGAGCAAAACAATTTTGGCCTCTGCAACATAGAGAGAAAAGAAGGAAAAGGCAACGATATAGAAAGAACCGCAAAGATAAAAAGCTAACTTTATGCACGACCTCCGATTGGAGCGTTTGTAGATCCGTTGGAAAAGAAACAGGAAAATAGAGCAAAAAAAAGAAGGCTGGTAAATCTGGGGATTTTAGATCCGCGTAAGCATCCAGGCACACGCGCAGCAACTTCGACCCCAAAAAACGTCGTTTAGGGCCTCAAAACGGGCCCGCAAACCGAGAAAAATTCAAGTTTCTCCGAATTCGCTGAAAATTGACACAGCCCCTCTGCAAGTGATTCTAAGGTTCCCCGTGCAAACGACATCCTTTTTCGAGTTGATCTGCGCATAATTTTAGCTGCTACAGTACCGGGTCATATTTCTAGCTTGTGTTTTTTTCAATTTTCTTTGAGCAATCTTGTGCCCTACTTTACTCCATTGCAATTGGCTAGCGTCTATCCTAGTACTTGGTGCAAAACGAGCTGGTTTCATCTCTTGTTCTGATTGATTCGCACTAGCTCATTCCTTTGTTTGCATTAAGTCCCATTTAACTTTGCGTGCGTTCATACACTTCGCTTAAACATATTGGATCAGCACATAGGCAAAATAATCTAGCTTGGATCATTACTTAGCTTTACAATACCTTGAATATCAGATTGCATAGGATATACACATACCTGTCCAAGCTCCACCTACACCCGTTTGTGTACTCCCTTGCTCTTGGTTACGCTCATACATTACGGTTAAGGTCGTTATTTGTCAATCGTCGATTTGTCGTCCTTGATTCACTTTAGAACAGTAAGCTTGCCTTGTTTTCGTGATGCTGAGTTGCGGCGTAGTAGAGAGAGCTTTTGTTTTACTAACCCGGATATAACCTCGTTTCTTGTTTGTGAGTTGTTGCCATGTCAGTCACGAGGAGGATCCACCTAACCGAGGCGCGCCACGTGGACAGAATACACTCGGTTGCGCGAGATGCTACAAAAACAACTTCATGATGGTGACAATGGCGTGCACGATGAACTCGGGGAAGTTCAGATTGGACTAAACACCCTCGAGGAGGAGGTCACACAATTGCACACAACCATCAACAATAACTTCCTAGAGCTCCGCGCCATGTTCGCACAACACAATCTACGTGGGGGTGCGCAAGCTGATGACACAAGTGTGCACGGCCCTCCGGCCGTTTTGCACAATGAGACCGAGGAGGAGCGTGCTATTCGTGTGGATGAGGAGTGCCGACAGCGATAGGCACGTCGCATGGCGATGTCGCCAAACGTCGAGATGACAGCCACGGCACGCCCTCAGCACATGGGCATGGCCGAGGCAATGGCGGCCAAGGTGGAGGCGCACCACAGGGTACCCACGGAGGAGGTGTGCATCGTGCACCTCGTAGCTGGGCTGATGAGGTCAAGCAATGGGATGACGATTTCCCGACGACTACGATGACCGACAGCACCACCACCGCAACAACGTGCAGCGTCCTCGACACGACGACGCCGATGATTTTGTCGCTAAGCCCAAATTTACTCTTCCTATATTTTCAGGTGGTACAGATGTGGAACAATACCTCACTTGGGAGCTGAAGGTGGATAAGTTGTTTTGAATGAACAACTATTCCAATGAGAAGAAGATGTTGCTTGCTTCCAATGGCTTGGATGATTATGCTACACATTGGTGGGAGCAGTTCATTCGTAAGCGCATGGAGCGCCATGAGTTACCGATTATCACCTGGGAGCAGAATAAACAAAGATTTGCGAGCACACTTTGTACCTCGCCACTACAAGCGCCACTATTTAAGAAGTTGACAGGCTGCAACAAGGTATGAAATCAATTGATGAATATCATAAGGAGATGCAAACTATCATGATACATGCGGATGTTCGCGAATGAAGAAATGTACCATGACGAGATTTCTAGTGGCATGAATCATGTTTCAGCGCATTGTCAATCACCATCCCTACAATGATATGATTGAGTTGCTACACCAAGCACGCCGGCCGAAGCGACAAGTGATTGAAGATGCACGGTTCACGCTGCTCACGTTCTTCACCACCCAGACAGCCATATAACAACAAACACCAAACAAGAGCACTCCTCAGGCGGAAGCAATTGACGATGCGCATTCCGCAAGTAAGAAGTCGGAGAGTACACCATCACCGGTGCATCGACTTGCGGCGCCTGCTACTAGTGCGACCTCATCCATGGGGTCAACAGGCCGTTCACGTGACATTATTTGCCACAAGTGCAAGGGTGTTGGCCATTTTCAGAGGGACTGCCCCAATATCAGAACTATGCTTATCACAGAGGATGGCGGTTATGTTTCAGCTAGTGATGATGAGTCACCTGATGCACAACCAGTCTTGCACACTGATGACATAGAGCAATGTGAGTACGATCCTAAGTTCCCTAACACTGAGCAGTATTCTATTGTTTGCACACCCAAGGTGCTTAGTGTGATGCCATCACTGTCACTCGCGCAGCGGTACAATTTGTTTCAGACTTGGGCAAAGCTTGATAAGGGTAAGGTGTGCAAAGTGATTATTGATGGTGGGAGTTGTCACAGTTTGGCCAGCAGGGATATGTGTCATAAGTTGGGTTTGAAGTACTTGCCGCATCCACGTCCTTATCATGTGCAATGGTTGAGTGACAAAGAGGAAGTGAAGGTGAACTATATGGTGCGTGTGACATTTTCTGTTGGGAAGTACACTGACACTGTGGACTGCGATGTTGTGCCTATGACGGTGTGTCACTTGCTCTTGGGACGGCCATGGCAATATGACCGTTCTGCTGTTCACGATGGGCTTACAAATTGTTACACATTTCGATGGAATAATATGGATATCATCTTGAAGCCACTTACACCGCAACAGATTGTGAATTCTTCCATGCAGAAAATTGAGATGCATGTTGAGACTACCCAAGAGCGAGAGAAGAATTTAGTGATGTTAGCCACCAAATCAGAGATGAGAGAATTCAGCGAAGATCCCAATTTGGTGCACTTTGTACTATTGTACAAACACGCCTTGCTTTCGACTAACAACTTGTCTTCTCTTCCTAGTGGTGTTGCTTGTGTTTTGCAGACTTTGACGTCTTTCCGCACGAGGTACCGGCTAGGCTACCACCAATTCGTGGATAGAACATAAGATCGACTTGATTCCGGAGCGCCATCGCCGAACCGACCACCGCACTGCACTACCAATCTCGAGAAACAAAGGAAATTCAGAAACAAGTACAAGAGCTTCTCCAATGGTTATGTACATGAAAGCTTAAGCCCTTGTCTTTGTTCTGTTATTTTAGTTCCTAAGAAAGATGGTTCATGGCGATGTGCGTAGATTGTCGAGCGATTAATAATATCACAATTCGATATCGTCATCCTATACCTCGCTTAGATGATATGCTAGACTAATTGAGTGGTGTCATTATTTTCTACGATAAATTTCCGTAGTGGTTACCATCAAATTAGGATGCATGAAGGGGATGAGTGGAAAACAGCATTTAAAACAAAATTTGGGTTGTATGAGTGGTTAGTCATGCCTTTTGGTTTAACTAATGCACCTAGTACATTCATGCGCTTAATGAATCATGTTTTAAGGCATTTCATTGGTAAATTTGTGGTTGTGTACTTTGATGATATTCGATTTACAATGCACTAAATCAACACATAGACCATCTTAGACAAGTTCTGCAAGTTTTGCATGAGGCTAGGTTATTTGGTAACTTAGAGAAGTGCACTTTTTGCAAAGATCGTGTCATCTTTTTGGGCTATGTTGTTTCTGCACAGGGAGTTGAAGTAGATGAGTCTAAAATTGCAGCGATTAAAAATTGGCCAACTTCTGTGAACGTAAGTCAGATTAGAAGCTTTCATGGTCTCGCTGGTTTTTATCGACGCTTTGTGAAGGACTTTAGCACCATCGCTGCCCCTTTGAATGAACTTACTAAAAAGGGTGTTGAATTTGTGTGGGGGGTCGCGCAAGAAAATGCTTTTGCTGAACTTAAGAAACGCTGACTCAAGTAATCGTTGCTTGTTTTACCGATTTCACTAAAAATTTTGAAATTGAGTGTGATGCTAGTGGATTGGGTATTGGCGGTGTTTTAATGCAAGAGGGTAGACCAGTAGCTTATTTTAGTGAGAAACTGAATGGTGCTCAATTGAATTATCCGGTCTATGACAAAGAGCTTTATGCATTAGTACGTGCGTTAGAAACTTGGCAACACTATTTATGGCCTAAAGAGTTTATTATTCATTCTGATCATGAGGCATTGAAGTATTTAAAGGGCTAAGCAAACCTGAACCGTAGACATGCCAAATGGGTCGAATTCATTGAGTCATTTCCTTACATTGTAAAATATAAGAAGGAAAGGAAAATGTAGTCGATGCTCTTTCTAGGAAAAGTGTGCTTTTAACTCAATTAGGAGTGCAAGTTCTGGTTTAGAGAGTTTGCGTGATTTATATGCTCATGATAATAATTTTCCGCTCCTTATGCACATTGCACGAGGGAAAAGGTCGGGATAAATTTCACATCCATGATGGGTTTTGTTTCGCACTAACAAATTATCGTTCGCACTCCTCCGTGTGTTTGCTACATCGTAGGAATCACATGCGTGGGTTGATGGGACATTTTGGACGTGAGAAGACGTTATCTATGCCGAGCGATCACTTTTATTGGCCTAGGATGAGGCGAGATGTAGAGAGGTATGTGGCGATGCATTACTTGCCACAAAGCGAAATCGGTTGAATCCACACGGTTTGTATACCCTCTACCTGCTCCCAATGCACCATGGGAGGATATTAGTATGGATTTTGTTTTAGGACTGCCTAGAACTAAGAGGGGGAGTGATTCTGTTTTTGTCGTTGTGGATCGTTTTTCAAAGATGGCACACTTTATTCCGTGCCACAAGAGCGACGATGCGTCGCATATTGCTAATTTGTTTTTCAGGGAGATCGTGAGGCTACATGGCCTGCCACGCACTATTGTGTCAGATCGTGATGTGAAGTTCATGAGCTACTTCTGGAAGACGCTTGGGGTAAACTAGGGACGAAGTTGTTATTCAACACAACTTGTCATCCCCAAACTGATGGTCAAACAGAGGTGGTGAACCGCACACTCTCGATGCTACTTCGGATCATGATCAAGAAGAATCTGCGCAAGTAGGAGGATTGTTTGCCGCACGTGGAATTCGCTTATAATCGGGCCGTGCACTCCACTACGCAGTTGTGTCCTTTATGAGGTGGTGTATGGTCTCAAACCCTTTACGCCACTTGATTTGCTGCCGCTTCCAAGTCAACACCATGTTCATATAGAGGCATCTAAGCGAGCTGAGTATGTGAAGAAATTGCATCTAAAAACAAAAGAGGAGATAGAGCGCAAGGTCAAGTACTATGCTGAGAAGGCGAATAAGAAACGGAAGAAGTTGATTTTTCAACTAGGTGATTTGGTTTGGGTGCACTACCACAATGATCGTTTTCTAGAACTCCGTAAGTCTACAAGATAATGTTTTCCGGCGATGACTATGGCGTGAGCTCTACTTTCAATGTTGCTGATTTATCACCTTTCTTTGGTGGTGACGATCCAGCGTCGAGGATGACGCCTTTTCAAGAGGGGGAGGATGATGAGGGCATCCCTAACACTTATACATCTTTTCCTACTGGTGGTCATACACATACTGAGGTGGACACTATACGTGACGCTACAAATAATTCAAGTACAGAAGTGCATATTGGTCCACTAACGAGAGCAAGAGCTAAACTTCTAAATCAACAGGTGCTTTTGTTTCTTAATGAATCTTCTATTGTCATTGATGAGAATTGGGTACTACCTCATGAAAATGTTTTGTGTATTCTCAGGTTTGAACATTGTGAAGCCTTTGGAACCGAGAGGGAGGTCGGAGCCAAAGCAATGGAGGAGAAACTCACGTGGGTCAACCAAGGAGAGAAAAGCCCAAGAATTCAAGCCCAATTCGGATTTTCTACAAGTCCAACCGAAATTCATCTCGGAATCAACTCAGAATTCAATTCGGATTCGGTTCGAGACAGTCCAACAGGGCTGTAATAAAAAGGCCATAACTTTTGCATACGAAGTCCGATTGGGGTGTTCTTGGACTTGTTTGAAAGCTTATTCCAAGGCCCACACAATGGTTTTGACCCCATCATTAGAATACTTACGGTCGCGCTTCTATGGCCGAAACAATGTGACGGATTTAAGTTAGGTTTTCCTTTTTGTGTGTTTTTGGGTCTTAGCCGAATTGGAGTTTGATTCGGCATGTGTGGCCGGCCCTAGGCCGTGCGTGAGTCGTGAAGGGTGCCTTAAGGACCCTTGCCCCTCCCTTGTATCCATTAGACCAGTTTATGCATAAGATTGAAACATAGCTATTGCTTGTTCTTTCGACACCAGAGTTCATGCGATGACTTTGAGAGAGAATTAGGCGATCCATTGTTTTGTTCTGCAATTCAGGGTCAAGCCGTCGTTCCATTGGGAATTTGGGACTTGGTGTTCGTCGTTCGTGGTCTCGCGACGAACAATTATCCGGTGTGTTTTGGGTGTTTTCCGAAGAGTTGAGGGTTCGTGCATTGGCGCGAGTGTTCAGCTAGCGACTTCGTCTACTTCGCATCAACTATCCACGGTTCCTCACTGAGAAGATCAGGCCTCCCCCGTATCAATAAGGCTCATTCTTCCTGGCTCTTCCTCTCCCCATTTCATTTCAATATTTCATCTCCTCACCTTCATCACTCCCTTCGTCTCCAATCTCCATGGAGCTCCTTGGCCGAAGCCTTTGCTGGCACCAGCTCCCACCAACTCCACTCGGCGCCTCCTCCTCTGACTCCCCGGCGCGGCGCCTCTAGCTGCTACCACCGCCTCCAACGCCAGCGCCGCCTCCGGCGCCGCTCCCCTAGGTCTCCCCATCGGCGCTGCGTAGCACCGGCCTGACCGGCTTGGGCTCCGACCCCGTGGGCCTACGTCCACCTCAGCCCCCTCTCCCTCCTGTGGTGCGTCGGTGGCTCATGGCACGTCGCCATGAAGCCCGGGCAGCTACCAGCCGGATGACGGTGGCTCGCCATTCGCGTCTCCGCCCACCGCCGCCTCCTCCTCCCATGGTGCCACCCTCTTCTAGGCTCCTTGACATGCCTATCGCCGGCTCTCCTCTTTGGCCACCGCCTCCCTTGGCCGCCTCCACCCGCACCATGGCCTAGCTTGGTGCTTGGGCCACCTCCATGCCCGCGCTCACCCCAAGCTGCTACTCCCTCTTTCTCTCTCGAGGCGGCCGGTGGAGGCGAGCGAGGTGGCCGGCGGCGAGGACTGGAGTAGCCGAGTGCCCGACCGAATGGTGACGTCGCCGGCGTGGTCCCTGTCGGCTCTGGGCTGTGGAAGAACAGAAGAAGGAGGTCAAGAAGAGTCAATAACCCTAAGTGCTAGACTACCAGTGTAGTGCCTAAGTGGACCGTGGTGGGCCAGCTGGTGAGTGGGCTGGGCTCAGGTTGTTAAGAAAATTCTGGATATCCGGATGTGCTCTTATCCGAATAATCCGAATCTATATCCGTTGGATATCATGGATACCGTATTCGTTTTTTGGGGGGGGGGAATCCGAATCCGTTTCCGATCAGAAAAGTATCCGAAAAAATCCGATCCGAGACCATCCGAATCTGGTTTTGTCCAGATCGGACGAAAACTATCTGATCTGTTTTCACCCCTAGGCGCGACCAGCCTGGCCATGACTAGTCCAGGCAAGTCACGACCAGTCCAGGCAAGCCACGACCAGTCCGGTCGCAAGAGGAAGGTGCGGCACAAGAGGAAGGTGTGACAGTCTAGCTACCGCTGCATCCATGCATTCAGGAGTTTCCTTGCCCGATAGATTAGGACTCTTTAAATCAGGATAGTTTATTTACTTGTGTTAGTTACTTTCTAAATCTGAATTTCCTTAGATAAGTTTCTATCTTTAAGTTGTAATCCCTATTAAAGGGGAAGAGATTGAGAGCTCACGACGGCACCTCCTCCTCGTCGTCATCCTCTTGCCATCCGGCCACCCACCACACATCGCTATTTCCTTCGCAATCGTGTCCTAGTCCATAACACAATCATATAACAAATACAACTACACATAATATATGCTGGCGCCCCATGCTCAAATCAAATGGATCATGTACAATCTCGATCCGACTGAACGCCTAATAGATTTTTTTTTGGCGATAATTGGTAGTATTGACTTTATAAAGAACAACGAAATAGAGAAGAACAGACCGTACAATAGCTCGATCAAGTGGATGGATTGATAATCAATAACCAAATATCTCCCGAAATTACTAATCAAACTTTGTGAGTTAGACACTTACTGGGAATTAAAAGCGTATGTTTTACCTTTTGGTCGTTTCTGTTTAATGGTGGTGGAAATGAACCCTGGCGGTGGAGCCGTGCACTTACAACTTTACCGTCACACCAAGAGGTGGTTTCCTACTGAGATATGGAAATGACTAAATGTCTTGGCAAAGTCGGTACTATTTTCTCTGTAATATGGCGACGATGCGGACGAAGCGGTTCAAGTGCTTTTCGGGTGTAGCGGAGGCCTTGCGCCGTCCGGAGCCTTGAGCAGCAGGCATTTGGACTCGGTGATCGTTGCTCGGGTTCGCCATTTTTACTACTCAAACCGTTTCACAGATTGTCGTAGCCGGCTAGCTTGAGCTAGCCTTGATACTTAAATAACTTTACAGAGCAACCCTCTATGTAACGAGACTATGGAAGAAAATTCTACGAGACCTTACTTCATTTATACCTATAACTTTTCAATTTCATGACACAAAGCAAAATAAAAGAGGTCCACATGTCATGATTTAAAAAAGATCCAAACAAAGGAGGTAAAGATATCTAGTAACATTTATTTCCCTGACTGGACCAGGTCCGAGACTTCACAGTGAGTCAAGGATATTCACTCCACAAGTTCGTTTTTGCGAATGGTATCATGAATTCCTACGTCTGAGGTCACTTAGGATTCCCAAAGGTCGAAGACTTCACAATGAGTCGAGTCAAGCAGGATATTCACACCACAAGTTTTGTTTTCGCGAATGGTATGCAGAATTCCTATGTCTATTTGCCAGTTGGAAAAGCGGCAACGATTGATATCGTGGAACCCACCGTGATTTGGATGAGTTCCACCGTGATTTGGATTATTTCATTCTCGTCCGGACTTCAGAGTAGTCAAAATTAGTCATATTATCACAGCCATCCGAAGAACTTCACTGTCTAGTGATTTAATGACGCGTGGAACCAGCCACCGAGGAATCTACCTGGAACGTCACTGCTAGTGCTCGGTGAAGACTTCGAGAACGCGTCGGACACTCGATGCTGACGCCGACGCTGACGCCGATGCCGATGCAGACGCTGTGCTCGTCGAACGGCCGAACAAAAAAAAGACGCGGGGTGGGCTGCGGCCTGCGATGCGATGGAATCCCACTCGATTTGCGCGCACGAACTGGTGGTGAAACGTACCGGCCGCACAATGCACGCAATCACGAATTAGATGTTGGGCTGTTGGTCGATATGGGCGCGTGCAGAGCTAATGTTGGACCCGAATTTTATCAATCCAGAATCCCTTGTGATTCTACCGTACTATTCCCTAAATCAGTAGGTAGTTCTCACAGTTACATTACTGAACATCAAACACATATCAAGCGGAAGTGTAAATATAATAGTGGACTTACTCATGGACTGATCAGGCCAAAATCATTAAGCAGCAGCGGAAACAGAAAACTTCACACAGGTGGGACCCTCAGGACATGCCCACAGGCAGCCAACTGGGGTTCGCGACCTAGTTCTTGGCTTTATAACTTCTAGATCCTTGCAGTACGCATAATGTCCTTGATCCTCGGCTTCTGAAGGTTTGAGGGAAAGAGCGAGGATGAGCATAAACAATCGTGCTCGCGATCCAACATACATAATGCAATAGTAATATATGCGAGGCTTACCAAGAATGGCTCGAGTTTTTTTATTTGCTAAAAGTAACATTTTCAATTACCATAATTAGAAAGTCCTATGACTTAGCATTTTAATCAAATCACATTTTATTAAAGAGATATTGTGCAATATTATAACGGCGAATGTTACCTCCACCTTATGTTTAATTTTGATTGGGATTACCTCCACTCATTAACAACACTGGGGTATACCTAGGAAAAACCCAAATTCAGGGTCTCAACGGCCCATCGAGTTTTCATCCCACCATAAAGGTTTTTGAAATAGAACTAACTCTAGTAAGTTCCCATGCCCGCCCTTGACTGTGGGCACGGCTGTTCAAATAGTTTATACTCTGCAGAGACTATACACTTTACCCATAAGAGATAATCGTCTTAATATGTAGACACGTTTTTTTAGACATATGAATCAAGAAAAATTACCACAAGGCCTTTACAATGCATCCCTCAGTACTGTTTACACTCACTAAGGTTACACCTGAGAGTGGTTACGTCTAAACTCCTCACGTCAACCAAGCCCCCAGACCCCCTCTTGCGCCATAGGCTTACGATCACACATATCTGCAAGTCGTACACCCCAACCCGTAATCACGAAGGCCTACGGCGTAGCGGGTCCTCTAATGGTGCAATTCGTACTGATGAATACAAATCATTTAGCCAGGTCGACACTATTATAGACTTGTGGTTACATTGTTTTACATTGGGAGATCATCACAGGATTAAGTTCTTAAAGTCATCTAGACGGTTCATTCCACTTTCCACACATTCTCGTGCTACGATAGCACCTACCACCATACCATCTACCCAAACGTGATAACAACAAGTTATTAGGGTTTTTGAGGAACATAAATTAGATTGCCTCAATATTCCAAACATTTTCCCACAATGACTACCCAAAACAAGTTCATGATTTTAAAGATGATGGTTCGGGTAAATAAATACCCTGGTACTTAAGCAAGACTAGCATGTCGCTTAAGTACAACCAATAGCTAGTATAATTACCACATAATTACTAGGGTGACAAGGATTAAGTACTTCAATTGTCAGGGGATGTCATAATAATACTTAAAGCATCAAGTTGGCATTTAACTACCTTAAAGATTTAACATACATTTGTGTAACGAACTTAGCATGCAATTTGCTATTTTAAAAGAATATAATTTGCATAAAATGTAGATTCAACATGATCAAAGTATTGAGTCACCTAACTTAAAGGCAAGAGAGTCTTGGTAGTCTTGAGCTTGATCAAGTTGGAGATCTCCCGCTTCTTCGAACTCTACTCGGACGAATGCGCCAGAAAAGAGCAAATAAGCAAAGGGAACAAATATATACTAAAGAAATAATAAATAAACTCCATATTGAACAAATATACTTCCATTATAAATGTACTAAATTTAGACAAATTTAGAAACAAATTTCACTTAAATCGGAGTTAAAATGAGGGAGAACGGGACCTCTGAAGTTTTGCTTTTAAATTAAATCGAGAAAAAGAGAAAGAGAGAGAGAACATGTCTCTCTGACAAGCGGGTCCCAATGCACAGTGTTCTGGTTCACGCCACAGTGCTTGGACCGAGGTCCACGCGCACGGGTTCACCGGTCCACCAAGACTTGGACTGTGCATTAAAGCTCGGGCCCGCACGTCACTGGGTTGTAGAGAATTAGAATTAATTAGCTTCAATTAACTGCCTCGGACCCATATTGCAAGGACTCAGTGCATAGTTAAGACTAGCCATTAACTCGACTAATCAATTCACAACCCTAAGGACAGTGATTTGGGTGATTAAAGACAGGGCTACAGTGCCTGTTTGGAGCTTGGATAACAGAGAGCTAGGGCGCCCGAATTGGCTCGGCTTGTCGCTGGCGGCGGCAACCACGGCGGCGGCGACCAAGGGCAAAATTGAATGCTCTCAGCAAGGCGAAGCTGATGGTGGCTAGTGGTGCGACGATGGGCTCACCGGAGCGGCGGCGCGGTTGGGGGAAAGCGCGACGGCGCTGGGAAGACAAGGGCATAAGCATGGGCTACGCCCGGAGGTGGGGAAGGGAATGGGTGGTTCAGGGAAGCTCGGGGAGGCTCTGGGGAGGAGGTTCCACGGTGGCTGGCGGGGAGGAAGACGGGTTGGCAGCGGCGGGGCTCCACGACGAGCGATTGTCTGCGAGGAGGTAGGGAGAATGTGGGAGAACCTTAGGAACACGAGATGACACACCTACCTCGGCTAAAACCTTGCCGAAGAAGAAGATTAGGTGGTGGAGGATTTTCGGCCGGCAATAGGGAAGAACAGGATTCCGGTGAGTCCTTTGGTCCAAACGCAAATCGACTTGGATGATGACTTCCTCGTCCTTGGGAACACGTGGTGACTGCAGTGGCGTGACGAGAGATTCACCGGGGCGGCTGAATGGTGTCGGGGGCGCGGTGGCCGAGGGGGAGCTGTGGGCTTCTTGGCAATAGGGAGCAAAGGAGCAAGGTGGGGTGGTGGGGGGCAAGGGGAAACTGAGGGCTTCTTATAGCTGAGAGAGGGGAGAGAGAGCCACTGAGGGCGCTTGATGGTCGTGCGGCGCGGCGAGATGGGCGCGCGGCTTGGAGGGATGGGGCAGGCAATGGAGTGACGACGACGACGACTTGGAGGGCCGGGGCAAGTGTGTGCTGATGGGGGCGGTGTTGGACCTGGATTTTCTAAATCCAAATCTTGTGTGAAAACACTGTGCTATTCCCTGGATCAGTAGATAGCACTCACAGGCACATTGCTGAATCATTTCATACAAGGCGTGAACTAAAACATTCAAATATTACAAACACCAGAGTGACATAGACCACATTGGGTCGAGTTTTACAAAAGAGCCAAATAGGCTAAATTGATTACATTACATGAAAGCAACGTAAACTACAGCGGAAGCCAAAAGGTGTAGAGCTCATCTCTCCACAAGCAAGCGACCGAGGTAGTATGTGTACGACTGATATTAACCAAGGACTGGATAATATCGGTTGTACGCAAATACCAAATGAGTCCACTTAGACTGAGGTGAGACCTAGACTACAGAACTAGACTACTCTTCATCATTAACTTGTCAATTGACTTCTGGATCCTCGTAGTACTCATAATCTCGTTCATCTGCAACTTCTGAGGGTTTTGGGGGAAAAGAGCGAGAATGAGCACAACTTCTGTGCTCACGAACCAACATACAATGCAATATTATACATGCAAGGTTTAACAAGGATGGCTCGGTTCTTTTATTTGCTAAAGAAACATTTTCAAATATCATAACTAAGAATTCCTATCACTTAGCATTTTAACAAAATTGCATTTTATTAAAGAGAGTAATTGTGCAATATTTGTATTAGTAGAGGTTCCCTCCATCGGAAACTCTACCTCATGCTTATTTGACTAGGGCTAACCCCATTATTAACATCACTGAGTTTGAAAACTCAGGGAAAATCCAACCTAGGGCTAGGTGAGCCCGCCATAATTTTCATTCCACCCACAAAGGTTTTTGAAATAGAACTAACTCCAGTTAAGTTCTCATGTCCGTCTTTTACCGTAGGCACGACTATTTAAACAGTTTAATACTCTACAGAGATTATACACTTTACCCACAAGAGACAATTAACTCTTTGCCCTACACGATTCCTTAGTCGTGTAGTCGAGAGGTTGTCACAAAACTTTTCAAATCATCTCGCCCCTTCCATCATTTCACCCATATGGGGTTACGCCCATACGTTGCGCGAGATGTTCACCTCAGCGACTGGCATAGCATGGCTACACCTCAGCGACTGACAACTTCACCCTTGAATTGGTGTCCCATTAAGCCGGACGTATCCAAAGCTTCCACCCCTTTATTATTCCTCCAGTGAGATGACATTCGGTGTTTAATAAATTTACTAAGCCAAGTTGTAAATTTTGCAGACTTGTGGTTGTACTTATTTTACACGAAAGGTCATGACAAGATTAAGTCTTTAGAGTTATTTGGGCGGTTCATTCCACATACCAACCACAAAATAATATTCCTTGGGCTACATTAGCACCCATTGTTATACTATCCACCTCACCATCCGCCCAGATAGGGTAATAGCAATTTAGGGTTTTGAGGAGTAAAACCAAATTACTACATTTATCTCAGTCATGGACCACCAATGACTGCCCAAACCATTTTCATGTTTGAAGAGATGATGATTATGACATTTTAATGTCCCGGTACTTAAGCAAGACTAGCATGTCGCTTAAGTACAACCTATAACTAGTAATTACCATATAGTTACTAGGGTGACAAGGATTAAGGGATTCAAATTGTCAAGGATGGTATAGTAATTAATTAATCAACAATTGGGTGTTTAACTACCTTAAGCTTTAACATACCTTTGACTAAAGAATTAAAGCATGCAATTTTGGAAATTTAAATGAAGGTAATTTGCATAAAATATGAGATCAATATGATCAAAGTATTGACTCGCCTTGGGTAAAGGCAAGAGGGTCTTGATAGTCTTGTTCTTGATCAACTTGGAGATCCCTGGCGTCTTTGAACTCTACGCGAACGAGAGTACCGGAAAAGAAACAACAAGCAAGCAAGAACCAATAAATACAAAAGGGACAACAAAAGAACTCTAAATAAAACAAGACCTATGCCATTAGCAAGATCTTGAATTTACAAATTTTTACAAATTTAAATCATAATTTTTGGAGCTACGATGAGGTAGAATGGGATTTATGAAGATTGAAAAGGAATTAAAAGGGAGAGAAAGAAAGGGTGCACAGCACAGTGCGTAGACCGGGTTCATGCGCATGGGGTGCTAGTCCACAGGAACAGCAAAGGGGGTGGGACCCACTTGTCGGTCTCAAGGGCAAAACCGAAAACAAAACCAGCCGTTACTGTGCGCGGGCCCACACGACATTGAGATCAAGGGGGCTTAAGCCAACAGTTTAATGGCTAAGGATTGCTTAGAAGATTAAGACAATCATTAGGGTTAATCAAGAGGGAATAGTGCACAGTCTGAACGTGCCACGCGCGGGGGTAGCTCACGGGCGCTGGCGGCTCGAGCTCGTCGTCGGCGGAGGCGGGTGCGGTGGCAGCGACCAAGCACCAGAACGGAAGAGCTCAGCGAGGTCAAGCTGGTGACAGGGGTGGCGGCGCCGAAGGGTCGTCGGAGCGATGGTGCTGAGGTGAGAAGGCGGTGGCGGCGCACGGCTCCAAAGCCAAACGGCGCTCCGGTGGCTCCTAGCAAAAGAGGGTGAGAGCACGAGCAAGAGATAAGTGGGGCAACTCACCAAGCTAAAGAAGGGGGCGGGAGTTGGCCAGAAGAGGTAGATCAACGGCGGTGAAGGTGGCGGCCGGAGTTGGGGGAGGTGGCTGAATCCGGTGGTGGGAGTGGTCCAAGACCAAAGGGGCTTGAGGGGAAGTGGTCCTGGGCATTGGAGGCGCGGGGTGACGGGGGTGGCGGTGCCGGAAGGTGGCCGGAGCGGCGAGTCGGCGGTGGAGGTGGCTCGGCCAAAAAAGAAGAGTGGGGGATTTTCTTGGTGGTGGCTTACCAGGCTTCAAGGGGCGTCGCGAGGGGATAAGGGGAAGCACAGGGCTGCTCTTATAGGCCAAGGGGGAGGAAGGAGCCGGTGGGAGGCTCGGGGCACGCGATGGCTGAGGCGGTGTGGCGAAAGTAGAGGATCCGGGATGGGACAGGGGCAGGTGGGCTCAGGCGGAGTGATGCAGTGCTGAGCGGGCACAAGCGAAGTGAGGACGCGTGTCGGGACCCGAAAATACATCTCAGGAACCCTCTGTGTATTCTGAACTAGTCCCAGATCAGTAGCTAGCTCACACAGGGAAACAGTGATGAAATACCATCTATTTATTTGATTTAACTAAAAAGATCTTAAAGTAACAAGTAATAATGATAACTGAACCTTATGGTCAACGTTTACTTAACTTGCCAGCAGGGCTAAAGAAACAAATAAACTCTTGCAGCGGAAGGAAACTCTTTAGATGGCCAATCAACATGCCCACAGGCAATCGAGTGGAGAAACGCATCCTAATCCGCAAAACCTGCATGGTCCTCCTGGGCGAAGAACTCTTGAGCAGCTTGATATTCTTCAACTGAGCAATACAGGGCAAAAGCCATGAGTACTTTGAATGTACTCAGCAAGCCGTGGGGAAATGTATGCAAATAGTATTCATGCAGGGCTTGAACAAAGATTAGCTGTAGGGTTCTTTTGCCGAAAACAACATTTACAACAAATACAATAAATAGATTGAAATGCGTAATTTAAAACAATAATAAGTAATTAAACACTTTCTTTGAAACAACTACTGAACTTCCCATTCACTTCCCAACCAAACCAAAGATAAGTGAATTCCCCATTCACCAATCGACACTACCCACCAAGTGAATGACCTATTCACCAAACGAACATTATATTCATCAAGTGAACTTCCCATCCACACTCCGACACATTTTTGAACAAACTCTATCTCCCGTGTGAAATCCCCGAGAACGTCCATAACCGCGGACACGGCTATTCGAATAGTTTTACACTCTGCAGAGGTTGTACAGCTTGACCCACAAGAGATAGATCAACTTATCATGTCAGACATTTCACGCTTCCATAGGCGTGCGACTAAGTGATCATCATAAGGCTTTTACAAAGCTTCTTCTTAACCCAGTTCTGCCCGCTAAGGTTTCAACACTGAATGTCTTTCTGACCAGACAGGGCCCACCTCTTGCGCCACTGTGAGAATATGTTTCCCGTAACCACGCTTCACATGACAGAACTGAAATTAAGACATTGCTAATTAATTAGCCAGGTCCCGCCCATACAGAACATGTGGTTGTACGGTTAAGGCCCAGTTCAATGGCGCACAAGATTAAGTCCTTGACAAATTACTCAGGCGAGACTACCACAACCCACAACATGTTAAATCCACATCCTCACTATCCACCAACCACTCGCCCAAGCAAAAACCATTTTGTTTAACCAAGACCAATCACATACCCTGTCATGGTACACAAATTTTAACAAGAGTGGCTCACCACCACGATTCCATAAATCATTAAGTCAAAATTGATCATTAAGACACATGTGATGACAAACCCATCGCAACTAAGCTGAACTAAGCATATGTACAATTCCCATGTTGGCAATACAAATATATCCAACTAAAGTTTCCCATGCTAAGGTGACAAAGGATTCATGGTATTCAAATAATCAATGGAGGCATAATGACAACGGGTAATAACTATACCCAAAGCAATTTGTATAAAGATAGCATGCAATTTGTATAAAAAAATATACTTTTAAAATCATGGGTTCAATATGATCAAAGGACCACGACTTGCCTTGGAATAAATCCTGTGATTGATCTTGATCTTGGTATGCTACTCCTTGCTCAAAGCTTCCCGAAGTATCGACGTCTACTCGCAAAACAAGCAAATAAACTAAATAAATAAATAATAGAGAGAAAACAGACTCCAAAAATTAAATAAAAATCTCAGATAAATAGATCTCAAATTTAGACAAATTTAGGAATTTGAATGGACTCAATCGGAGTTCGGATGCAAAAGATATGGGCTCTGGAAGATTGAAATCTAAAGAAATACCCTAATCTGAATTTCTGGATTTATCCGAATTATTTTCCTACTGGAAATTCTGGATTATGACGTCGGCTGACGTCAGCGGGGACGTTCGGACTGGGATGAAAACAACCTGACAGGTGGGTCCCACTTGGAAGTGGCTGGGTGCACCGTGGACTTGGTTCAACAATGTTTGGTCTCGGGTGGGATTTCTGGTGGTGCCACATGGCCTGACAACTGGGCACCACGCGGGTGCCACGCGAGCAACAGAGGGTGATGTGGCGGCTGGCTGGCAATGACGAGGCTGGTGATGTGGCTCGGGACAAACCAGGAGCAGCAAGCAGGGCAGCCATGGCCGGCGGTCTTGAGCTCGTCGTCGATGGCGAACGGCGGCGAGGTAGTTCCGGCGAAGTGGAAAAACGGGTTCTCCTGAGCGAGGCGAAACCCAGGGAGGTGATAGCGCGGCAAAGGCGGCAAGGGCTCGCCGGCGGCGGCGACTTGAGCGGCAGTGAGGTCCTCGGGCGCGACGACTTCGATGTAGGGGTGGCGCCCGAAGAGAGGTGAGGTGAGCATCGGGACGGCGAAGTCATGAGGATCACAGGGGTCGGCTTGGAGTAGCTAGAAGATGACCAGAGCGGCGGCAATCCAAGGTTGACCGGAGATAGAAGAGATGACCGGCGGCAACACCTCGGTGGCAAAAGAACAAGGAGGAGGTGGGGAATTTGATGAGAATAGCATGGAGCACATCTTGACGCGCACGGAAATCAAAAGAGCTCATCGGAGATGTAGATCGGAAAAGGGTGACGGCGGTCGATTTGTCGGACGACGATGAAAACGGTGAACGGGGCTTCTCCAAGCAGAGTGGGTGCAAGCACGGTGAAGCCCTTGCTATTGCGAACCCAACGGAGGAAGAATCACGGCCGGAGTTGGACTGACGGCGACGAATTTCGACGGCGAAGAGGCTTCGGTACCGACTCGGTCCTTCGGCGATTTCGGCGCGACGAAGACGATTACGGGGATGAGACCTTAGGGTTTTTGGAGAGGAGAACAAGGCGAAGAGATTGACGCGGTTGGGGCGCCTTTTATAGGGCTGGAGAGGGCATCCAAGGTGAGCACGGCGGCACCAGGCATGCGGCTTCAGGACTCCAAAGTCCTGGAGGTTGAAGATGAGGATGTGGCAAGCGGACCCACAAGGCAGCGACAGCGGCTGGGAGCGGACGAGTCGCGCACGGCGTGGCAGCAACTGGCAGGTGGGGCCTCTCACGCGCGTGCGGGCGGGAGGAGATGGAGCGGGCCGCACAAGAATGGGCCAAAAGCGGGGAGAGTTGGGCCGAGGCTTAGGGTTTCGGCCCAAAGGATAATCCGAGATTTTTAATTAGTTTTTCTTTTTAGAAAATAACAGAAAATCCAAATGGCAAATAGAAAATAGCAAATGCACTCGGAAAAATTCTAGAAAAATCTAGAAAATATACCCAAGCACATAGAACCCAAATAAAATAATTTTGATAATAGTTGATGTCGAAATTATTCATATTAAATTATTTTTGAACTCTGAAAATTCATATTAAGCTATTAACTTTAGCAGAAAAATCCAAATGGTTATTTTTCTTTTAAAACTTTAAAACAGACCAAAATTTTGGGATGTTACAAACCTACCCCCCCTTAAAAGGGAATCTCGTCCCCGAGATTCGGGCTGACTAAAGAATAGGCTCTGACGCAGGTCTAACCTGAAGACTTACCAGAGGCGACGTTCTGAACTGCTTGTGCTTCTTCTACAGTGACGTGGTTTAGTCTTCCTCTTGAGGAAGTTGATGGAGTCCTGGTAGCTTGATTTGGAGTCTGAGGCATTCCTCTTCCCGCTCCTGGCAAAGAAGTCCTGGCTGGTGTTGGTCCCAAATTGAAAGGAATTGGTGTCAGCCCTCGCTTCTGGGGACACTTGTTTGCATAATGACCTGTCTGGTGGCAATTGAAACATTGAATTCCTGCAGCATAATTGGGGTTCCCCTGAGGTTGATTATTGTTGCTGTTGTTGACATTGGGAATCCCTGTGTTTCCTGCATGAGACACTGGTACTGGGGTTCTGAATCCGGTAGACGAATTATTGAAACAGAAAGGTTGCTGAGCATTGGTTCTGGCTCTCTGGAGTTGATTCTGATGAGCTCCATGTTGTATCATCTTCCTTTTACGAGATTCGTCCAACTCACAACGAGAATCTTCTATGAGTACAGCTTTGTCAACCATATGCTGAAAATCCACATAATCATTTCCAACCACTTGTACTTTCAAACTGGGGTTGAGTCCATGCTTGAATCGCTTCTGACGTGCATTATCCGTAGCAACATCTTCTGGAGCATAGCGAGAAAGTTGAGTGAACTTGTTGAGATATTCACCCAAAGACATGTTTCCTTACTGTAGTTCACGAAATTCATTCTTCTTCATTTCCACTATACCATCGTGACATGAGCTTGACGAAAAGTCGTTGAAAATTCCTCCCAAGTGATAGCGGGGATCACCATGAGTGCGGTGTAGTTTTCCCACCATTCTGCTACTGTACCTTCCAATTGATGTGAAGCATAAAGGACTTTCTCACGATCGTTGCATTGAGCAATGGCGAGCTTTTTCTCCACTGAACGAAGCCAATCTTCTGCGTCCAAAGGTTCTGCTGAATGAGAAAACGTAGGTGGACGAGTCCTCATAAGCTCTGATAGCTTGGAATGATGATGAATCAAGCGGTAGAAGAGCACGCCGCTGATTATTTTGACTATTACGATTGTTTTGGTTCAACAAGTTGACTATTGCGTGGCGATCGACTTTCTTTGCGTTATCATGGCGTTCATGTTCTGCATCATTGCACTCATGAATTGCGTCTGAGCTGCTAGAAGTTGTGCCATGTTTGGCTCTGCGGCTCCAGGGGCTGGTGACTGGTCACTTGCATTGACATTGGCATTGGCATTGGTATCCTCTGACTGAGTACGGCTTGAAGTATTGCGAGTATCAACCATCTGCGATAATCCTCCACAGGTTTAACAGGTGAGATAGAAAAGCAATGTAGATGCGGGGGAATAGCACAATAGATGAGATAGACAAGATAGAGTAGATGGAAATAGCCTAATTAGGGGAACAGATTATACCCAGAGGCAAAGACAAGAAGTCATAGCTGAAACGCTATGAAAGACAATAAAACTCTTCGAATTAAAGCCTTAGTGTGACTGCAACATAATGCTTGACAGCAAAACTGCAGCTCCCACTCACACACAACTCAATTAAAGACCTATTACAACAGCGATCTAAAAGTGCTACTAAACTCTAATAGGATGGCTCCTAATCTGAACTGGAGGACGAAGACTCTTTAAAAGTAACTGGAATGAAGCGATGAAGATACTCTTGATGATTGCCGATGATTTGACTTCTTCTTCCGAACTAGAGAAATTAATGAGGCGAGAAAGTCAAATTTAAGATTATAAAACAACATTCAGCAAAGGCAAGAGACAAGATCTCTGGCACAAGATGAGTAGAATAGAATATGATAAGAATAGAATAGACCGAGATGAGAATAGAACCAGAAGAGATGAGAAAAGAACAACTACTCAAGTCAAATTAAGTTGATTTGATTTAGAAAATAACTTTTGAAGCTTTTACCTAAAACGACCATGCTAACTAAGGATGTGTTCTACAGTCGATATGGCTCTGATACCACCTCTGTCGGGACCCGAAAATACCTCTCAGGAACCCTCTGTGTATTCTGAACTAGTCCTAGATCAGTAGCTAGCTCACACAGGGAAACAGTGATGAAATACCATCCATTTATTTGATTTAACTAAAAAGATCTCAAAGTAACAAGTAATAATGATAACTGGACCTTATGGTCAACGTTTACTTAACTTGACACGCAGGGCTAAAGAAACAAATAAACTCTTGCAGTGGAACGAAACTCTTCAGATGACCAATCAACATGCCCACAGGCAATCGAGTGGAGAAACGCATCCTAATCCGCAAAACCTTCATGGTCCTCCTGGGCAAAGAACTCTTGAGCAGCTTGATATTCTTCAACTGAGCAATACAGGGAAAAAGCCATGAGTACTTTGAATGTACTCAGCAAGCCGTGGGGAAATGTATGGAAATAGTATTCATGCAGGGCTTGAACAAAGATTAGCTGTAGGGTTCTTTTGCAGAAAACAGCATTTACAACAAATACAATAAATAGATTGAAATGCGTAATTTAAAATAATAATAAGTAATTAAACACTTTCTTTGAAACAACTAGTGAACTTCCTATTCACTTCCCAACCAAACCAAAGATAAGTGAATTCCCCATTCCCCAATCGACACTACCCACCAAGTGAATGACCTATTCACCAAACGAACATATACTCATCAAGTGAACTTCCCATCCACACTCCGACACATTTTTGAAGAAACTCTATCTCCCGTGTGAAATCCCCGAGCACGTCCATAACCGCGGACACGGCTATTCGAATAGTTTTACACTCTGCAGAGGTTGTACAGCTTGACCCACAAGAGATAGATCAACTTATCATGTCAGACATTTCACGCTTCCATAGGCGTGCGGCTAAGTGATCATCACAAGGCTTTTACAAAGCTTCTTCTTAACCCAGTTCTGCCCGCTAAGGTTTCAACACTGAATGTCTTTCCGACCAGACAGGGCCCCCCTCTTGCGCCACCGTGAGAATACGTTTCCCGTAACCACGCTTCACATGACAGAACCAAAATTAAGACATTGCTAATTAATTAGCCAGGTCCCGCCCATACAGGACATGTGGTTGTACGGTTAAGGCCCAGTTCAATGGCGTACAAGATTAAGTTCTTGACAAATTACTCAGGCGAGACTACCACAACCCACAACATGTTAAATCCACATCCTCACTATCCACCAACCACTCGCCCAAGCAAAAACCATTTTTTTTAACCAAGACCAATGACATACCCTGTCATGGTACACAAATTTTAACAAGAGTGGCTCACTACCACGATTCCATAAATCATTAAGTCAAAATTGATCATTAAGACACATGTGATGACAAACCCATCGCAACTAAGCTGAACTAAGCATATGTACAATTCCCATGTTGGCAATACAAATATATCCAACTAAAGTTTCCCATGCTAAGGTGACAAAGGATTCATGGTATTCAAATAATCAATGGAGGCATAATGACAACAGGTAATAACTATACCCAAAGCAATTTGTATAAAGATAACATGCAATTTGTATAAAACAATATACTTTTAAAATCATGGGTTCAATATGAGCAAAGGACCACAACTTTCCTTGGAATAAATCCTGTGATTGATCTTGATCTTGGTATGCTACTCCTTGCTCAAAGCTTCCCGAAGTATCGACGTCTACTCGCAAAACAAGCAAATAAACTAAATAAATAAATAACAGAGAGAAAACTGACTCCAAAAATTAAATAAAAATCTTAGATAAATAGATCTGGAATTTAGATAAATTTAGGAATTTGAATGGACTCAATCGGAGTTCGGATGCAAAAGATATGGGCTCTGGAAGATTGAAATCTAAAGAAATACCCTAATCTGAATTTCTGGATTTATCCGAATTATTTTCCTACTGGAAATTCTGGATTATGACGTCAGGTGACGTCAGCGGGGACGTTCGGACTGGGATGAAAACAACCTGATAGGTGGGTACACTTGGAAGTGGTTGGGTGCACCGTGGACTTGGTTCAACAATGTTTGGTCTCGGGTGGGATTTCTGGTGGTGCCACATGGCCTGACAACTGGGCACCACGCGGGTGCCACGCGAGCAATAGAGGGTGATGTGGCGGCTGGATGGCAATGACGAGGCTGGTGATGTGGCTCGGGACAAACAAGGAGCAGCAAGCAGGGCAGCCATGGCCGGCGGTCTTGAGCTCGTCGTCGATGGCGAACGGCGGCGAGGTAGTTTCGACGAAGTGGAAAAACGGGTTCTCCTGAGCGAGGCGAAACCCAGGGAGGGGTGACAGCGCGGCAAAGGCGGCAAGGGCTCGCCGGCGGCGGCGACTTGAGCGGCAGTGTGGTCCTCGGGCGCGACGACTTCGGTGTAGGGGTGGCGCCCGAAGAGAGGTGAGGTGAGCATCGGGACGGCGAAGTCATGAGGATCACAGGGGTCGGCTTGGAGTAGCTAGAAGATGACCAGAGCGGCGGCAATCCAAGGTTGACTGGAGATGGAAGAGATGACCGGCGGCAACACCTCGGTGGCAAAAGAACAAGGAGGAGGTGGGGAATTTGATGAGAATAGCATGGAGCACATCTTGACGCGCACGGAAATCAAAGGAGCTCACCGGAGATGTAGATCGGAAAAGGGTGACGGCGGTCGATTTGTCGGACGAAGATGAAAACGGTGAACGGGGCTTCTCCAAGCAGAGTGGGTGCAAGCACGGTGAAGCCCTTGCTATTGCGAACCCAACGGAGGAAGAATCACGGCCGGAGATGGACTGACGGCGACGAATTTCGACGGCGAAGAGGCTTCGGTAGCGACTTGGTCCTTCGGCGATTTCGGCGCGACGAAGACGATTACGGGGACGAGACCTTAGGGTTTTTGGAGAGGAGAACAAGGCGAAGAGATTGACGCGGTTGGGGCGCCTTTTATAGGGCTGGAGAGGGCATCCAAGGTGAGCACGGCGACACCAGGCGTGAGGCTTTGGGACTCCAAAGTCCTGGAGGTTGAAGATGAGGACGTGGCAAGCGGACCCACAAGGCAGCGACAGCGGCTGGGAGCGAACGAGTCGCGCACGGCGTGGCAGCAACTGGCAGGTGGGGCCTCTCACGCGCATGCGGGCGGGAGGAGATGGAGCGGGCCGCACAAGAATGGGTCGGAAGCGGGGAGAGTTGGGCCGAGGCTTAGGGTTTCGGCCCAAAGGATAATCCAAGATTTTTAATTAGTTTTTCTTTTTAGAAAATAACAGAAAATCCAAATGGCAAATAGAAAATAGCAAATGCACTCGGAAAAATTCTAGAAAAATCTAGAAAATATACCCAAGCACATAGAACCCAAATAAAATAATTTTGATAATAGTTGATGTTGACATTATTCATATTAAATTATTTTTGAACTCTGAAAATTCATATTAAGCTATTAACTTTAGCAGAAAAATCCAAATGGTTATTTTTCTTTTAAAACTTTAAAACAGACCAAATTTTTGGGATGTTACAACGCGGCGAGGACGGCTCGAGGACGAGTAGGTGAAAGTTGTAGGGTGCTCTGCTGCACGACGACTCATGCGGTGGCGAGTGGCGAGGCGACGGCACAGTGCGAGCGTGCGGCTCGAGCCAGGCGCAAGGGTGGCGCGAGAGGCACGCGATTGTTGAGGAGCGGGGATGCTGGGATAGGACGGGCGATGGCAGGCGAGCGCATGGAGCTGACGGCGCCGGCGGATGTGGAGACGGGGGAACCACGACAGGACAGTGATACGATGGGCGACAGGATGATGAGGCTAGCTGAGGACGGAGCAGGTGAGCCGGAGTTGGTGCGGGCGCAGAGGGGGCCGAGCATGGCACTGACAGGGGAGGTGTGGGCACTACCAGTTCGCACGGTGCTGACCAACAGAGAAGAAGGGGCAGGGAGGCTCGGGCGTGCTGGCCGAGTGAGGAAGAAGGGAGCCGGAGGGGATTTGGGCCAAGAAAGGGGCAGACCGGGAGGAAAAGAAGGCCAGGGCTGTGGGCCGAGGGGGCCAAGAGAGAAAAGGGGAAGTGGGCCGAGGGGTTGGGCCAGCCTGAGGAAAAACACAGGCTGAGCCCAAAGAAAATGGGAGCGGCCAAAAAGGGAAAGGGCCCAACCGAAAAAGGAAATTCAAATCTGGAAATTTGAATTTCAGAAATCGAGAATGTTTAAAACACAAATCTGAGCAAAGAAGCTAGAAGAGATTTTTGAAATTACTTTGGTAATTTGACATACGGAAGAAGAACGAAAACGCAAAATGGTAATTGCTATTCACCGTTCGACAAATCAAAAATGGGAATGTTACAGGCGGGGACGAGACACGATGAGAGCTCGTCGGGGACGCATCCCAGGCGCGGCGGGGATGGAAGGAGCACGGGCGCGCGGGATGGGCACGCCTAGAGCATTGCCAGAGCGATGTGGGGCTGTGCTAGAGAGAAAGGGGCCAAGGGGAATGGGCTGAGCCCAGGGAAAAAATGGCAGAGGGGAAATGGGCCAAGCCCAAGGGGTTTTGAATTTGAAAACTGAATTTTGGGTTCTTCGAGATTTTGAAGGGGTTTTGAGTTGAGCCTTTTAAAACAAAACCAAACTTTGAAATCCTTGAGAGAAAAAGAAACTGAGGTTTGAAATCCCTTTTGGGGAGTTTTTTTTTTTTTGACTTGCAACATGTTTGAAAACAAATCAACTTTGAGATTTTCTTACGAAACCGAAAACAGCCACACAGACTAAAATCAAATCCAAATTTAAAACCATCCCAAAAATAGGATGTTACAGCTGACCTGCGGGTGCGCCTCTTGTTCCTCTTACCCTTCGCCTCCTCTTCCCCGAGAAGCAGCAACGACCGCCCGGCTCGGGCAGGGCGACGAGCAGCTCGAGGCCGACGAGTCCGCTCCGCTCCAACCCGTAGCTTGACAGGTGAGCCTTGCTTTCTCGCTTCCACCATCGCGTTCTGCCCCTCTTTTTCTGGGCATGGGCTGCGCTCGCCGGAGCGGCAATTTTGTTGATTGGTTAAATTCTTAGAACGACTTGACGATTTCCATCCCAATCGTTGATGTGTCTTAGGGATGTAGAATTCTTACTTGGTGCTCTGGTGGGTTCTTGGAATCTTGGATAGCTAGTGGTTAATGGTCAACTGCGATGTGGCGGGCTGGTGGCTATCAAACTAGCAGAAAATTCAGTCCTGCCATGGATTTACCATGTGGCGTTTTCAGTTGATTAAAAATCCTTGCTTTACAGCCATGCTTACACAGTATAATGTCATGAGAGGAAAAGACAGATCGCCATGACAGATCGTTAGTCTTTAGATCATCATTAAGAGGCCAAACTTATCAAATGTTAGGATTTGGAGGGGAGGGAATGCAGTACCATTTGGCTTCTCAACAGACAATGTAGTAAAACCAATGTGGAGATTAGGATATATCTATGGTACATAAGAAAATACAGATAATTGATCATTAAACTCAATTCTTGACAAAAACTGGCCTTTTGGTTGGGCTTGAAACACGACATGTGAGCTGATATGACTCTGCAGCATTCTTTTTTCATGGTGTTTCACATTGAAAGGAAAATCTAAATAGATACTTCATGGCTGTTAATGCATGGTCATCAACTGTTTCGCTCTCACCACAATAGAGGATAGATGTGTGCTGTGCTCCATGAGCCCTGCATTGCCCAAGAAAAGCCTGTACTTTTCAGCCCTTGAGGGTGTCTTCTCTACCCTTGACAGTGCATCCATCAGCCCACAATCTCTGAACTGGTTTGCATAGCGAGAGTTCAGCTCCATCATGGATATAGCATATAGACTGCTCAATTACCACCCTTCTGATTCCTGGACACTGAGCACTGGGTTTCATATTTGCATTTAGTGCACTGACCAGTTTCTCCATAAATCTTGCCTCATTCGGATCTTGGTCCAGTACTTGCAAAAAGCTTGCAGGAATAAGACTGCATATTTGTGAACTGATCCCAACAAGGACCTCGAGTTCTTTTCTTTCCGCATCCATTACTCTTTCCAACACCTGTAAAAGATATAACGACATCGTGTAACTTGTAATCAAATATCCAATACGCAGAAACTAAAACTGCAGTTGCTTTAATTTAGACTACATCTATGGAAGTCTCACCTCTGGCAAGGCATGAGAAAGTTCCCCTAAATCTGAATCACTGAGTTCGGCTCTAGAGTGCGTGCACAAATTTTGCAGTAAACTAGCTGCCATGTATCTGTACCTGTCCTCATGAAGCATTCTTGCGAGGTCCTTAAATGAATTCGACTCCAGGCTCCTTCAGGATAGCTGAGCAATTGTCTACACTTTCGAGTGTTAGCATTGCCAGTGCTTGTCCTGCTTTTATTGGCATTTTCCAATCAGAATGTGCATTTTTGGGTCCATCTCGAGCAAGAAATGCATACATCAACTTGGTGAGGATCACCTGGATGCTCCCAATTTCCTGCCTTATGCCCTCATCCATGGCAAGTTTTGTGATGATATCTATTGTCAGCTCCCTCAGTTCCTGACTGCTGCTGCTATCCTCCAAGATCTCAGCGAGGTTGTTCAGTAGGAAGGGATCTTCTGATATCTTGTACCGCAGTGTTATGCCGATTTCCCCAATTTTTGTGAGCCTCTGCATGTCGGATCCAGATTTTTTAATCCCGAATCCTCTGTGAAAACACTGTGCTATTTCCTAGATCAGTAGATAGCACTCACAGGTACATTGCTGAATCATTCATACATGACGTGAACCAAAGTATCAAATTTATTACAACCATCAGAGTGACATAGACCACGTCGGGTCAAGTTTTACAAAAGGGGCCGATCAGGCCAAATTGATTACATTACATAAAAACAACGTAGACTACAGCGGAAGCAAAAGGGGTAGAGCTCATCTCTCCACAGGCAAGCGACTGGGGCAACCTGTGTACGACTGATATTAACCAAGGGTCCGGATAATATCGGTTGTACGCAAGTACTAACGAGTCCACTAGACTGGGACGAGGCCTAGACTACAGAACTAGACTACTCTTCATTATTTCTTTGCTCGTTGACATCTGGATCCTCATAGTACGTGTAGTCTCCTTCATCCATATTATCTAAAGGGTTTAGGGGAGAGCGAGAATGAGCACAACTTCCGTGTTCGCGAGCCAACACACAATTACATGCAAGGCTTACAAGGATGGCTCGATTCTTTTATTTGCGAAAGCAATGTTTTTAAATTATTA
The DNA here is from genome assembly GCA_036346255.1 of Ampelocalamus luodianensis. Classification (NCBI taxonomy): domain Eukaryota; kingdom Viridiplantae; phylum Streptophyta; class Magnoliopsida; order Poales; family Poaceae; genus Ampelocalamus; species Ampelocalamus luodianensis. Next base: position 39,758 of record JAYEVH010000343.1, read on the forward strand.
TAATTACAAATTCCTATTACTTAGCATTTTAACAAATTGCATTTCATAAAGAGAGTAAATGTGCAATATTTGATATCAGCAGAGGTTCCCTCCACCTTATGCTTATTTTGATTGGAGCTATTAACATCGCTGAGTACGACGACCTAGAAAAAATCCAAACTTAGGGCTAGGTGAGCCCGCCACAATTTTCATACCACCCACCAAGGTTTTTAAAATAGAACTAACTCAACTTAAGTTCTCATGTCCGCCTTTGACCGTAGGTACGGCTGTTTAAACAGTTTATAACTCTGCAGAGATTATACACTTTACCCACAAGAGACAATTAACTCGTTGCCCTACACAATTCCGTAGTCGTATAGTCGAGAGGTTGTCACAATAACTTTTCAACTACCTCGTCCTTTCTATCATTTCACCTATATGGGGTTACGCCCGTACGTTGCACGGGATGTCCACCTCAGCGACTAGCGTAGCCTGGCTACACCTCAGCGACTGGCGGATTTTCACCCTTGACTCGGTGTCCCATCAAGCCCGACATACACATAGCTTGTGCCCCTTTATCCCTCCAGTGAGTTGACTTTCAAGATTTGATAAATTTACTAAGCCAAGTCGCAGTTTATTGCAGACTTGTGGTTGTACTTATTATACACAGGAGGTCATGATAAGATTAAGTCCTTAGGGTTATCTGGACGGTTCTTCCACATACCATCCAGGCTACCTCAGCACCCATTGTCATACCATCCACCTCTCCATCCACCCAGATAGGGTAATAGCAATTTTAGGGTTTTTGAAAAGTAAAAACAACAACTCAACCATCTCAGTCATTTACCCGTCATGACTGTTCAAATCATTTTATGTTTGAAGAGATGATGATTGAGACAGTTTAATGTCCCGGTACTTAAGCAAGGCTAGCATGTCCCTTAAGTACAACCTATAGCTAGTATTACCACATAGTTACTAGGGTGACAATGGTTAAGGGATTCAAGTTGTCAAGGATGGCATAATAATTAATTAATCATCAAATGAGTATTTAACTACCTTAAGCTTTAACATACACTTGATTAAAGAATTAAAGCATGCAATTTGCTATTTTAAAAGAATATAATTTGCATAAAATGTAGGCTCAATATGATCAAAGTATTGACTCGCCTTGATTGTAGGGAAGAGAGTTCGGGTAGTCTTGTTCTTCATCAACTTGGAGGTCCCCGGCGTCTTCGAACTCTTTGCAGGCGAAGTACCGGAAAAATAAACAACAAGCAACAAGAGCAAATAAATACACAAGAATACCCAAATAAGCTTCGAATTGAACAAGACCCATGCTATTAGCAAGATCTTGAATTTACAAATTTTTAAAAATTTATTTTGTAATTTTTTGAGTTAAAATGAGGGAGATATGAATTTTTAAACCCTCTCTTTTGAATTAAAAAGAAAAAGAAAAACAATCAAAAAGGAAAAACGCCGGCGGCCCATAGCGCACTTCGCTGACCAGCTGCTCGGGCCAAATCGTGAGCGGCCTAAAAAGGGGCTCGGGTTGGGGCGAAGGTATGAGGACGGAATGGGGGGCGTGGCGCAGCGCCTGCGCAGAGGAGCGGCGGTGTACGATGAGGGGAGAGGGAGACTCAGGGGAGCAGCGACAACAGCGGCGACTGGAGGGGAGGTGCGTCTAGGGGCGCGGCGGCGAGGCTCACTGAGCGACGGCAACGGCGAAGGTAAGGCCTCTTCTTCTTCCTCTGTGCTTGATCTTCTTCCTCGGTCTTCTTCTTGCTTGGGGGGGGGGGAAGAAGGAGAAATGGGGAGGAGGGGAAGGGAGGTGCGGGGGGGGGGAGCTTTTATAGCCGAGGAGGAGGAGCGGGGAGGCTCGAGGGAGGGGGGGTTCGGGCGAGCGAGCGCAGGGGTGATGATGGTGGTAGGGTGCTTCTCCGTGCACGGAGGTGACCAGTCGGGAGGTAGGTGAGGCGGCAGGGAGTAGGCGGGCATGAGGCGGTGCAGAGGCGGCAAAGGGCGCTAGGAGGTGGAGTGCACGTGTGCGGGAGTCCACAGGCGTGATCCAGCTGGAGGAAGGAGGAGGCGCCGCAACAACAGTGGTAGGGAGGTAGGGGCTGGGCTAGGCGCAAGGCGGCGACGACCGGAGCACGCGAGGGGGGCGGGGTCCGGGCAGGGTTGACCCGAGGGAGGAGGAAGAAATGGGGGCACTACAAATCCTACCCACCTTAAGCAGAATCTTGACCCTGAGATTCGGGCTGCTCCGAGAACAGGGATGGGTAATCCAGCTTCAGTTGATCTTCTTGCTCCCAGGTGGCTTCTTTGGCTGAGTGATGGCTACACTGGACCTTGCAAAGGCGATTGACTTGACGTCTTGTTCGCCTCTCGATGACGTCGAGGATCTTGATCGGATGCTCTGGATAAGTGAGATCTGGTTGAAGGGCGACGGCTTCGACGGGAGTCTGCTCTTCGGGTACTCTGAGACATTTCTTCAGTTGAGAGACGTGAAACACGTTGTGGACGTCTGACAAACTTTCAGGTAGCTCTAGCTGATAGGTGACTTCTCCACGCTTAGCGATGATCGGGAATGGGCCTATGTATCTTGGTGCGAGTTTGCCTTTCACTTTAAACCTTCAGGTTCCACGAAGTGGCGATACCTTGAGATACACAGCATCTCCAACTTCAAAGGTTAGATCTCTTCGACGATTGTCGGCATAACTCTTCTGTCTAGACTGAGTTGCTTGAAGGCGATCTCTGATTAGTCGAACTTTCTTTTCAGCTTGTTTGAGAGTATCCGGTCCAAAGATATATCCTTCACCTGATTCTGACCAATGCAGAGGAGTTCTGCATTTTCTTCCATAAAGTGCTTCAAATTGGGACATTTTCAGACTCGACTGATAGCTATTATTGTATGCAAACTCGGCATACAGCAGACATTTTTCCCAATCTACGGTAAATTCCAAAGCACAAGCTCGAAGCATGTCTTCTAGAATCTGATTCGTTCTCTCCGTTTGACCATCAGTCTGCGGATGGTATGTTGTGCTGAAGGTAAGGTGTGTTCCAAGGGCATCATGCAAACTAGCCCAGAAATGCGAGGTGAATTGAGAACCTCGATTCGAGACTATTCTTTTGGGTACTCCATGTAAACACACGATACGAGCCATGCATAACTCGGCTAACTTATCTCCCTTGTAGGTGGTCTTCACAGGGATAAAGTGGGTGACTTTAGTCAATCTATCAACTATAACCCATACCGAGTCACATCTAGACTTGGTTCGAGGCAAACCGGTAATGAAATCCATTTCGATTTCTTCCTATTTCCACTGAGGGATCTGTAGTGGTTGTAGCAATCCGGCTGGTCTTTGATGTTCAGCCTTGATTCACTAACATACATCACAACAAGCTACATACTCGGCGATATCTCTTTTCATTCGTGGCCACAAATACAAAATCTTTATATCTTGATATATCTTGGTGTTGCCTGGGTGTAGGGTGTAACCTGAGCTGTGAGCTTCTTTTAGAATCAAATCCTTGAGTTCCTTCTGGTGGGGAACAAAGAGGCGTTTCCCATACCATAGGATTCCCTGCTGATCTTCGATCATTTTGAGGGCTTTTCCTTTTGCCATGAGATGCTTGAATCTCTGGACTCCAGGATGTCCTTCTTGAGTGGTCTTGATCTACTCTTCTAGAGTTGGATGGGCTTCCATAGCATCCATAGTGCCTTGTTCTATTAAACAAAGATTGAGTGCCTCAAATTCCTTGTAGAGCTCAGGTTGATACTCTTGAATCATGACATTACTGCAGTAGGATTTACGGCTTAATGCATCAGCAACTACATTAGCCTTTCCAGGATGATAATGAACATCCAAGTTATAATCCTTTATTAACTCTAACCATCTTGTTTGTCGAAGGTTGAGATCTGATTGGGTAAAAATGTACTTGAGACTCTTGTGGTCTGTGTAGATATCACAATGATTCCCAATTAAGTAATCTCGCAAAATTTTAGGGCATGCACTACTGCTGCTAACTCCAAATCATGAGTTGGATAATTGTCTTCGTGAGGAATGAGTTGTCTTGACGCATAAGCTACAACTTTTCCTCCTTGCATGAGTACACAACTAAGACCTTGGCGCGATGCATCACAATAGACTTCAAAGTCTTGATGTATGTCCGGTAGGATCAATACTGGTGCAGAAGTTAACTTCTTTAACTCTTGGAAACTCTTTTCACAAGCTTCTGTCCATTCATACTTCTTTCCCTTTTTAAGCAGATGGGTCATTGGTTTAGAAAGCTTGGAGAATCCTTCTATGAAGCGCCTGTAGTATCCAGCTAAACAGAGGAAACTACGCACTTCAGTTACCGAGGTAGGTTGTTTCCATTCCATTACAGCTTCTACTTTGGATGGATCAACTGCGATTCCTCTAGCGGATACCATGTGTCCGAGGAAACTGATTTCATGAAGCCAAAATTCACATTTACTATACTTGACATAAAGATGGTTCTCTTTAAGCTTTTCTAAGACCAATTGTAAGTGCTCGGCATGTTCTTCATCGGTATTTGAATAGATCAAGATGTCGTCTATGAAAACGACAACAAACTTGTCTAAGTATTCCATAAATACCTTGTTCATGAGGTTCATGAAGTGGGCTAGCGCATTGGTCAAGCCAAACGGCATGACAGTGAACTCATATAGGCCATATCGGGTGGTAAAAGTTGTTTTAGGAATATCCTCATTCCTGATCTTAAGTTGATGGTATTCTAACCTCAAGTCTATCTTGGAGAAAACTGAGGCTCCTAACAATTGATCGAACAAGTCATCAATGCGAGGTAAGGGATACTTGTTCTTGATAGTCACATCATTGAGTGCTCTGTAATCCATACACAATCTAGCGGTGCCATCTTTTTTCTTCACAAAAAGCACTGGTGAAACTCAGGGAGATGAGCTAGGTCTAATGTAACCTTTTTCTTGCAAGTCTTCAATCTGCGTCTTAAGCTCTTCAAGTTCGTCAGCGGCCATTCTGTATGGTCTCTTAGCAACTAGGGCTGTCCCTGGCTTCAAGTTGATGACAAACTCAACATCTCTGTCTGGTGGCATGCCTGGCAATTCTTTTGGGAAGACCTCGGGGTAAGCTTGAATTACAGGCGTTGTCTCTAGGGACAACTCTCCAAGGTGGTAGATTGTTCGAACCAAAGAGGAGGAACGATCCACACTAACCCTTATGGTGTTCTCAGGGTTCTTGGTGAGCACCATTTTTCTGCTGGCATAATCTATTAATTCTTGATATTTGGCCAACCAATCCATCTAGAGGATGATATCCAAGGTTTGGGATTCTAGCACAAGAAGGTTTGCTAGGAATCCAGAACTTTCCAAAGCAATCTCTACTTTGGGACTTACTGAGGTAGCATATAGGGGTCCCCTGGGTGAACTAAGTACCATAGGTTTCTTTAACTTATAGGTTGGCAACTTAAGCCTTTCAACAAACTTCCTTGAAACAAAAGAGTGCGAAGCTCTAGAATCAAACAAAACTTGTGCGGGTACTGAATTTACAGGGAACATACCCATTAGCACTCCTGAGGCATCTTGAGCTTCCTCGGCAGTGACGTGGTTCACATGGCCGTGGCTTTGTGTCGGGGTAGACCTTGAGGCTTGCGACGTCTGATGACTCTTGCTTGGGGCTGAGGTCCTGCCTTGAACTGGTGCTGCTCCTGTGTTGAGCCTTGTTGGAGCATTCTAACGGGAAGGACAACGATTGGCGAAGTGTCCTTTTTCTCCCCAGGCGAAGTAGTGGAGGTTCTTCTTGGGTTGGCTGCCGTTGCCGTGGGCGGGCGAGAGTACGGAAACCACTTCCTTGAGGACGTGGGGCGGGAGCTAGAGTTTTCTGAGAGGAGGCTGCAGATGATCTGAAGGATGAGCTGTCCTGGAATATTGACTTCTGGGGAAAGCTACCTTGTGGCCTCTGAAATGACATCTTCCTTTTGCAGCTAATCTCCGTAGTCTTTTTCTCATTTTCACAGACGAAAGCTTTATTGACCAATTGTTGGAAGCTGGAGTAATCGTGGAGGATGAGCTGTCCTCTCATATCTTCGCGCATTCCTTCCACGAAGCGATCAATATTTTCCTCTTCATCAGCTACATCCTTAGGGGCGTAGTGGGCAAGTTGGTTGAACTTGGTCAGATATTCATTGACTGACAGACGGCCTTGCTTTAAAGCTCTGAACTCGTTCTTCTTCATCCTCATGGTACCGGCTGGTACGAAGTTGGTTCTAAAAGTGGCCTTGAATTCAATCCAAGGAATTGGCTGCCTTGCGGGTTCAGTTTCTGCTTGTTGTACTTCAACAACTTCTACTACAACGGCAGCGGGCTCTTATGGGGCTCCAATCATAGAGGCTACGACTTCTACTACTTTTGCTTCTTCTCCTTCTAGACTTTCATCACCTCAAACACTGAGGTAATTTTCCCACCAAGCGGCGACGGCTCCTTTCAACTGATGGGTGGTAAAGTCCACTTTATCTTCTTCTGAGCAACGGACTAGACGAAGCTTCTTCTCGGTATCTCTAAGCCAATCTTCAGCTTCGAGGGGTTCATTTGCTGCAGCAAAGGTGAAGGGTCTGGTCCTGTGAAAGTCTACAAGCTTGGAATTGCGACTGGCTGCTCTAGCTTGGTGACTGTTGAGCAAAGCTTGGAGGATCTGAGACTGCTGGTACATCACTTGTGCCATTAACGGGTTTGCTGGGGGTGGAGGAGGCAGATCTTGTCCACGGCCTTGGCCACGATCACGACCACGGCCTCTTCCTCGACCTGTGGCAAAGGCACCATGGACTGGGGCGACGACTCTTCTTGGCGGCATCCTGAAGAAACTCTGGAACTTTGGACTAGAGGGAGTATATGAGGGTTCACTAGCCCTCTAAGGCACACACAAAAGAACTTAAACCAACATGAAGATCAAATAAGTACAATACAAAGCCTAGAATGACTACACTATATTAAGGGGGTTAGGTGTTACATGACTCCTGAAACAAAGCATATACGCTAAGCTAAGTCATAACACATGATACAAACACAACGTCTACAAAAGAAGGAAACAGAAAGTGCTTGCAACCCAAAAGACTACCTAGCAAGCACTGCTAGCTAACCTAGTCTAATCTGACAACTACTCCAACGGACCGACCACAAGTGCGATGCAGTTGCCGGGAGCGGAACGATCACGCCGAGGCCGGGTGAATCGAGCGGAACAGTGGGCTGCGTCCAAGGCTGGACTCTCCCATGCGGCGGCCGGACGGTGGCGGGTGCACCTTCTTGCGTGCCGTGAGCCGGAGATGGGGTCCTCTGGATGGGGAACGTCAGCCTGGCACCGGAAGGTTAGGGGCGATGGCGTGTGCACCAGGGGCTGGGATCGCAGCGGCGGCTCTGAGGCATGCCAAATCTGCAAGTGCAGCATCCATTTCCTGTACTGCAGTGGTGTGAGCTTCATCACTCCTGATCATATTGTTGTGGAGGGTGTTGGAGTGGGCGTAGCTGCCGGTGAGGACCATCCGAAGCTGTGTGATCTCATCCATGGCGGAGCTGATGGTGGCTGTCATCGCCTGCGTAAGTAGGACCTGGTGCGTCAGGCGGAGATCATCATCTCTAGTGTCGAAGACTGCAAGGACACGCTCTTCATCAGGGAGGTACGGGTAAAAGCAGAATGGTGACCTCAGCAAGAGATCCTCGTACTTCCAGCACAAGCGAGTGGAGGCGATGCGTGCGGCGTCCTGAATTGCGTCAAGACTGCTGCGCCGAGGTGCCTCGGCCCTGAAGAGATAGGCAGTAAACTCGCCAACCCTGGCGGAGAGGTACACCTCCATCGTCCAGGACTCACGGGTCTTGATCCTCATCATCCTACCCCAGAACGTAGGCTATTGGGGAAAACCGAGGTACTGCATCAGCTGGCGGAGTATGTCTGCGAACCCTCCCTCGTTCTCTCCATGAACAAGGAGGTCCCACGGGCCATCTGACGATGGGGTAGCTATTTACAAATTTTGAAAACAAGAGGAGATCAGTAACAGGGTAAAACTCAAGTGAAGTAAAGATAAGTACAGAACTAAGAGGGATGAGTAAGAGCAGTAAATACACTATATTTTGTTAAAGCTTTTCTTAGTTTTCAAAAATAAGATCCAAGTCCTTAAGGCAACGATCAATCTAACTAAAGACTCTACAGTCGTATGCTCTGATACCAGCTCTGTCGGACCTGGATTTTCTAATCTCGAATCCTCTATGAAAATACTGTGCTATTCTTTGGATCAGTAGATAGCACTCACAGGTACATTGCTGAATCATTCATACATGGCGTAAACTAAAGTATCAAATTTATTACAACCATCAGAGTGACATAGACCACGTCGGGTCGAGTTTTACAAAAGGGGTCGATCAGGCCAAATTGATTACATTACATAAGCAACGTAGACTACAGCGGAAGCAAAAGGGGTAGAGCTCATCTCTCCACAGGCAAGCGACTGGGGCAACCTGTGTACGACTGATACTAACCAAGGACCCAGAAAATATTGGTTGTACGCAAGTACCAACGAGTCCACTAGACTGGGACGAGGCCTAGACTACAGAACTAGACTACACTTCAGTATTTCCTTGCTTCGCCCTCACCCTTGCCTCCTCTGAGTCGGTCGTGAGAGAAGTACATTCCCAGTGCCATTTTCTCTATTATCTTCTTCCCATTGCCCAGGCTATGGACCTACTATGCCCCTGCTTTAGCACTGGGAATGTACTTCTCTCACGGCCGACTCAGAGGAGGCAAGGGTGAGGGCAACGGCAAACCGCGACGGTGGAGCTTCAATGAAGACAAAAGCACGGTGCGTTCCCAGGCCCGAAGAATCTGTTTTTGTGAGCGTGAGGTGACGGGGGCGATGAATACGGCCGAAATGGGGCGGCGATGAGTCCACCGGACTCGAAGGGGATGAAGAGCCGGCATCGCATTCGACGAGCTTCACTTCAACTCAAGTTCAGGGAGTTAAGTGACACAACCTTGCAAGTTCAGGGAGCTAAGTGGCACAACCTCGCAAGTTCCGAGGACTAAGAAAGTAAAATGCAAGTTCAAAGAGCTAAGTGACACAACCTCGCAAGTTCAGGGATCTACAGTGCAATTTTCTCATAACTAAACTTGGATGACATTGACGCACCTGGTAGGATACATAGTACAATTTGTAGCTAGCATTATGTTTTATTTTAGTTCATTAAGATTTGGAAAAATTCCATTTTACAACTTGAACTCTTCGAAAAGTCCAGAAATCAACCCTGAACTACAAAACCGAACACGCGCCAACCTCCAAGCTTCAAAACCATTCAATTTACCCTCTGAGACCAAAGCCACACCAGTTTTGCTGATGTGGCATCTACGTTAGCACCCATGTCACCGTATTTTGCCACCTCATCAGCCAAATCACCTCTTTCCCCCTCCTCCTCCTGAGCTTTATCTTTTGGGTAATGCTACGGCTCGGCCATTCGAACGCATCGAACGACTCGAAGCTTAGTAGCCCACTCCACTCCTTCCCAATCACCCATCCCAAAAGTCTACAGAGCCCATCCCGAAAGACTACATTTTCTTCACCCAACCTACTGGGCACATTAATTGGACTGGATGCGACGTCATTTCAATCCACTTTTCTAGCATCTTCTTCGACCTACTGGATTTATTCCCAACTCAAGTCCCAAGCCATTGCATTGTAGACTCTCTCCTTTCTTCCCCTCCACTCTACGCCCCTCTCAAGCAGCGTATGCAAGAATCGCCGGGGTAGACGAGCTCGGTTGCTATGTGGAGCGACCTTAGTGGGGCGCCATTGAGGAAATCCAAGCTCCACCACTGGCCATGGCCTCCATGGGGTGTTGCCAGACGTCCTCCACGGTGTGTTGCTGGGCGTCATGGCCTGGGTAGCTGCGGGAGGCTGAGCGTTGGTGGTGGCATTGCTTTCTTTGAACTTTTTTTTGATATGTTGAGACCATCATAAAGAAATGTTGCAACAGTTACAAAAAATTGTTGCATACTGTTCTTTGCAATGTTGCATCTATAGGAAAAAAAATATTGCATACTGTTCATGGTGATGTTGCTAAAACTTTTGATTTTTTTTCAGATGCTTTGTTTTGATTTTATTGATCGAGTTTACAATGTTGCGCTTGTCTTGCTGCTATGTGGCACATCGCTCACTGAGTGAATCAACTGATGGGTCGGGGCGACCATGACGCCATCGACGGTCGGCTGGAGGCACTGCTCTCCGGCTCCGGCGGCGGCGAGCGTACTGCGGCGTTGGCACGGTGCATGGCGCTGGTGTTGGTGCTGGAGCTACGATTCTTCGGCGCCATCGCTCGCATGCCGCAGCCTCGATCCGAGTACATGGCTCGCCAAAGACGGCGGGAGGCTGAAGCGCGGTGGTGTTGCAATGATTATAAAAATTGTTGCATACTGTTCTTTGCAATGTTGCATCTATAGGAAAAAATGTTGCATCCATAGGAAACAAAAGTTGTATACTGTTCACGGTGATGTTGCAAAAAAATTTCAATGCGTTTTTTTCCAGATGCTTTGTTTTGATTTTATTGATCGAGTTTGTGATGTGGGAGATGTTCGGGATTGCGGGGGAGATCGGTCGGGACAAATTCATGGGGGATTTACGGGCGGAGGAGATCGAGATTGGGAGACGAGGAAGCTTGGAGATGTAGTAATGGGGAGATATTGATGCTTGCATGAGCTGCGCATGACGTTCGGGGAGGATGTTCGCTTGCTCTAGATGGACGACTCAAAAGAATGCTCCGAAATCCAACACCCCAATGCTGCGTACGGCGCTAGCGCTCGGATTGTACGTCCAAGCGCTAGTCACGTCCTTATCTTTTTTCCTCCCCGCTGCCCCCACCTCCTCTCGGACTCCCCACGCCACCCCCTCCCCGCGCCTCTCCTCTCCTCTCCCTCATCTCCTCCAATGCTCCCACCAGTGCCACCGTCTCCCTCTCCTCTCCCTCCCCACCTCTGCCTCTTCCCCGCCGCCCTCAGCGCTGACGGGCAAGTGGTGCGCCCGAATTGAAGCCACCTAGCAAGCAGCCGACGATGGATGGCGATAGGTGGCGCTGGTGCTAGGGGGAGACCCAACTGGATCTGAGCCACCGTGCGACCACTGGATCCGCGTCGTACCCGCCTTTGACTGCTGGATCCAGAGAGTCCTCGTTGGATCCAGTCCTCTCGCCATCTCTGCCCGGTCGGCAACGGCTCTCGATGACCTCTGGATCTGGCCACCCCAGTCCCCGCCTCATCTCGGACTCCCCACGCCTCTCGTCTCCTCTCCCACCCTCCTCCGCCTTTGCCTCCTCCCCGCTGCCCACCCCTCCTCCCGAACTCCCCACGCAGAGATCAAGGGTGGCGGGTGGCGTGGCTTTTTCCATCGCCGTGCCGTCGCCGACCAAGGATGCGCGGGTGGTGAAAATCACCGCAGTGGCTTGGGAAAGATGAGGAGGAAGAAGATGACGAGGAGGAAGAGATGAGGTTCTCCCCAGCATGGCCACTGGTGCTGCCGAGGTGCAAGTCGAAGCCGCCGCCAACGCCGACGACGACCGCGAAGATGCTGATGGGGACTGAGGTGGAGGCGGCGACCGCTGGGTGCTTCTGGGCCAACGGTGGGAGCAGCGGGCGAAGCAGACAGGCGGCGGTGTGGGGAAGGAAATGGGGAAGGAAAAGAAAGAAGCAAATGTGGCATCCACGTCAGTCAAAACCATTTTAGATCAGGTCATGTCAGCGCCATGTTAGACAACATCACCCCAGTTTGGGTTGGGGGGTAAACTAAATGGTTTTTAGAGTTGGAGGTTGGTGCGTGTCTGGTTTTGTAGTTTATGGTTGATTTTTGAACTTTTCAAAGAGTTCAGGGTTGTAAAATAGACTTTTTCCTTAAGATTTAAAGCATCTTACGCATCCCATTGTATTAATGTAACATCAATGTGCTATATGCTATATGTGCTCAAACAAGTTTAAAGTGTAGGATTCCCCTCAAAAGAAATTTAAAGTGTGATGTGCAGTTGCATACATTACGACTTCTAGGAAAACTATGGATGACATGAACCAGAAATCGTCTGAGCGGAGCATCGGTGGATATCCACCGAGAAGGACGATGGTTGCCCATGTTAAGGCCAGTGTGCCGAGGGCATTGCCCACCCTTTCAATCAGTGCGACGGAGAGAACGAAGCAATTCAGTTGCTTTTCTAGTGCGACTACCTTGCCTTGCCCAATGCTATGAACCAGTATCTGGACACAATGCTCTCCGACGTCGCTTGAATGCGCAACCTCGGCACACCGTTGCGGGTGACTCGCAGGCTAGGGAGCATTTTATGTCCACATTTCTGTAATTGAACCCGAAGGCAACAAAAACGGCAACACCACACATGTGCATACGTGGCGTTGACTCTACAACAAGTCAATTTACCTAAGCAAAGGTTTAAGAAAGTGCTAGGCGGTGACCCAGCACATAGCGACTAGGCCAACTAGGCGGTAGTGCAGAGGAGCCCTTCTACCCAGCAACCTCCCTATCTTCAGGCGGGCCACAGAAGATCCTAGCTCGGTGGAGCCCACTCCCTATGTTCACGCAGGGAGGCGAGCAACCAAAGAGAGCCCTAAGATGCATTGCCAGGTGCTCTCTGTCTCTCTCTTTCCTTTCTTCTTTCTCTTTCTCTTTCTCTCTTCTTCCTTTCTTCTGTCACTTCCTCTCTTTTTCCTCTCTTCATTTTCTTTCCCTCTCCTTTTCCTCTCCTTATCGATCTCTTTCTCCACAAATCGGGTTGTGTTGCTGCCTCTCTCTGTCGCCCACAAATTGGACATGGTCAAGCGGCGATAGTGATATGCCATAAGAGACAATCATAGAGATAATTGTATCATGTGTATGTTTATGAAATTATAGAATAAATGTATGTGACTTGTTGGTGAAACTCTTTAATAGTTGTATGATATCATTCTAAAATATCACTGGTCGGATGTCACTTGTTGGGAAACTAGTGACTTATAGACTAGCACATGTATTGATTGATGACCAATTTCATCGGTCATAGATATAGAGGATATTGAATCAATAATATGAGTTCATGTTAGAGAACATGATGTTGGATTGATCTACTTTGAGACACTATTGAGATTGTTATGTTTTCATGTGTCATCAGTTGGTCACAAGCAATGATGATGTATAATTCTTAGACCTGAGATCAACATAGTTTCTTACATGTGTAACAGTACACTTAAGGGTTACAAAATGCTACTCCGTAAGTGGGTAGTTATAAAGATAGCTTTCGGGTATACTATGAAACATGCGAAGAGATGTGACTGGTCGAATATGGGATTTGCCCCTTCTAGCATAACATGAGAGATATCTCTGGGCCCCTCGATGTGCTTGGATAAAGGAAGTGCATGGTCATGCCACATGATGAGGACATCCCTTCCACTAATACAACCATCCCTACTGCTTCTACTCTTCAACTTGATATGCAAGGACCAATTACTAGAGTACGTGCTCTCCAACTGAATTATCAGATAACTTTGTTTCTAGGAGTTTATAATTGTTCCATTGAGGATGGATTGCTACCTAAGTTTTGTGATGTTATTCTACTCAGGAACAAAGGCAAGGGGGGTACCGCAACTACTACAACAAGTCCAGACCTCCGGAATCAGCCTGACAACACTAACTTCAAATAGGCATAACTTTCACATACAGAGTCCTTTGGAGGTCCACGAGTACTTGATTGAAAGCTTATTTCATCCTCTTTCCAACGGATCCAACCTTAACTTCAAATTCCTTCTGGACAAATCGTAATCATCAAAAGAAGATATCATATCACTTGGTTGGGCCAATCTAGGCCTTGTAACCATACTGAACTTGGCCCATTTGTCGGCGGACCACCTGGGGGCGTAGTTACTGTTTATATGAACAGTAAACCTTGAAATTAGTCCCACCCCTTTAGTTCTATTGGATGTGTGTCTCCTTATCCCCTATTTAAGGAGGCCACACCCCCTCTAGTTTTCGTGGATTTTGTTTATGTTTAGTTTGCCTTCATCGCAACTTGTATCTTTTGCGTGTGTCGACTAGACCACCCAATTAAGATTCTTATTCAGAATCCCAACTTAATTCAAATATTTCAATTCCTACTTGTAATTTAAGATTGCTTTATCTTGTTCTTACGTGCTTCTTCGGTGTATGCAGGAATCGACCTTCGTGGTCAGGTCATCCGGGTATTCGTGCACGGTTGATAACGACTTGTCGAGCAGTTCAGCGATTACGTGGTTTTGAGCATTGCGTGTTCGTAGCTAGGATCATGAGAGTTGAGTGACGCCTACCGAACTTATCGTTCTCATCGAAAGATCGGGCCAACAATAGGACCTTCGGGTTCATCAAGTGGTATCAGAGCTATAGTTCATCGGTGAGAATTTTTTTCCTACAGTCCACATAGCCAAAAATAAAAAAAATTACGTTTAGTTCATCATCCAAACCAATTTGTTCCTTGCAATTTTTCTTTTAGTTTGCGTTGTTGAATTGTTCGTTGCATCGTCGAGTCATTGTGCTGGTTTCCTGTCTAGATTGGTCTAGTTTAGGGTTTTTTTGCAAATCGTTCTAGTTTTTGTTCTTCGGTTTTGTCGCTTCTCGCCATACAAAACAAAAAAAAATAGCAGATTGGTTTCTGCCTACCGCCATTTTTGTCCACAACGCGGGAGGGTCCAATCCAGCGCCACCGCCACGCGCAGTGCATCTATCGCTCTCGGTAGACGACGACGCCGCTCAGGGAGCTGCAACGTCCGCCGGCACACGGGCCACCGCTGTCTCTCGTCGTTCTTCATCTTGGTCCATGCGAGCAAACCAGGAAGTCACAAATACACAAAAAATAGATCAAAGAGCCGCCATCTTCGCAGGCGAAACCGCCGCTGTTCGCCTTGAGTCGCCGCGCGCTTCGGCCCGCCGGCCTACCGCGCCGCTTGCGCCTCTTGTCTTGCCTTGCCTCCCCGACAAAGCGCCCGCCACGACCGGCCCGCTTGCCGACACCGCCGCCGCCGCTTGGGAGCCGCCGGCACCGCCTCAGGCTCCCTTGGTTCCACCGCCGCCTCATGTACCTCCGCCACAGCTGCAGCCGCCTCCGGGGTAAAGCCCGAGCCGCCGCTGCTCCCTCGCGTCGCCGGACCACGCCGCCGGACGCCTCCCTATACCGCATGCGCTGCCACCGCTGCAGTCCGCCGCAACCTGAGCCGACTCCGGCTCAAGTCTGCTCGGCCCCGCACGCGTCGCCTCTGCAACCACCACCGCCTTGTGCTGCAGCCTGGGCTCACGCTGCCACCGCCGCAGCCGAACCCACACTTGCTGTCGTCGCCTCCAGAGCTAATTGGGGAAATTGGTGCTTGTGCTTTTCGGTTGCAAAAGGAAAGTCTAGTAGCTTGAGTTATAAAAGAAAGGAAAAAAGAGAAGAGAAGACTCGGTTTTAGTTTTTCCATACTAGTTTGATTTCAGTTTTGACCAAAGCAATTTCAGTTTTGCCACCGAAAATTAGGGTTGCCGAAGTCCAAAATTTCATATTTTTGGTTCCGAGTGGTGTTCCTGAGGTAGGAAAAAAAGAAAGAGAAGAAAAAAAGGAAAGAAAGAGAAGGAAAAAAAAGGAAAAGAAACAAAAAAGAGAAGAAACAAAAAAAAAGAAAGAGAAGAAGAAAAAATTCAGAGCTGCCTCTTTTCTTGACATTTTTTTGTTTGTTTAGTTTGGCATAGTCATCCATTGCTCTGCTTGGCTTTCCGTTGTTACTACTAGTCATTCTTGCAAGTTGCTCTAGCTAGACTTAGTTTAGACTAGGACCAGCACTTGTGACTAGTACTTTGAACTGATTTTCAACTTTGCATACTGAATTGAACAATTGCTACTCCTTTGCTACATACTAGCCTTCCGAGCTCCACTTCCTACTAACTCAGCAGGTGCCGATCCTCGCAATCCTTGGTCTGATCACAAGTGAGAGTATCACGAACTAGACACCGGTTGTACCACTTCCTTGCTGCATTGGTAAGAACTTGTAAGAACTGGGTATACGCTTGAGTGTGAGTGACTTGTGAAACTGCAGAACCTAGTAGTTCATAGGGACATATTCACTGTGATCTGTTCTTTGTTTTCTACTAACGATGGCAGGTTCAGGGTCACAAGGGGAGCATAGCAGGCCCTACGCTGAGGACAATACACCCCTCACGCCTCGCACGAAAGACATCATGCAGCGTTTTTCACGCTTGTTGAATCAACATTCGGAGCGTATTGAGGGAGTTCTAGATCGCACTAATATTGATCTTGCTGCGATTGCTACACATGTCGAGAAGCTAGAGAGAGCTCCACCTCCTGCTGTCACCCCCACTGCTGTCGGCATTGCACAACCGCGCTGTAACCCATCCGTTGCTAGCTCATGGGCCGGTGAGGTAGAAGATGAAGCAAACCCATATGTTGCTGATACAGAGTCCGATGGTGGTGTCAATCTCATCAATAATCGTGATCACTGGCAACGACGCTTCAATCGACAAGGTATGAGAAGAGATCCACCACGTGCGGTACGTGACTGTAATGAGTCACTTGGTAAAATTAAATTCACTATACCTCCTTTTGCTGGTAAATATAATCCTGATGCTTATCTCACATGGGAGTTAGTTGTAGACCAAAAATTTGCATGCCATGAATTTCCTGACAATAAAAGGGTTAGGGCTGCTACTAGTGAGTTCACAGATTTTGCTTCTATTTGGTGGAATGAATTGTGCCGTAATGAACGAAACATACCTAGAACTTGGGATGCTATGAAGAGAGCTATGAGAGCTAGATTTGTGCCTTCATATTATTCTCGTGATTTGCTTAATAAATTACAACACTTAAGACAAGGTAGTAGTTCTGTAGAGGATTATTATCAAGAATTGCAAACTGGTTTGTTGCGTTGTGGGTTAGAAGAAACTGAAGATACTAAGATGGCTAGATTTTTGGGCAGTTTAAACCGTGAAATTCAGGACATACTTGATTATAAGGAATACAATTGTATCACTCATTTGTTTCATCTTGCTTGTAAAGCTGAAAGAGAGGTGCAGGGACGTCAATCCAGGAACAAAGAAAACTTTGCAGGTTCTTTCGCAGGTCGCCCAACTCAATGGCAATCAAGAGCATCCTTTACCCCCTCCAGCCGAACAACTGCACCTGCAAACTCCTTCGATAGTCGGCGTCCATCTACTTCCGCTACACCATCACGCGCATTGAAAACGAGCAAGAGCATGGGACAAGCCCCTGTACAAAGTTCATCTTCGGTTGCGTCAATGGGTAGAGCACGAGAAACACAATGTCATCGCTCCAAGGGCTATGGACACATGATGCGAGATTGTCCTAGCAAGTGAGCTCTCTTAATAAAGGATACTGGTGAGTACACTTCAGCTAGTGATATTGAGGAAGACTATGCTATACTTGCAACTAACACCACAGGTGATGACCAAGAATCTGAGAGAGAAGAGGAACAATATGGTGCTGAAATTTTGGATAAGTATTTAAGCCTTATCGTGAAGCGTGTACTTAGTGCACAAATGGAGCGTGCTGAACAGAATCAATGCCATAATCAGTTCCAAACAAAGCTTGTCATCAAAGAGCGTTCATGTCGTGTGATTATTGATGGAGGAAGTTGCAACAATTTGGCGAGCATGGACATGGTTGAGAAGCTTGCATTGGCCACAGAACAGCACCCTCGGCCCTATTACATTCAATGGTTCAACAATTGTGGTAAGCTGAAGGTAACCCGCATTGTGAGAGTACACTTTTCTATTGGTGCCTATCATGATTATGTTGATTGCGATGTAGTATCCATGCAAGCATGTTCTTTGTTGTTGGTAGACCTTGGCAATATGATAGAGATACGGTGCATCATGGTAGAACTAATACGTATACTCTCATGTTTAACGAAAAGAAAATCACGTTGCTGCCCATGTCTCCTGACGCCATTCTAAAGGATGAAATAGAGAGAGCTAATAGAGAAAAGGAGAGTAGCAAAAGTGAAAATCAGATAGTAGCTAAAGAACTTGTGCGCCCGACGAAGAAAGAACCTAGTGCTAGGCAAGGTGAAATTAAATTGAAAGGTTCTGTTTTACTTGCTACTAAGTCTGATATTTGTGAAATGGAAGATAACAAATCTGATTGCTATGCTTTAGTGTGCAAAGAAGCTTTGTTTTCCTTTGAGGATATGCCTCCTTCTTTGCCTCCTGCTGTTGCTCACATTTTGCAGGAGTTTGCTGATGTGTTTCCAAGTGACCTACCCCCGGGGCTACCTCCAATTCGGGGGATTGAGCATCAAATTGATTTAATTCCAGGAGCCTCGATTCCCAACCGTGTGCCATATAGAACCAATCCCGAAGAGACAAAGGAAATTCAGTGTCAAGTGCAAGACTTGCTTGACAGAGGGTACGTATCGAAAGACTTAGTCCTTGTCTTTGTCCTCGTGATTTTAGTACCTAAGAAAGATGGGTCATGGCGTATGTGTGTTATTTGTCGAGCTATCAATAATATTACTATTTGCTATCGTCATCCAATTCCTAGGCTAGATGATATGTTTGATGAATTAAGTGGCTCTACTGTGTTATCTAAAGTTGATTTGCGTAGTGGATATCACCAAATTCGCATGCAGTTAGGCGATGAATGGAAAACAACATTCAAAACTAAGTTTGGATTATATGAGTGGTTAGTAATGCCTTTTGGGTTAACTAATGCACCTGGTACTTTCATGAGATTAATGAATGAAGTTTTGCGTGTTTTCATAGAAAAATTTGTGGTGGTATATTTTGATGACATATTAATCTATAGCAAAACATTAGAGAAACATCTTGAACACTTGCATGTTGTTTTTAATGCTCTACGTGATGCACGTTTATTTGGTAACTTTTAGAAGTGCACATTTTGCACCGATCGAGTATCGTTTCTTGGCTATGTTGTTACTCCACAAGGTATTGAGGTTGATCAAGCCAAGATCGAAGCTGTACAGAGTTGGCCGACTCCTAACACGGTCACACAAGTGCGGAGTTTTCTCGGACTTACTAGATTTTATCGACACTTTGTCAAAGATTTCAGCACCATTGCCGCACCGATGAATGAGCTTACCAAGAAAGATGTTCCTTTTATATGGGGCCCTACGCAAGAACAATCGTTTCAGATTCTGAAAGATAAGCTGACACATGCACCACTTCTCCAACTTCCTGATTTTGGTAAGACTTTTGAGTTTGAATGTGATGCTAGTGGAATTGGACTTGGGGGTGTGCTTATTCAGGAAGGTAAACCTGTTGCGTATTTTAGCGAGAAATTGAGTGGGCCTAGTCTGAATTATTCTACTTGTGATAAAGAATTATATGCTTTAGTTCGGACAATAGAGACATGGCAACATTATTTATGGTCCAAAGAATTTGTAATACATTCTGATCATGAATCGTTAAAGCACATTCGTAGTCAATCAAATCTGAACCGTAGACATGCTAAATGGGTTGAGTTCATTGAATCATTTCCATATGTCATTAAGCACAAGAAAGGGAAGGATAATGTTATTGCTGATGCTTTATCTCGTCGTTATACTATGTTATCTCAACTTGATTTCCGAATCTTTGGTTTAGAGACAATTAAACAACAATATGTGCATGATACTGATTTTAAAGATATATTTCAGAATTGTCAAGAAGGCAAAGGCTGGAATAAATTTGTTGTGAATGATGGATTTTTGTTTTGTGCTAGCAAACTATGTATTCCGGCTAGCTCCGTTCGTCTTTTGTTGTTATAGGAGGCACATGGAGGAGGATTCATGGGGCATTTTGGTGCCAAGAAGACAGAGGATGTTTTAACCAATCACTTCTATTGGCCTAAGTTGAGGCGCGACGTTGAGCGCTATGTGTCTCGCTGCACTACATGCCACAAAGCTAAGTCACGTCTTAATCCACATGGTTTATATATGCCTCTTCCTGTTCCTAGCGTACCTTGGGAAGATATTTCTATGGATTTTGTTTTAGGACTGCCTAGAACAAAGAGGGGGAGGGACAATATTTTTGTTGTTGTGGATAGGTCTTCGAAGATGGCGCATTTCATACCTTGTCATAAGAGCGATGATGCTACAAATGTTGCTGAGTTATTTTTCAAAGAAATTGTTCGACTACATGGAGTGCCCAATACAATTGTATCTGATCGTGATACGAAGTTTCTGAGTCACTTTTGGAAGACACTATGGGCTAAATTGGGGACAAAGTTGTTGTTTTCTACTACCTGTCATCCCCAAACAGATGGCCAAACTGAAGTTATCAACAGGACATTGTCCACTATGTTGACGGCTGTGTTGAAGAAGAACTTGAAGATGTGGGAAGAATGCTTACCTCATGTGGAGTTTGCTTACAACCGCTCGCAGCATTCAACCACAAAGATGTGTCTTTTTCAGGTAATATATGGCTTTATTCCTCACGCTCCTATTGATTTATTACCTCTACCATCTTCGAAAAAGGTAAACCTTGATGCGACACAACGTGCTCAACTGCTTCTGAAGATCCGTGAGACAACTAAAGCGAATATAGAGCGAATGAATGCACAATATAAACTTGCGGGTAGTCAGGGTAGAAAAGATATAACTTTCGAACCTGGAGATCTTGTTTGGTTGCATTTGCGCAAAGATAGGTTCCCTGACTTGAGAAAATCAAAATTGATACCTAGAGCTGATGGTCCATTTAAAGTGTTAGAAAAGATTAATGATAATGCATATAAGCTGAATCTGCTTGCAGATTTTGGGGTTAGTCCCACATTTAACATTGCAGATTTGAAGCTCTACTTGGGAGAAGAAGATGATCTTGAGTCGAGGACGACTCCAATTCAAGAAGGGGAGGATGATGAGGACATCCCTTCCACTAATACAACCATCCCTACTACTTCTACTCTTCAACTTGATATGCAAGGACCAATTACTATAGCACGTGCTCGCCAACTGAATTATTAGGTAACTTCATTTCTAGGAGTTTATAGTTGTTCCATTGAGGATGGATTGCTACTTAAGTCTTGTGATGTTATTCTACTCAGGAACGAAGGCAAGGGGGGTACCGCAACTTCTACAAGTCTAGACCTCCGGAATCAGCCTGACAACACTAACTTCAAATAGGTATAACTTTCACATACGGAGTTCATTGGAGGTTCACGAGTACTTGATTAAAAGCTTATTTCATCTTCTTTCCAACGGATCTGACCTCACCTTCAAATTCCTTATGGACTGATCGCAATCATCAAAAGAAGACGTCATATCACTTGGTTGGGCCAATCTGGGCCTTGTAATCATACTAAACTTGGCCCATCAGCCGACGGACCACCTGGGGGCGTAGTTACTATTCACATGAACAGTACCCATGAAATTAGTCCCACCCCTTTAGTTCTATTAGATGTGTGGCTCCTATCCCCTATTTAAGGATGCTGCATCCCCTCTAGTTTTCGTGGATTTTGTTTATGTTTAGTTTGCCTTCGTCGCAACTTGTATCTTTTGTGTGTGTCGTCTAGACCATCCAATTAAGATCCTTATTCAAAATCCCAACTCAATTCAAATATTTCAATTCCTACTTGCAATTTCAGATTGCTTTATCTTGTTCTTGCGTGCTTCTTCGGTGTATGCAGGAATCGACCTTCGTGGTCAGGTCATCTAGGTATTTGTGCACGGTTGATAACAACTTGTCGAGCAGTTCAGCGATTACGTGGTTTCGAGTCTTGCATGTTCGTAGCCAGGATCGTGAGAGTTGAGCGACGCCTACCGAACTTACGTTCTCATCGAAAGATCGGGCCAACAGTAGGACCTTCGGGTTCATCACCACAAGTGGTCGAAGAGTACCACACGAATTTATCCATCACTGGATCGAGAAATGATTGAACAATCCTTGGATGGCATATATCTCACCTAGAGTTTGATCAGATATCATGAGACAAAATGATAATACATAAGCAGGTCACTTAATTCGACCAGATATGGACTGGTCATATGGGGATACAGATTGGTCACGAGCTGGTCGTACACGATCACAAATTGGTCAATGAGCGGGTCATAAGGTGTTACGAATCGGTCGTGACTAGATGTGAACCGGTCGTAAGGAGTTCTGAATCGGTCGTGAGTCATAAGGACCTGGTAGCGAATCATATTGCATAAGGTTTGTTCGATATTAACTTTATGTGTATTCAGGAGTTGCTATGTCCTACTAGGAACAACTACAGACTTGTGGATCAGAATGATCGAGTTTCTAGGTGGATCGGAATGATCGAGTTTCTAGGTCACGGCCGATTACGCATGATCCTACAAGGTCACACACTTAATGGATTGGAACAAACTAGTTCGGATGGAATCAATTAGGGGCTCTTTATAAGGGGAGGCATGGGGCTTTGGGGAAGAGTTGCATCACCCACCAAAACCCTAGCCACCACCTCCCGAAGGCCCTGCTGCCTAGTGCTAGCACATCGGTGCACGTCGTTCCACCCCTGGACGTGTGGATACTTTAGAGGCACTATTGCAATCGATGTAGGGAACACAAGATGCTGGTAAGGAAATGATGAGCGGCCAAGGATGTTGGGCGATCGACTACTTCCACTACATCGACACACGCGACATTGGACCAGACTGCTCCAATTCTTCTTGCGTTGCACTGCGTGTCTAGTGGTAATAATCTATGATCACTTACTTGTATGACTTCCTAGTTTACGCAGTAGAATTATGAATTGTGTGCTAGTGTAGCCTAACCGTATCCCAACAGTGGTATCAGAGCTATCTTGTGTAGTATTTGATATAGCTTGGTCGCATATGGTTGATATGTGGTAGTAGTAGATTAGATCAATTACTGTTCTAGTATGGTAACCTAGATCAGTTCATATGGATGGATTGGTTTAGGCACTGGTTGATAAGATCAATCAACTTCGGCGATAGTAGATGGGTTCGTGGGAGGTATGAGTTGATAGCACCACATGATTAGTTGCGCTTGTTCACGATCGCATCGATAATACCCCTACTCGTCGGAATTCCGCCATCGGGGTAAATTGCGATGTGCAGCCGTATGAAGCCAACATATCAATTTTGTGGCTATTCTTTTTGAAAACCTCATGCGCATATCAATCTGATTGATAGATGAAAAAAGCCCTTTGAACCCCACCCGCTAACTGGCTAGCGGGACCGTCATGCTAGGTGATCGTTGACGCGTTATATAGTATTTTGTATTCATATCGCTTGGTAGAATTGGATTCTATGCATAACCTCTTTTGCAGGGATTGATGTGAATAGTATGGTCCATTGTGTATGTGATGCATGTATGATTTTTGCATGGTCCACGCATCATGCTGAATTATAGTCATGGGGCTACATAATATTGTATAACATCATACGTGGCGACATGTGATGCTTGATATTCTCATATGTAATTCATTACTAGGTTTTAAGAGTAATAGCTTAGTGGATGAATATGGTGAACTCAATCATGATGGCTTAGTGGACAGAAATGTGGTGATGAAAATTGTCATGTTAAGGGTCATACTATCCATAGTTTAATGTTATTATCTGTGAATGTTTATCTATGTTCTTGTTATCTTTGTGATTTATGTTATTTATTATTAGATGTTTTGACATGATAAAATAGTGTCCTTCAAGAAAAATAAGTAAAACTTGCATGATGTCTTTCTAATTGTTGCACCTATCATAGTTTTGATCATTAATCGGTAGGTCTGCCAAAGGAGGGTGCCATTAACTATCTTAATAAGATGGGGTGGATGTCGGATACCTACATGCATAGTATTGGTTTAACTTGACAAGGCTATCAAAAAGGTTTTGGGCCTTAGGGCATAGTGGTGGTTGCTGGGACATATTGATGTCACCCAATAAAAAACAAGTCATATGAGATATGATTGACAAGGGGTTGCTTACCTACATCACTAGGTTTCTAGCAGTGATGCCAAAGCTCACTAGGACTTAGTGAAATATGGATCTTGAACCCACTCTATGATGTTAAAGGGAAACTTGGTTTAAAACATACAGTGAGACTATCTTTTGTTAAATTGTTTAATAGAAGACCTTACATAAATATAGTGCTGGATTTTTGTATATACATATTTTATGTTGTAGATCATGGCACCTAGTACTTCCTCCACACACACTTTTAACTTGTGATATATTCTTGAGAGGGAAAAACTGGAACAAACTTCATTGGTGGTTTTATAATCTGTAATTATTCTCAAACAAGAAAAGAAGGAATATGTTCTCTGGTCCTTATCCCATGAACCAAATGCGAGATGCTACTTGTCTTTGCAAAGAATGCTTATGAGAAGCATTGCAATGACACAGTTGATGTACACTATCTTATGCTTGTCACCATGAGTTATGATTAGTCGTAAATAGTGGTAAATAGTATAGGTTAGCAACTAAAATCATTAGATGTGTAGTGGCATTTTGTTAATAAGTGAAAATAGTATAGTCGTAGGTTAGCAACTAAAATCACGGTAGGTACGTCACATATTATTAATAGTTATAAATAGTGTAGTCGTAGAACTAACACGAATTTAGTTGTTAATAGTCGTAATGCGGCTGTGGATATACCCTAACCCGAACCGTAACATCTTAACCCCATACCCTAACCCTAACCCCTAAATTCTAAAATCGTAAACCCTAAAACCCTAAAACCGAAATGCGGCTATGGCTATATATGTTGAGGAATATGCGGTTTATGGAAGAATACAACTAAATTTCCGAAATTTTTGGAGCTACGCTATAAATAATTAAAACACTAATTATGTCGTAATTGCTAACTTGAAATTGATTTGTAGGTATAGCTCATGATCTAGGTGGTTCGGATTGGCCTTACGGCCTGCTGGACCGGCTCGTCGACACACAGCACCACGCCAGCTATCGTGTCCCGCATCCTCGAGGCGTGGGCGAGGCCACGCGATTTCGGGGTGGTCTGTGCGCGGACACCCCGACGGGCTTGGAGACTAGACCCACACTAGACAGACAGGTTTGTCTGCCAAATGTGGCACTTCTCATTATCATATGTACGTGCCATGTACTTATTTCTTCGTGCTTTGCAAGCTGAGCGAGGCCGGTCATCTACCTCTCGCTCGGATCGTGGAGGCCATCGACGAGGATGGCGCTCCAGTCGAGGACGACGGTTCCCGTTCGACCGGTCGCTGCTGATAGCTCTGGTGGACCAGTGGCGGCTCGAGACGTACACCTTACACCTCCCATTTGGGGACATGGCCCCCACTCTGGAGGACATCGTGGTGCTGCTCGGCCTGCCTTTCGCGGGAGCTGCTGCCTCCCCGTCGGACGTGCATGTCGACTAGTGTGATGACCTGCTAGGCAAGTTTGACGAGGTTCTGTCGGCCGAGGCGTGCCAGCATACTACGACTTCCTGACACGATAGAGGCATGGCTTTCGTAGTTCTGGGTACATATGCGATCCATTTTCCATTTTTTGCAATGCACCATCCTTGCCATATGACTGGCTTACTAAATATTCGTTTGTGGACAAGTCGAGCAGATGGCCCCAGAGCCCGGTGATTACCAGGTGTCGCGGCACCTCGAGGCGTACTTGCTATGGCTATTCAGCTGGGTACTGTTTACCAGTAGCCATGGTGACTCCATCGACACCCACCTCGTGTGGTACACGAGGGCCATCGCCGACGGCGAGGAGCTGTAGATCTACTAGGGATCTACCATACTTACCGCGATGTACCACGACATGTGCGAGGCATGCAACAGGACGAGGCTGAGCTCTATCCTCATAGGCTGCCCCCTCCTGCTGCAGCTGTGGTCGTTCGAGCGCTTCACCATCGGACAGCCCATGCTGCTCGACACTAGTCCATACCGCGCGGACATGTACCACAGGGGCGAGGTGGACCGGTCGACCGCAGGGTCCCTTTGGTGTCGTAGACGGGTACGTACTGTCCTGTATCTTTACTTTAGTTGTATTATGGGTCATCCTTTGTAACCACTGTCTACGGCTCGCAGGCACAGTTTGCACATGTGCAGGTGACACGTGTGTACGAGCACTTCATCGAGTAGCTCGACTGCCTCACCACTGACGACGTGCACTAGGAGCCGTACTCTACTCGAAAGATGGAGCACCGCGCTCCTGTCGAGTTGTCCTCATTGTGCTGGCGTGACCAGGCGTACTGGTCTTCGGTGTGTTCATTAAGGACTACGTGGTGCACAGGGTGATGCGCTAGTTCGGCCTCTGCCAGGTTGTTCCCATTCTCGTCGGACGTCGAGTGCCTGACTCAGTCCACATGTGAGTTGCACACAGCACATGTCCCTATATTTTTTTTCAGTTCTGTTACAATGGCTTCTAATTGCAGTGGTACATTTCGCAAGCATAGTTGGAGGGGTGGGAGTAGGATGGCCTGGGCGACAAAGATGGCATCATGGTAGGCGGAGTAGGTGGAGGCTCTCGAGGACTGCATGCAGGAGGGCGTCTCGTACGACCCCAGTGCGTACAACGAGTACTTATGCTAGTACGCTCCGGAGACACACACCAAGCTGGTGCATGTCATCGACCCTCCCCCCGCTCATGTACCAGCACGAACCGACGCATACCCTATACACTTCACACAGAACGTGCACCTCGCGGTATGTACTCTCATGTTTCAAAATGTCTGAGTACGGTTACCTCAATTACAAATTTGACGCTTTCATGTACTCCTTGCAGACGGACATCAATGTTGGGATGGCGAGGGACTCCGGGTCGATCCTGGATAGGGTCGCCCACGGTGTGGAGGTGATGCGCGATGAGTTCTTTGCGGTTGCCGTCGGGTCTACTTGGGGACGAGGTGTGCCGTGGCCCTGATGTCGTGCAGGATGGTTGCGGAGGTGGCCACGTAGATGCCTACGCCGAGACTGCCACGTCCTACAGCCTAGCTAGTGCCTACACATGTACATGGCCTGCCAGCGCCTGACCAGGCTGTAGTGTCAGGCTGGACACGTGGCTACCCACCCCCGCCGCCGCTAGGCCATGTAATACCCCGTATGTTTCTAAGGAAGGAGAGTAAACAAAAAGGGTTTTTCTGTAATACTCCAACTTATTCTAATGAAGAAAGTCAAAAGATAAATTAGACTTTAGAGGAGGGGAATCTTTAATTCTTTGGCAACCTGGGCTTGGGCTTTGGCCCAGAGGCCCATTGCTCCTTCTTGGTGGTGCTCTCCCATTGCTGTCGGCCAAGGAGAAAGGTGGAGGGAGAGAGGAGAAGAAGAGGAGAGGAGCATCTAGCGGTGGAAATCAGCGGGCACGCGTGTCTTCAAGGGTAACGAATGATTCCTCGCTGGTTAGATCGATTTAGATTCGTAATTTGCCATGATTAGGAGATCGATGTTCTGCTGCGATTGATTCCAGTATTCTGTCCATTACTTGTGCATCAGTTTTCGTGTAGTTAGATTTCGAATTTGAGGATTTCGTCTCTTAGAGAATGATGGGGCTCATTCTCAGCTTTCCATAGGTTTAAAGATCACCCAATTCAGAGTTGTGGTCTAAAAGTTACGTTGATTTCATTACTCTGTCGGAAAGTCTAACGAATATTAGCAGTCGTCTTGTTTATTAATTAAGATTAAGTTAAAGGTTGATTTAGGGATTTAACCCAACACGATTGTTGTAGGAAATTTCTTAAGCTTTCCAGATTGTTAAAAATCTTGAATTCTAGATAATCCAATTAAAAGTTATGAATTTTCTTCTACTGTTGTGTTTTTTGTCTAACAGATTATAGTTACTGAGTTTCATCTGATTATTAGACATAAAAGTTGGCCGAATTAGGAAGTCTTGCCATATAGATTATTGTAGGGGATTTCATCACCTTTGCAAAAAATCTGAGTTCATACCTTTTTGTGTTTCAGAGCGAAAGTTATGAAATTTTTAGTGCTGCTGTCCAGTATAGCTTCTTGCTAGAATATCGTTTAATTTGAGTAGAACAAATATATAAACCTTGGGTTTTGGGAAGACGAGTTAAAGCGATGCGAGTAGTGTCTTCTTATCACGTCATTCTTATATATGTAATTTAATTATGTAGGAGGAGAGGTCTCGAGATTAGTGGCATCATCCTTGCCTCCTAACGCGTCGCAACATGAAAGGCAAGTACAATTGAATTGTCTTGATTGCTATTTGTTCCACTTGAGTGATGAATGTGCAATGGATAATTCCGGTATTACTTGCTTCCCTTCATAATTGATATACCATGATTCTTCGATTATATGTTTACGTTCAACACATTCATTTGTTCTTCCATTCATGTTTCACCCACGGGAGTGAGTAGTGAAGTCCCATCATTCCAACATGAGCAAGTACATTGTGAAATGTATTGACTGATATCTGTTTGTAATGCTTGATGCTCATGCTATGATTAAGTTCTATGGATTTCGAGTAATTCCAATAATTCTTGTTTCTTTTCGTGGATGTTAATCCATGCTTCTTAAGATTATGTCTTTCATATCCATGAATTCATTCATTCGTTCATTCATGTTTCCCCACGGGAGTGGGAAGAAAAGACCCATCATTCTAATATGGGCACGTAAGACCCACCATTCCAATGTGGGCAAATTGGATCCCGTTATGAAATGTTCTTCATACGGACCTTGGATCCCCGTATTTTGTGAAATGCGGGCCTGAGTAAACACCGACGGGTGTTCACTGGCTATACCGGTATAAGCAGAAGTGAAGAGCATGCATTCCATTCTTGCATAAGATTTCCACCATTCTATTTCATATTCAAACATTGTGAATGTTATATTCTTGATTCAAGATATTGTTCCATATCATTCATTTGTACTTCTGAGTCGTGGACTCATTCTTGCTTTTGTTTGTGTGTTTAGGTAAACACCGATAACGGCATGCTTGGAAGGGATTAGTCACGGAACACTTCATTCACTTCACATTTCACTATTAATTATTAGACTTGCTATTATCTTTCATTTGATAATATTGGATTGTAATAATGGAGTTCTGATGGTTGAAGTTAACTTTCATTATGTCTTGGTTGATCTAGTGAATGCTTTATATTCTTCGTATGGACTCTTGTTAGTTTTGTCTTGAATAGTACAATAGAATTGGATATTTTCAAATTTGATTTGTTGCTGAAATCTAATTAAATTCTTAGGCTCAATCTTACATTTCTTGATCTTTACGATATTAGCGATAGTTTGCTGAAATTATTTCGTATTGTTGATGTATGTTAGACATCTAAGTAATATCTTGGCTTCCGCATAGCCAGGGTATTACAAGCCAGGCCGGAGTGCTAGGGTTGGCGCGTGGCTACCCACCCCCGCCAGCGCCTGACCAGGCTGGAGTGTCAGGCTGGGCGCGTGGATACCCACCCCCGCCTCCGCCGGGCTAGGCCGGATTGTCAAGGTTGGTGCGTGGCTACCCACCCCCACCGTCGTTCCTGGAGCCCTACCCGATAACGCCAGGGCAGTATCCGTTCCTCCCCAACGGTGGGTACGGCTGGTATGACCATTGGGCATGCGCCATGGACCACACCGAAGGTACATTTTGTCTCGTCAAGTTTGTTTCGGGCCATCATAAAGCCATGTATAAACATAATTTGTCCTGTAGGTTTCGCGCCCCAACCGGGAGTTCAGCTCTCCCCGCACGAGGACACGTAGGACATGGACGTCTTCTTCGCGGAAGACCCGGGGGAGGTCAGGGGAGCACCTCAGCCTGTACTTGTCGAGGTTCTTTCCGGGTCGCAGCTCGGCGGTGCCCTAGTGGGCACGCAGGCCACGGTGGAGTTAACCCCACAGGCCTTGGGACCACGAGACAGCAGGGCACCTGACCGCTTCACCCCATCAAGGCCGCAACACCCCACGCTTAGGAAGCCCAAGCGGGGCCGTATGGGCGAGCACGGATGGGGGGTGGTATGTGGCGACGACGGAGGAGGTGCTGCGGGTGGTATAGCGGGCGGCTAGTAGGGGGGTCTTTGTTGTGCGGGGATAACTCAACTAGTATTATGCTAGCCTCATGTTTCCATATTTATTTTTTTGTACAACTATTACAATGCAAGCCTCGTGTACAACTATTATTATGCTTGGCTCGTGTTTCGATATTTTTTTTGCATGCACACCATGACCACAGGCAGCCCGTAATGAAATCGTATTTCAGTTCACACCGCTATTTTGATTTCCGTTACGCCGTAACCACGTCTATTCGCAAGAATCACTTACCTTCCTACTTAGGACTCATTGCTACCTCAATTGTCCTCACAAAATTTTTTTGAAGCTTTTTCTAGACTCTAGGACAAAAACTACTACTAGGGATAGAACGATCCTACCGTGGCAGCAGAGGCTCGATGCGGATGATGTGCGCGCGCGTATGGATAATACACGTGAGCAATTTTGTGGCCCGATCTTCACGAAGGATCACGAAAGTTGAGGTAAATGTCACCACGTGACCTGATGAAGAGGTAGTGCACCACGAGATTTTGCACACACGACGAACTACCGAGACAATCGCCCTTCCACGTACCGACAAAACCAGCCCACGCAATCACACCGTGTAGACGTGAAGGCACGAACGGGATGAATCGCAGTTCAGAATTCTACAACTCCCTCAGCAATCGAAAGAACAAAGGTTGTAAGCCTCTCAAGACTCACTAGAGATCAAATTATCACAAGTGTCTATTCTGAAATTAGGAAGTAAAAAGGTCCTTCAAGCGTTCCCATACATAGACATATATAGTGCACATTTAAGCCCCTTAGAAACTGAAGTGATTAGTGCTAATTTAAGCTCCTAGAAACTGAAGCTTGATAATGATTCTGTGCTCCCATATAGAAACTTGATGCTTAGGCTTCTTTCACATGCATGCATGCGGTAGAAAATTAATTGAAGGAGTGGTGGTGTGCATGTAGAAACTTGATGCTTGACCAGAAAATTAATTAAAGGGTATTGGTGTGCATGGAGAAACTTGATGCTTAGGCTTCTCTCCTTTTCTATTCTTTCTATTCTTAGTATATCCAACTCCAAATACGGTGCCTACAATTATCAAACACAAGTATCATTGTCCTTTCATGAGAAATATTAATAGATAAATTAGGCATAGCTTTCACCTATTCTTTTTCATCTGAAGTTAATTCTCAGTTCCAAATCAATCGATGCCTCAATAGAGAAAGTTGGCCAACAAAAATTTTGGACTGTAAAAGTTGTCATTATCCCATACGCTCTTGTATAACCCATCATTCCTAAGAATAATAAAACAAGCACTCGGAAGTACAACATGATCTGAAATCTCAAAATTAATTAAAGCAAGGTTAGTGTTCACTTGGGATTGCATTTCCTTCTTTAGTTGCTTAGCCCTACTTCTAGTAATTGGACCCACAATGTTAGTAGCACTCTTATTAGATTTAGATAAATTGTCGGTGTTAGAGATGTCCTCATCAGCCTCCCCCTCTTGAAAATGAGTTATCCTCGACTCAAACTCTCCAAAGAAAGGAAGTAAATCCTTAACGTTGAATGTTGAACTCACGTCTGTGTAATCAGAAGGTAGCTCAATCTTGTATGCGTTATCATTGATCTTCTCAAGTACCTTGAATGGTCCATCTCCTCGAGGTGATAACTTACTCTTGAGCTTTGGGGGAAAACGCTCCTTCCGTAGATGCAACCACACAAGGTCTCCTGGCTTAAATATAACATTCTTCTTCCCCTTGTTAGCTTGTTTTGCATTTTGTACAGACTTCTTCTCAATGTTCTTCCTTGCCTCCTCATGTAGTTGCCTTATCAAATCTGATCTCTTCATAGCATCTAAGTTCACTCTCTCCTGTAATGGCAAGGGCAAAAGATCCATGGGAGTATGAGGTTTAAAGCCATAAACAATCTCAAAGGGACAAAAATTAGTGGTTGAATGTACTACCCTATTATAAGCAAACTCCACATGTCGAAGACAATCTTCCCACATCTTCATATTGTTTTTTAGAATAGCCCTTAGCATAGTTGATAATGTATGGTTGACAACCTCCGTTTGTCCATCTGTTTGTGGATGACATGTAGTAGAAAACAATAACTTGGTGCCAAGCTTACTCCACATTGTCTTCCAAAAATAACTCAAAAATTTGGCATCGCGATCGAAAACAATAGTTTTGGGTGCGCCATGTAAAGCGAACTATCTCCTGAAAAATAAATTGGCAACATGTGAAGCATCATCGCTCTTATAGCATGGAATAAAATGTGCCATCTTAGAAAATCTATCAACTACGATAAATATAGAATCCCTCCCCCTCTGAGTCCTAGGTAATCCTAGATCAAAGTCAATAGAAATGTCTTCCCAGGGTACACTAGGAATAGGTAACAGAATATATAAACCATGGGGATTGAGGCGAGACTTAGCTCTTAAGCATGTTGTGCATCTCTCGATTAGCGCTGAACATCACGTCTCATGTAAGGCCAAAAGAAATGGTCAAACAACATTTCCAAAGTCTTTTTAACACCAAAATGACCAGCTAGACCACTAGCATGTGCCTCCTGCAAAAGAACACTATGAACCGAACAAGTTGGAATACATAACTTATTAGTATGAAATAAGAACCCATCATGTATATAGAATTTATCCTAGACTTTTCCTTCAACACAATTAGAGAACGCATCCTTAAAATCTAAATCAATGGAATAAAGTGTTTTAACAGATTCAAGACCAAGCACGTTATTTTCTAGTTGAGTAATCAAAGCACATCTTCTTGACAAGGCATCAGCAACAATGTTATCTTTACCCTTCTTATGTTTCACAACTATGGAAATGTTTCTATGAATTCAACCCATTTAGCGTGTCTACGATTCAACTTACCTTAACTCTTAAGATATTTCAATGCCTCATTATCAGAGTGTATAACAAATTCTTTGGGCCATAGGTAATGTTGCCAAGTCTGCAAAGCTCGAACTAAAGCATAGAGCTCTTTGTCATAAACAGAATAGTTTAGATTTGGTCCACTTAATTTTTCAGAAAAATATGCAACAGATTTAGCTTCTTGAATTAACACACCTCCAATACCGATACCACTAGCATCACATTCAATCTCAAATGTCTTACCAAAATCCAGTAATTGTAGTAGTGGTGCTTCACAAAGTCTTCTTTTTAGCTCTTGAAAGGCCTGCTCCTGTTCATCTCCTCACTTGAATGGAACATCCTTCTTTGTTAAATTGTTCAAAGGTGCAGCAATGGTGCTAAAATCTTTCACGAATCTACAGTAAAAACCTACAAGTCCATGAAAACTTCGAACTTGGCTCACATTCTCAGGTGTAGGCCACTCTTTTATCGCTTTAATCTTTTCATCGTCCACTTGAATTCCCTGCATGGTGACAACAAAGCCAAGAAAAACAACACAATCTGTGCAAAAAGTGCACTTAGCAATGTTACCATACAAATTTTGAGCTCTCAAAACAACAAGTACTTGGCGAATATGATCAATATGTTCATCAAAAGATTTACTGTAAATCAGGATATCATCAAAATAAACAACCACACACTTCCAATGAATGCTCTCAAAACATGATTCATTAAATGCATGAATGTAGAAGGTGCATTAGTCAAACTAAAAGGTATAACTAACCATTCATACAACACAAATTTTGTCTTAAAAGAAGCTTTCCATTCATCACCAGATTTCATACGAATTTGATGGTAACCACTACGCAAGTCAATCTTAGAAAAAATAATGGAACCACTCAATTCATCTAGCATATCATCGAGCCTAGGAATAGGATGACGATATCTAATAGTTATAACATTAATGGCACGACAGTCGACACACATTCTCCATGATCCATCTTTCTTAGGTACCAAAAGTATTGGAACAGCACAAGGAGAAAGAGATTCCCTCACATACCCTTTATCCAGAAGTTCCTTTACTTGCCGTTCAATTTCTTTTGTTTCTTCGGGATTCGTACGGTAAGGTGGATGATTTGGGAGGGATGCATGAGGTATCAAGTCAATTTGGTGCTCAATGCCGTGTACAGGAGGAAGACTGGGTGGCACCTCATCGGGAAAAACATCCTCAAAGTCCTGCAATAAGTTAAGAACAGCACTAGGCAATGTAGAGGGTAAGTCATTAGAAACAATATCTTTCTTGTACATGAGCACAAAGAAAGGGGTTGTGGTTTTCCTCACTTCCCTCAAATCGCTCTTTTGCATCAACAAGCACTCATTCTTTTGTGGCACTCTTGTATTTTCAGCAGGTTTTATGTAGTTGGATGGCTTAGGATCCTCTCGCTCACTATTTTGGTGATTCTCACTCAATTTTATTTTCTCACTTGCCTTTCTGTTGAACCGAGCAATATCAGAAGCATGGATCTCTTCTAGAGATAATGGAACCAGAACCACCTTCTTCTCGTTATGCACAAATATATGTTTGTTAGAGCGACCAAAATGCATAGAATCCACATCAAATTGCCAAGGACGCCCCAAAAGTATGTGACATGCTTGCATAGGAACTACATCACATTCCACCTCGTCATGATAATCACCAATAGAGAAGCATAGAAGAAACTTTAACAGTTCCCGAATTATTCAGCCATTGCATATGATAAGGATGGGGATGATGTTGTGTTTTCAAACCAAGCTTCTCAACAAGAAATGCGCTCACAATATTATTGCAACTTCCACCATCGATTATAAAGTGACAAACCTGCCCTTTCACTTTGCATCATGATTGGAACAAGTTATGATGTTGCCCTTTCTCAGTTGCAACTAATTGAGTAGAAAGAACTCGGCGAACCACCAAAGAGCGATTCGAAGCATCCAAATCAGGAGAAAAACATGTAGGACTAGAGCTGACATGGAGCTATGGAGTGCTCATAAGAGAATATGATAAAGAAAACAATGGCAATTCATCTCCTAATTCAGGAACACATATCATCTCATCTGCTACTCGTTGTGTGTCAGGCAATGCAATAGTAGCAGTAGCAACATTGTGAATACCATTAACTAAATGCTGGACAGCCAACAAAGAAAGAGATGTGGCTATAGGAAGTGTAGTAGCATCCCCCATAGTATTATCATGTCTAGCAGAACAACATTCGTCCAAATAACTCAAATCAGCAAGGAGATCATCAAAATCAACACTAGTAATATCCGCAGCAATGTGAGAAACAATAGTCGGTGTACTGTCCACCTCACCAACAAATGTAAATGTTGGACGTGTCAAGCAATTCAAACTCAACTCATGCTCACCATCCTCTGCCTCATACTCATAAGTTTCCAAGTTCTCACCTTGTGAAACTGTGACATCATGTGTATCCTCCTCTTAACTTTGTGAATCATAAGAACCATCCGTAAGAGCAATAATAACACGATGATTTGGGCACTCAGCTTTCTTGTGCCCATGGCCACCACACTTAAAACACTGAATATTACTTGTCTTCTTAACATGACCAGTAGAACGACTTGACATGTCTTCTTTCTTTTTTGCCTCAAACTGTTTCAGTGGAGTTGAAACTGGACGAGATGGGGTAAAGGGTGGGCGGGTGGAGGATGTGTGTGATTTCGAACCTTGCTGTTGTGGGCGATGCCATGGAGTAGAAGTGTTGGCAGCCGGCAAGGAAACCCGACTCTGAGACGATTCAGCAATCGGTCGTTCCGCCCTCTTGGCAAAATGAATCAACTCCGTCATATTAGTGTAACTAGTCATGTCCACCTTGTCTGCAATCTTTCTATTTAACCCAACCAAGAAACGAGCCACCTTGGACTCCTCATCTACCTTGGTCTCCCACTCAAGGATGCATCAGCATCCTCCTTGCCAGTGAATGTAGGTATGGACACCTTAACTGTGCCCAAACCATTATCCTTTCGGCGTCGTTCAGGGTCATCATGTCATCAGTCACGGCAACCGTCATTATCACCAAAACGACGATCATCATAATCACCATGGCGACCATGATGACCACGTCGATGGTCATCGTAGTCATCGAAGTCAGCATCATCAGCAAAGCTAGCGAATGCAACAGGAACTCGTTGGACGTGGCCAGCAAATTGTGGTCGAGCAAGAGCCACAGCAAAGTTGTCGAGGCCACTTCTCCGACCCCGACCTGCACCATGTCCACAGTCAATGGCAGTTGTGGTTGCAAGACGTGTTGCCTCAGCCTGAAGACGTGCGACCTTGTTCTCCAAATGTGACTTCCATCATCAACATGATTGTCATCGTTCAGCGGAAATTCCGTTGGATTTGCTACAGGTAGTGCCTGTGGTGGTGTAATCTGCAGACCTTGCATCTGCCGCATTAGTTGTGCCATCTGGGTACACATCTCCTGTAACTCTTCTAGAGAAACACCTGCACCGGTGTTTGAAGTTGAAGCATTTATGTTCTTGTTGCCTGCCTGACATGTTAGTATTGAAAGAAAAAATATGGGACTATATATAAATATGTGGAATCACTCAGTCACCTCTTACTTGCCAATGTTCTTTATCTCCCTGAGAGTGAGAATCCTGGCGGCAATCAATAGTGGAAGAATGATTGTACGGAAGACGACGGCACACAATTGTCGGGTTACTTTGGGTGGGGTTGGGCGGGGTAAAAGTAAAGCACTGCAATCTGA
This sequence comes from Ampelocalamus luodianensis, assembly GCA_036346255.1. NCBI lineage: Eukaryota > Viridiplantae > Streptophyta > Magnoliopsida > Poales > Poaceae > Ampelocalamus > Ampelocalamus luodianensis. The sequence goes on from JAYEVH010000343.1 coordinate 76,294, forward strand.
AAGTTAGTAATGCAAAGTCGAATAATAATCCAAGCGAATCACAAGCCTAAGTTGTTGATCAAAGAAATATGTGGATAGCAATGCAACTCATGTAGTAAAAGCATAAGGAATGAAATGATCAACACCTACTGAACTGCAGCTCAAACTCTTTTTTTTTTCTTTCCTTTTTTTTGCAGCTGAAACTTTCTTTCTCTCTGTTTTTTTAAACTGCTCCGATTAGTTCAACCGAATCTCTTGAGTGTTCAAGTGATGTACCAACAGAATATAGGTTTGAGAAAACAAAGAGTCCATTCACGGACCAACAACAGGAGATCAAAGATGAATCAGCAACTAGACAAAGATTCGACGGATTAAAACTCGAAGAAGCAAACTAAAACCAGATGCAATCAGAGGGTAGGTACATTTTTTTGAAGCTTTTTCTTAGACTCTGGGACAAAAAATAAAACTACTACTAGGGATAGAATGATCCTACCGTGACAATGGAGGCTTTGATACCAGATGATGTGCGCACGCGTATGGATAATACACGTGAGCGATTTTTGTGGCCCGATCTTCACGGAGGATCACAAAACTTGAGATAAATGTCACCACGTGACCTGACGAAGAGGTAGTGCACCACGAGATTTTGCACACGTGACGAACTACCGAGACAATCACCCTTCCACGTACCGACAAAACCAGCCCACACAATCACGTCGTGTAGACGTGAAGGCACGAACGGGATGAACCTCAGTTCGGCATTCTACAACTCTCTCAGGAATCGAAAGAACAAAGGTTGTAAGCCTCTCAAGACTCACTGGAGATCATATTATCACAAGTGTCTATCCTGAAAATAGGAAGGTAAAAAGGTCTTCCAACCTCTCCACGCATATACATATATAGTGCTCATTTAAGCCTCCTAGAAACTGAAGTGATTAGTGCTAATTTAAGCTCCTAGAAACTGAAGCTTGATAATGATTCCTGTGCTCCCATATAGAAACTTGATGCTTAGGCTTCTTTCACATGCATGCATGCAGGTAGAAAATTAATTGAAGGAGTGGCTGGCTGTGCATGGAGAAACTTGATGCTTAGGCTTCTCTCCTTTTCTATTCTTTCTTTTCTTGGTATATCCAACTCCAAATACGGTGCCTACAATTATCAAACACAAGTACCATTGTCCTTTCATGAAAAATATTAATAGATAAATTAGGCATAGCTTTCACCTATTCTTTTTCATCTGAAGTTAATTTTCAATTCCAAATCAATCGATGCCTCAATAGAGAAAGTTGGCCAACAAAACTTTTGGTCTGTAAAAGTTGTCATTATCCCATACGCTCTCGTATAACCCATCATTCCTAAGAATAATAAAACAAGCACTCAAAAGTACAACATGATCTGAAATCTCAAAATTAATTAAAGCAAGGTTAGCATTCACCTGGGATTGCATTTCCATCTCTAGTTGCTTAACCCTGCTCCTAGTAATTGGACCCACAATGTCAGTAGCGCTCTTATTAGATTTAGATAAATTGTTGGTGCTAGAGATGTTCTCATCACATAATCAAATGATGCAAAAAAATTTAACCTCAAATTGAAACTATATGCCACAATTTACTAAAAAAAGTCGCTTAAACAGATGGGTTTTCTTGCGCTGGTGCGGCCGGCACAAGCTAAGGCGACAGAAATCGAGAGGCTGTTGGGGAGGCAGCACGAAGCCCGGAGGGCGCACGGGGTCAAGCAGGCGGCGCCGAACCGAAGGGCGTGAGGCGAGAAGCAAAGGCAGTGGAATCGCGCCAGATGCAGATGCAGTGGAAGCAAAAGGGCAGGAACAGACCCGATTGAAGCACGACGCACGTAGGAGGCGGCAGAAACTCGTTGCCACTGGCCAGATCCTTAAGCAGCGAAGCAAAAGATCGATCAGAAAGAAATTAATCCCACCGGGCGGGGAAGACGCGCAGCAGCGAAAGCGAAAGATCGATCTGGAGAAAAAACCAATCCTGCATATGAAAGATGAGCAGCAGTAGGGGACAAAAAATAGACCAGATCGGGAAAAAACCAGGAGGAGCCGAAATCCCCAGATGCGAAGCGCGCTGAACAGAGATGATGTCGAGCGACCAGAGGCAAAACCAGTGACGACACCAGCAGATGACGCGAAAACACGGTAGCATTTCGTAATCCGGAATCCTCTGTGAAATACTGTGCTATTCCCTGGATCAGTAGATAGCACTCACAGATACACTACTGAATCAAATGATACAGGGCGTAGAACCATACCATTCATTAATTAACACAACAAAATTTACATAAACCTCGTCGGGTCAGATTTTACAATAGGGTTGAACAGGCCAAATGATTACATTACAAAAGCGGAAGCGACAACGGAAGAAAAAAGGTGAGAGCACATCTCTCCATAGGCAAGCGACGAGGAAACTGCGTGTGCGTCGATATTACCTAAAGACTCAGATAATATAGGATGCACGCAAGAACCAACGGAGTCAGCTAGACTGGGGCGAGACTAGAACAACTAAAGACTATCCTACGCTTCATCATCTCCTGGATCTCCAATTTCTGGATCCTCGTAGTAGTCATAATCTCCAGAATTTCCTGCTTCTGAGGGTTTTGGGGGAGAGAGCGAGAATGAGCACAACTTCCGTGCACGCGAGCCAATACACAATGCAATAATATATATGCAAGTCTTAACAAGGATGACTCGGATTCTTTTATTTGCTAAAACAATATTTTCCAATTATCATAATTACAAATTCCTATCACTCAGCAGTTTTAACAAATTGCATTTTAAATGAGAGTATTGGTGCAATATTTGACATCAGTAGAGGTTACCTCCACCTTCATACCTATTTTGATTGTGGTTACATCCACCACTAAACAACACTGGGTACAAAGACCCAGGAAAAACCAATCTCAGGGCTAGATGAGCCCGCCACAATTTTCACACCACCCACAAAGTTTTTGAAATAGAACAAACTCAAGTTAAGTTCCCATGTCCGCCTTTGACCGTAGGCACGGCTGTTTAAACAGTTTTTAACTCTGCAGAGATTGTACACTTTACCCACAAGAGATAATCGTCTTGATATGTACACACGTTTCTGTAGACATGTGAATCAAGGGGAGATCATTACAAGGCCTTTACAATGCATCCCTCAGTATTTGTTACACCGGCTAAGGTTTCACCTGAGAAGGGTTACTTTCACATAGACCCGTCAACCCTTTCCCAGACCCCCTCCTGTGCCACACGGCTTACGCTCATATATACCCGTAAGTCGTACACCCCAACTCATAACCATGAAGGCTTATGGCGTAGCGGTTCATCTGCCTGGTGCAACTCATACTAACAGATACAAATTATTTAGCCAGGTCGACACCATTATAGACATGTGGTTGTACTATTTTACACAGGAGATCATGACAAGATTAAGTCCTTAAGGTTGTCTGAGCGGTTCATTTCACATTCCAATCCACAACACAACAGTCCTCGGGCTACATTAGCACCCCCTGTTGAACCATCCATCACACCAGCCGCCCAGACAGGGTAAAAGCAATTTAGGGTTTTGAGGAGTAAAACCAATTTACCACATTTATTTCAGTCATGGACCACCAATGACTGTCCAAACCATTTTCATGTTTGAAGAGATGATGATTGGGACATTTTAAGGTCCTGGTACTTAAGTAAGACTAGTATGTCGCTTAAGTACAACCTATAGCTAGTATTTACCATATAGTTACTAGGGTGACAAGGATTAATGGATTCAAATATCAAGGATGGCATATTAAATAGTTAATCAACAAATGGGTATTTAACTACCTTAAGTTTTGACATATATTTGATTAAAGAATTACAGCATGCAATTTGCTATTTTAAAATAATATAATTTGCATAAAATGTAAGCTCAATATGATCAAAGTATTGACTCGCCTGGGATATAGGCAAGAGGATCTCGATAATCTTGGGCTTGATCAACTTGGGGATCTCTGTCGTCTTCAAATCCTAGTCGGACGAACGTACCGGAAAAAGGCACAAACAATTACAAAGAGCAATTAAATACAAATAAATAAAAAATGAACTCCAAATTGAACAAGACCTATGCCATTAGTAAGATCTTGAATTTACAAATTTTTAGAAATTTATTTCATAATTTTTGGAGTTGAAATGGGGGACATATACATATTTGCAATCTTACTTTTAGATTAAAATAGAAAAAGGAAAAAGAAAATCAAACAAAAAGGAAAACTATCGGCGGCCCACAAACAACTTTCGGCCTGGCCCAAGGCCTCAGGCCGAAAACACGCACGCTGCCCACGGAGGGCAGGGCGTGGCCCACGAGGCTTGCCTAAAGCGGAGGAGGGGCAGGCTAGCGGGAGAGGGAGGGGAGATGAGGGGGCGATGGCACACGGGGAGAAGGGGGGTCGGACGTGGGGCGGCGAGCTTGGTGGCGGCGGCAAAGACGAGGAGGTGGGGCGCAACTTCGGGCGGCGGCCACGGGAGATCCGGCGAGGCGGTGGCGCAGGGAGAAGGGAGGGGTGGCGCGCGCGAGAGAAAGGGGAGGAAGCCCAGGGCTCACGGCGGCGCGATGGAGATGACGGCGACGACGGCGACGGGGAGGTGCGGCTAGGGGTGGTGGCAACAGGAGCGACCGGAGGTAAGTCCTTCTTCCTCTCTTTTCTCGGTCTTCTTCTTCTCGGTTGCTTTCTTGGGGAAGAAGGGGGGGTCGGGTGAAATGGGGGAGGAGGGGAACGAAGGTGCCGGGGTGGGGGCTTTTAAGGGCCGAGGAGGGGAGGAGAGGGAAGGCTCGCGAGAGGGGGCCCCGGGCGAGCGTGCGGCGACGGTGATGATGGCGTCTCGGTGGCGTGCGGGAGGGCGCAGCAGGGGGTAGGGAGGGGCTAGAGGTAGCGCGGCAGGGTATGCGAGGGTAAAGAGGGGTCCGGCGATGGCGTGCACAAGGGGGGAAAGAGAACGGCAGGGGGAGCTCACAAGCGTGCGTGCGCACGGCAGAGAGAGGCGACGGGAGCACGAGGCGTGGCAGAGGCGGTAGAGGGTGCTAGGAGGTGGCATGCATGTGTGCGGTGTCCACGGGCATTACCTGGCTAGAGGAAGGAGGAGGCGGTGTAGGTGGCGGCGCGGTGGCGATGCCGGGCACACGAGGGGGGGTCCGGCGGGGTTTACCCGAGGAAGGGGGAGAAAAGGGGGTGTCACAAATCCTACCCACCTTAAACGGAATCTCAACCCCGAGATTCGAGTGCTCGAGAACGAGGGCGGAAATCCGGCTTGATTGATCTCTCGTTCCCAGGTGGCTTCTTTGGCTGAGCGATGGCTCCACTGGACCTTGCAAAGGCGGATGACTTGACGTCTTGTTCTCTTCTCGATGACGTCGAGGATGTTGATTGGACGCTCTGGGTAAGTGAGATCTGGTTGAAGGGCGACGGTTTCGACGAGTCCGCTCTTGGCTACTCGAGACATTTCCTTCTACTACGGCCCGAAGTAAAGATGTTGTGCACCTCGGCAGTGCAGTGGTAGGTCCAACTCGAAACCGATGCCAAGCTATTGGTTCACAACCGTGTACTGGGTGCCAACTAAAAAGCTATCAATTTTGTCTCCCAAATTGCTGGATTCAAGTCTCACTATTATTGAAGTCCTCCATTCCAGCCATGCATAAAGCCACCTAATAAAAAAAATCCAGACATTTAACTAATCTCTCATTCTATTGATACGATAATATAATTCCCAAATCTTTCTTAGGCATATGCTTAATTAATCCAATAGATTCACCACTTCAATTGCATGATTTCTCCAATTCATAAATCCACAAAATCTAGTGGCAATAATCGCATCTTTCCATCCAATAGACTCCAAGATCATGCTAGATTCCATTCTATCCCGTTTTGGCACGAAATTCTCCAAGGATTATATTTGCGCAGTTGCTTTCTCCAAAATTCTTGAATAAATCCACGACATCATTCACTTAATTACTCAAGCATAATTATCAATTGTGACCCTCCAGAATTTATTTGTACAAATCCAATATCTTTATTAAAGAACCTTCCAAAATATTGCTTGTAATTCATGAATTCAAATTTAATCTGCCAAATTATTTTATCATCATTTATCTAATAATTATTTGGACTATCTCTCATATCAATAAGCTATCCTTCAATTATACAATCCTATTTTCAGCAATTATATGTTTGTAAGATCCAACATCCTGCAATTACATCCTTCTATAATATGATCAAGACATATCTCTAAAATCCAACCAAAATTTCTTTTAAATCCCAACTTCTTTGTTCAATCATGTTCAATTGAATCCAACGTTACCAACATACACAATGAATTCCATACTTCTTGATCCAATCCACTCTACCAAAATCAATATCATGACTTGGTAATCCTATAATCTAATCTTCAATAATCATCTAATCCTTTAATCAGATTCCAATCATAATACATGTCTATAATCTAACATCGAACAATTATATTTCTATAATCCAATCCCCACAACTATAGTCCTATAATTCAATCATGATTCAACTAACTCTTCCAAAAATTAATATTATGATTCATTATAAAAATCCAATCTTCTTCGTATTCTACTCTGTACCTTCAATGCACACATATCTCAATTCCAAGTTTCCAACCAACATCGTAATCAACTCAAGATTCGATGCAAATCTAATTTCTCCTAATAATCAAATCGGTACTTGAGATTCCTAAATCCTTCATGAATAGTCAAAAAAAATTTCCACGATTATTTTCATGCTCCATAATTTATATAATCCACTAATATGCTATTCTTTGAACCATTCACAAACAAAGCTTATTTATCATCATACTTTAGTATTCACAAGAACTTAGAGCATCGGCAAATCGTAAAATCTTCAATTCCCAAAATCAGTCCGATCAATTATTTCCCAAAACTATCTAGCTTGGCATCCAGCACACTAGTTAGTCCCAACAAGAATAGCTTCCATACGACTTGCCTATTTGAACAATCTTCAACAATTCTTCACAGGTTTTATAGATGAGAGGAAGAAAGCACGATAGGCGAGAGGGAAAAGCACACTAGACGAGAGAGGACAAGGGAGGAAGATAGAAGTATCCCTGGCGACGGGCACCACTTCCTTGGGCGGCTGCCCTCTCTGGTGTCATCTGAGGGAATAGAAGAGGTTGACAACTAGCGGGGATATATGATGGTTTATTGGCCCTCTAGAGCACAACAGAAGAAAACCAACGAGAAAGAATCAGATACAATACAAAGCCTAGAGCGGCTGCATTATATTAATGGGGTTAAGTGTTACATGACTCCTGAAGCATAGCGTATAAGCTAGGCTAAGCCACGACACCGGATATAAACACAACGTCTACTGACTGGGGTAAAAGAAGGAAAAAGGTGCTTGCAGACCAAAAGAATGCCTAGCAAGCACTGCTAGCTCAACTAAGCTATCTACTCCTCAATCGGGTACTGGCCACAGGCGGTGTAGTTGCCCAGGGAGAGGGAACGATAATGGTTGCGACTGAAGTCGGGTGACCGGGAACAAGAGCGAGAACGAGAAAGGCTGCGTCCTCGACTGGAGTCTTCGATGTTGATGACAGGCGGTGGACTAGGATGTCGCATGCTCTTGCGTGCAACGATCCTGGTGCGGGGTCCAAGACGTCTGGCAGGCACTGAGTTGCTGAGGATGATGGCTGGTGCAAGTGGGGCTGGGGCATGCATCGTGGCGGCTACTGCAACGACGGTGTTCTTCTCCTGATGTTGAAGATCTCCGGGTAGCGTTCTTCCTCCTAGAGAGACGGGAAAGAATAGAAAGGTGACCTCAACAAGAGATCATTGTGCATGCGGCACAAGTGAGTCGAGGTGAAGCGTGCTACGTTCTGAATGGCATCGGAACAGCGGCTTCCTGGATGCTCAATCTGAAAGGTGTGAGCGATGAACTCAACCTCCAAGGAACGAGACTCTCGTTCCAGAACCTAGGTCTTCCGACCTCGGAGGATGGGTCAGTGGCGAACCAGGGTACTGTTTGAGTTTGTGGAGGAATACCAACAAACTCGTCGTCGTTCTCTCCGTGAGAAAAGAAATCCCACGGGCCATCGGACGACGATACGGTAATTTAAAAATTTTAAAACAAAAGAGAGAGCCAGCAACGGAGTAGACTCACAAAAGGAGCAAGATAAAGAACTAAGAGGGATGAGAATGAGCAGTAATTACGCTATATTTTAACAAAAGCTTTTTCTTAATTTTTGAAAATAAGACTCAAGTCCTTAAGATCGACCAGTCTAGCTAAGGCTCCTACAGTCGTATGCTCTGATACCAGCTCTGTCGGACCCAGATTTTGTAATCCGGAATCCTCTGTGAAACACTGTGCTATTCCCTGGATCAGTAGATAGCACTCACAGATACATTACTGAATCAAATCATACATGGCGTAGAACCATACCATTCATTAATTAACACAACAAAGTTTACATAGACCTCGTCGGGTCAGGTTTTAGAATAGGGCCGAACAGGCCAAAGGATTACATTACAAAAGCGGAAGCGACAACAGAAGCAAAAGGGGTGAGAGCACATCTCTCCACAGGCAAGCGACTGGGGAAACTCGTGTGCGCTCGATATTACCTAAAGACTCAGATAATATAGGATGCACGCAAGAACCAACAGAGTCAGCTAGACTGGGGCGAGACTAGAACAACTAAAGACTATCCTACACTTCATCATCTCCTGGACCTCCAACTTCTGGATCCTCGTAGTAGTCGTAATCTCCAAAATTTCCTGCTTTTGAGGGTTTTGGGGGAGAGAGCGAGAATGAGCACAACTTCCGTGCTCGCGAGCCAATACACAATACAATAATATAATGCAAGGCTTAACAAGGATGGCTCGGGTTCTTTTATTTGCTAAAGCAATGTTTTCTAATTATCATAATTACAAATTCCTATCACTCAGCAGTTTTAACAAATTGCATTTTAAATGAGAGTATTGGTGGAATATTTGATATCAGTAGAGGTTACCTCCACCTTCATACCTATTTTGATTGTGGTTACATCCACCACTAAACAACACTGGGTACAAAGACCCGGGAAAACCAATCTCAGGACTAGGTGAGCCCGCCATAATTTTCACACCACCCACAAAGTTTTTGAAATAGAACAAACTCAAGTTAAGTTCTCATGTCCGCCTTTGACCATAGGCACGGCTGTTTAAACAGTTTTTAACTCTGCAGAGATTGTACACTTTACCCACAAGAGACAATCGTCTTGATATGTACACACGTTTCCGTAGACATGTGAATCAAGGGGAGATCATCACAAGGCCTTTACAACGCATCCCTCAGTATTTGTTACACCCGCTAAGGTTTCACCTGAGAAGGGTTACGCTCACATAGACCCGTCAACCCTTTCCCAGACCCCCTCTTGCGCCACACGGCTTACGCTCACGTAGACCCGTAAGTTGTACACCCCAACCCATAACCACGAAGGCTTATGGCGTAGTGGGTCATCTGCCTGGTGCAACTCATACTAACGGATACAAATTATTTAGCCAGGTCGACACCATTATAGACATGTGGTTGTACTATTTTAGACAGGAGATCATGACAAGATTAAGTCCTTAGGGTTGTCTGAGCGGTTCATTCCACATTCCAATCCACAACACAACAGTCCTCGGGCTACATTAGCACCCCCTGTTGAACCATCCATCACACCCAGACAAGGTAAAAGCAATTTAGGGTTTTGAGGAGTAAAACCAATTTACCACATTTATTTCAGTCATGGACCACCAATGACTGTCCAAACCATTTTCATGTTTGAAGAGATGATGATTGGGACATTTTAAGGTCCCGGTACTTAAGTAAGACTAGCATGTCGCTTAAGTACAACCTATAGCTAGTATTTACCATATAGTTACTAGGGTGACAAGGATTAATGGATTCAAATATCAAGGATGGCATATTAAATAGTTAATCAACAAATGGGTATTTAACTACCTTAAGTTTTGACATATATTTGATTAAAGAATTACAACATGCAATTTGCTATTTTAAAAGAATATAATTTGCATAAAATGTAGGCTCAATATGATCAAAGTATTGACTCGCCTGGGATATAGGCAAGAGGATCTCGATAATCTTGGGCTTGATCAACTTGGGGATCTCTGGCGTCTTCAAATCCTAGTCAGACGAACGTACCAGAAAAAGGTATAGATAATTAAAAAGAGCAATTAAATACAAATAAATAACAAATGAACTCCAAATTGAACAAGACCTATGCCATTAGCAAGATCTTGAATTTAAAATTTTTTAGAAATTTATTTCATAATTTTTGGAGTTGAAATGGGGGAGATATACATATTTGAAATCTTAATTTTAGATTAAAATTGAAAAAGGAAAAGAAAATCAAACAAAAAGGAAAACTGCCGGCGGCCCATAAACAACTTTCGGCCCAGCCCAAGGCCTCTGGCCGAAAACACGCACGCGGCCCACGGAGGGCAGGGCGTGGCCCACGGGGGCTTGCCCTAAAGGGGGAGGGGAGGGGTATAGGCTAGCAGGAGAGGGGAGGGGGAGATGAGGAGGAGGCGGCGGCGTGCGGGGAGAAGGGGGCTCGGGCGCGGCGGCGGGGGGCTTGGCCGACGGCGACCGCACGGGGAGGTGGGGGCGCAGCTTCGGGCGGCGGCCACGGGGAGATCCGACGGGGCGGTGGCGCGTGGAGAAGGGAGGGGTGGCGCCGCGCGGGGAGAGAAAGGGGGAGGAAGCCCAGGGGCTCACAGCGGTAGCGCGATGGAGATGACGGCGACGGGGAGGTGCGGCTAGGGGCGGTGGCAACAGGAGCTACCGGAGGTAAGTCCTTCTTCCTCTCTTTCTCGGTCTTCTTCTTCTCGGTTGCTTGCTTGGGAAGGAGGGGGTCGGGAGAAATGGGGAGGAGGGGAACGGAGGTGCCGGTGGGGGGGCTTTTAACGGCCGTGGAGGGGAGGAGAGGGAAGGCTTGGGAGAGGGGGCCCCGGGCGAGCGTGCGGCGACGGTGATGATGGCATCTTGGTGGCGTGCGGGAGGACGCAGCAGGGGTAGGAGGGGCTAGAGTTGGCACGGTAGGGTATGCGAGGTGAAGGGTGCAGCGATGGCGTGCACAAGGGGAAAGAGAACGCGAGGGGAGCTCACAAGCGTGCGTGCGCACGGCAGAGAGAGGCGACGGGAGCACGAGGCATGGCAGAGGCGGCAGAGGGTGCCAGGAGGTGGCGTGCATGCGTGCGGAGTCCACGGGCGTGACCTGGCTAGAGGAAGGAGGAGGCGGAGTAGGTGGCGGCGCGGCGGTGATGCTGGGCACGTGAGGGGGGGTTTCCAGCAGGGTTGACCCGAGGAAGGTGGAGAAAAGGGGGTGTCACACCAGAGGACGCTCGACCAGCAGCTGATGCAGCGAGAACCAATCAAATGGGGGAAGCAGCCAAACCGAGGTGAAGGTGAGCGACACATATTAGCTCAGATGAAGCAAAGACAGCTGAACCGAGAAGAACGTTAGCGACTGTAACATCCCATTTTCGGATGTCATTTGGTATCTTTTTGTTCGTCTTCTTGGTTTTCAAAACGTATTTCAAATTATTGTGTAATTGTAAAATTCTCTAGTTTCTGCCTCTTTTCAAATTTTGGGTTCCAGATTTTGGTTTTCTTTTTTGTTTTTTGAAATCTTTTTCCCCTCCCTGGGTTCGGCCCATCTCCCTTTCTGGGCTCAAGCCCATTTCTCCCCCCCGTTGTTCGCCCATGCTGCTGAGAGAGCGCCCGCGTCTCGCAGCTGAAAAAGCCATCGCCTCCGGCGTGAATCCCGCCCCTCCTTTTGCTCAGTGACATGTGCATTTAAGGCTGTCATCTACGCTGTGACGTGCGCATTAAAATGCCATCTGCACATTAAATGTCGTGTCTCCGCTGCGCAGCCGCAAATTCTACTGCTCCATCTTGACGCCCGGTCCCGCCGCCCCTTCCTCTATAAATAGAGAACTAGAGAGCCGTTTTGCTTCCTTTTGTTTCCCCCTCAACTCTCCCTTCCGCTCTCTAGCTCTCGCTTTTGTTGCTGTGGGTGCCCAAAGCCTCGAGCTCCGTGATCAAGCCGTCGTGCACCTCCTCTCGGTCCTTGCCGCACAGGAGCCGCCGCACTTCCATCTCTCCTTTAACCCCGGCTGACCCCTTCACCGCCGTCCCCCTTGGCATTCAACTACAAGCTTCCCTGCCGTCATTCGCGACCTCCTTCGGACTCTCTTTATCTGGTGAGTTTCTCCGTGCCCTGTTTGCTTTCTTTTCTTTTGACCGTGTTTGGTAATTGAATCCTTCTTTTTTTCTTTCGACCGTGTTGGGTAGTTGAATCTTTCTTTTCTTACGACCACGTTGAGTAGTCGTATCCTTCCTACGACCACTTTGAGTAATCATATCCCTCCTACGACCACTTTGAGTAGTCGTATCCCTCCTACGACCACGTTGAGTAGTCGTATCTTTATTGTATCTTTCTTACGACCACGTTGAGTAGTTGTATCCGTCCTACGACCATTTTGAGTAGTCATATCCCTCCTACGACCACGTTGAGTAGTTGTATCCGTCCTACGACCACTTTGAGTAGTCGTATCCCTCCTACGACCATGTTGAGTAGTCGTATCCCTTTTACGACCACTTTGAGTAGTCGTATCCTTCTTACGACCACATTGAGTAGTCGTATCTTTCTTGTATCTTTCTTACGACCACGTTGAGTAGTCATATCTTTCTTGTATCTTTCTTACGACCACGTTGAGTAGTCATATCCCTCCTACGACCACGTTGAGTAGTTGTACCTTTCTTATACCTTTCTTACGACTACATTGAGTAGTCGTATCCCTCCTACGACCACGTTGAGTAGTCGTATCCCTCCTACGACCACTTTGAGTAGTCGTATTCTTCTTACGACTACGTTGAGTAGTCGCATCTTTCTTACGACCACGTTGAGTAGTCGTATCCCTCTTACGACCACGTTGAGTAGTCGTATCTTTCTTGTATCTTTATTACAACCACGTTAAGTAGTCGTATCCCTCCTACAACTACGTTGAGTAGTCGTATATTTCTTGTATCTTTCTTACGACCACGTTGAGCAGCTGTATCCTTCCTACGACCACGTTGTGTAGTCGTATCCTTCTTACGACCACGTTGAGTAGTCGTATCTTTCATGTATCTTTCTTACAGCCACGTTGTGTAGTCGTATCCTTCTTACGACCATGTTGAGTAGTCGTATCTTTCTTATATCTTTCTTACGACCACGTTGTGTAGTCGTATCCTTCTTACGACCACATTGAGTAGTCATAGTATCCCTCTTGCGACCACGTTGTGTAGGTATATCCTCCCTTCGACCACCTCCTGTAGTCGAAACTCCCTTTGACCACCCCCTTGTAGTAAACTCCTTTCCCAACCACGTTGTATGGTCAAAACATCCTTCCGACTAGATGGTCATAGCATTTCTACCAGTTGGTCGAAACCTCCTTTCTGACCACTTGAAGTCGATGATCTGTACTCGAAAACCAACCTTCAAGGACTCTGTTCTCCTCCGTTATAACTCCGATCATAGTGATCCTTGTTTCTAAGTTTGTCTAAATTCAAGATCTTACTTTTAGCTCTGGTCTTATTTAATTTGGAGTTCATTTATTATTTCTTATGTATTTATTTGTTCTCCCTACTTGTTGTTCTTTTTCCGGTACGTTCGTGCGAGTAGAGTTCGAAGAAGCAAGAGATCTCCAGATTGATCAAGCATAAGACCTCTAAGACCCTCTTGCCTTTAACCCAGGCGAGTCAATACTTTGATCATATTAAGCCTACCTTTTTCTGCAAATTATACCCCTTTAAATTACTGAAATTGCATGCTTTAATTCTTTAGCAAATGTATGTTAACTCTTAAAGTAGTTAAATACCCATTTGATGACTAATTATTTACTATACCATCCTTTGGCAATTGAATCCATTATTCCATGTCACCCTAGTAAATATGTGGTAAATTACTAGCTATAGGTTGTACTTAAGCGACATGCTAGTTTTGCTTAAGTACCAGGGCACCAAGTGTCATGATCATTATCCCTTAAAATCATGAAATCATTTTGGGGCAGTCTTGAGGGGTACACGACTGAAGTATTTGGACATAAATTGTTTTTCCTCCTCAAAACCCCAAACAACTAGCTTTACATCTGGGTGGATGGTATGGTGGTGGGCGCCGTCGGTGCACGAGAGTGGTTGGTATGTGGTATGAACCGCCCAGATGACCTTAAGGACTTAATCCGGTGATGACCTCCCATTGTAATACTTGTGCAACCATAAGTCTTCAAAGTGTCGACCTGACTAAATAATTTGTATCCTTCAATACAGGTTGCACCAGATAGATGACTCGCGACACCGCAAGCCTTTGTGGCTATTGGTCGGGGTGCACCGCTTACGCGCCTATGTGGGCGTAAGCCGTGAGGCGCCAGAGGGGGTTTAGGAGAGGGTTGACGTAGGTGTGGCAGTGTAACCCTTCTCAGATGAAACATTAGCGGGTGTAACCAACACTGGGGGAATCATTGTAAAGGCCTTGTGGTAATCTTCCCTTGATTCACATGTCTAAGTAAACGTGTGTATATGTCAAGACGATTATCTCTTGTGGTTAAAGTGTACAACCTCTGCAAAGTGTAAACTATTTAAACAGTCGTGCCTAAGGTCAAAGGCGGACATGGAAACTTTACTAGAGTTAGTTCTATTTCAAAAACCTTTGTGGTTGGGTTGAAAACTGGTCGGTAGGGTTCCTGGGTGGTCGTACCCAGTGTAACCCTTGGTTTGTGCTTGGATGGTCGAACCCAGTGTTGCTTTTGGGTGGTCGTACCTAGTGTTGTTCCTGGGTGGTCGTACCAGCGTTGTTAATAGTGGTCGTTGCCACACTCCAAAATAAACATAGGTGGAGGTAGCCTCTGCTGTTATTAATATTGCACAACTACTCTCTTTAATAAAATGCAATTTTGTTAAAATGCTAAGTGATAGGAATTTCTAATTATGATATTTGAAAACATTGCTTTAGAAAATAAAAGAACCCGAGCCACCCTTGCCAAGCCTTGCATGTATATTTTTGCATCTTGTGTGTTGGCTCGCGAGCACGAAAGTTGTGCTCATTCTCGCTCTTTCTCCAACCCTTCGGACCCTGCGGATCTTGGAGATTATGCTTTCTACGAGGACCAAGGAGTTGATGGACAAGGAGAGGATGAAGACTAGACTAGTCTCTAGTGGACGTACCCTCTAGTGGTCGTAGTTCTAGTGGTCGTAGCTCTAGTGGTCGTAGCCTCTGGTGGTCGTAGCTCCAGTGGTCGTAGCCTCTAGTGGTCGTAGCCTCTAGTAGTCATAGTCTCGCCTTAGTCTAGCTGGCCAGTCGGTGCTTGCGTGCATCCAATATTTTCTAAGTCTTTGGTTAATATCGGACGCACACGGGTTTCCCCAGTCGCTTGCCTGTGGAGAGATGAGCTAATTTGGCCTGTTCGACCCTTTTTGTAAAACTCGACCCGATGCGGTCTATGTCACTCTGATGTTTGTATTATAATGTTTGGTTTGGTTTACTTCGTGTGTGAAATGATTCAGTGATGTGTTTGTGAGTGCTATCTACTCATCTAGGGAATAGCACAGTGTTTTCACAAAGGACTTGGATTTGGGTCTGACTGCGACCCGATGCAAGTGTAGCAGATCAGATTGAAAAACAACGCATTGCAAAAACTCACGCATATTAGCTCTGATACCAATTGATAGAACTGAAATAGATCTTGTATGCAGTAATTGCAACACCCAAAACAATCTGTAAATTGAAGGCATACCAGATGATGCCATTGATTAATGAAGAATTGTTCTGGAGTAGTAGATGAACTATTGTTCTGTCTACCTAGGTTAGGTCTTTCTCACCAAGAGGTAAGCCATAAGTTCCAACTACAGATAGGGATATGTGGTATGGTATGAGTTAACCTGGTGAGAGGACCTAATCCTTATTTATAGTCTTTAGTATTAGAATCCTATCTCATCCCATAATTAGAGATAGATTCCAAACAGGTCTCTACACAGATTTAAAATCTAAGTCCATATTTTTCTTAATAGATACTCAGGCTCTTAATAATTTTAATTTGATCACTTTATTTATTTGAGCCAACCAAAATAGATAGCTAATATTTATTTAAACTCGTGTAGGTCCACATAATGGAAATTAATCCAACAAAAGACTGAAAGATTTAAGTAGTAGAGAAACACAAGGCATACACGCTATTGTCAAGAAGAGCAGGAACAAAATAGTTTCCTGGAATGCCTGCAGTTGCATATATCACAGTTACAGATCCTACAATGAAATGTTCAGCATGTAATATCCATGTTTTGGTATGATTGAAGGTACTCCAATCCAATCCATCAAACATGATCCTTCCAAGCAATCGTGCACCAGTATTTCTTCATTTAGGTTCTTCTCCTTATGTTCTGAAACTGCTATGGAAAAAGACCCAAGATATATGAAAGCAGATCACTGGTTAGAGCTCATAAAGATGAGCAAGACTGGGCATTTGCGCATAGCTAATTCAATGGACCCTTGCAATTCAGTTAGACCATATGGCTAGGTCAAGTATATTTTAGTTGATGAATAATTGACGATGTTGGGTACTGATGTTATTTGAGGCGCGTAGTGCATGTGTGAACTAATGTCGGTCAAGTTCGGAGGCGATTGTGGTCTACGGCGGTGACCGGGAGATGACTTGGTGCGAAGTCATGGTCCGAAAGGTCGAGTCTTTGGAGAGACAGTCGGGCTCGAGTTGGGCGCATGGAGATCAAAGATGGATGGTGTGTGTTGGAGCTACAGAGGTGCGGTCTGGAGGGTATAACACATGACAATTTTGGGTTGTCCAAAATTGGTTTTGCAATTCGGTGTAAAAGCCCACGTATTGGGTTCTAGGACTTTAGTGGGCCGTATGTGGGTGATTAGGTGCCAACGCTAGAAGGCTTTAGGGTTGGTGACTGTTGACGAAGAAAATCAGAAAAAGGGTTAGAGCTGGCGGCCGGACGTGATTAGGGCTTGCGCGTGGCGACAGGAAAAGGTACGTGAGATTTTTGTGTAGGTTGTGAGGACTTGGTGGCTGCACATATGCATGTGACGTGCATGCAGTTTTGGTAAGAAGTGTGATCTCCAAAGTAGATGAGGTTTGTGGCTGCTAGCGTGAACTAGAGAATAGAAATATGTTTTGGTGGCCTTAGGCTTTGTGTCATGAGAATTGATTGCTGATTCCTTGATTGATTTGTGCATGCGTGAGCCTTCCATCTACTGCCGTTTTACCGCATCATTGTTTCCACATCAAACATGAGTGCGTAAGGAAAAAGGTTGTACAGACTTGCGTGCTATTTTGCATGTGGTGAGATACAAGGTGTGGCTGTACACGAGAGGTGATTAGGTGCTGGCAGCGGACACACTGACCAAGGCGGCGTTTATTCTTTTGAGAGTGCTCAACAACGCTGATTCCTCTCGGTTCTGCTCCCTTTCATGTGTTGTTTACCTGCTCGATTTGGTTTGCTGAAGAACAAGGTTTACGTCGTTTTTCTTCTTCACGTGAGAGTGCGTTAGGGTGAAAAAAAATATCAGAAAAAAATATCAGAATCATCCACCCTCCTCTGATTGTCATTAATGATCCTACAAGTGGTATCAGAGTCAGGTTGCTATGGCGTCACAGAGGTATGTGAATCGTCCTCCCATGCTAGATGGCACTGATTTTGTGTTTTGGAAGTGTCGTATGCATGCTTACATTGAGGCGCAAGGTAATGATGTTTGGAATAAGGTTTCGAGACCGTATGTGGTTCCTGTTACCGTTACTAATCTAAATAAAACAGTTATTGATTTAAATGCTCAAGCTTGTAACTTCATTGTTTCAAGGATTTCTATAAAGAATTTAATCATGTAGCTCATATTAATTCTGTCCACTTAATATGGAAAACTCTTTGTGATTATCATGAAGGAACCACTAAAATAAAGAAAGTGCATAAAATTTTTATCAAAAAGAGTATTCTGATTTTGCTATGAAGCCTGGTGAGTATATTGATGATCTTTTTGCTTGTTTTGAGAAAATATTGAGTAATTTACGTGGTGTTAATGTTATCCCTACTGATGAAGATAATGCAACTAAAATTTTGAGATCTTTAGGTCCTGAGTGGTTGATGGTTGTCACAACTATCAATCAAACTATTGATCTAGATATTTTAACCATGGATGATCTTTTCTCTAGATTGAAAACCTATGAGATGGAAGCTTTGCCATCTAAGATTGATAAATCTTCATCTTTATCACTTATGACTAACCCCGTGCATGTTGCTTCGTCGAGTTCTTTTTCTTTGTCTGCTTTGTCTTCTTTTTCAGATGAACAGTTCGAACAGCTCCCTAAAGAGGATTTGGTGTTCATCTCCTCACGGGCATATAAGGCACTCAACAACATGAGGATGAAGAAGCGAGGTGGTATCTCTCGTTCGATCATGTGCTATGAGTGTGACGAGCCAGGTTACATTAAGTCAGAGTGTCCTAAGCACAAGGGAAAGGTGATCAAGAAAGATAAAAATTACCGTCGTCGGCCATCCAAGAACAACACCACCAAGGGTGGCAATTTCCGTCGCAAGCTTGCTGAAAAGATCATATCGGATATTGAGCATCTTGATTTGAGTGATGTGGAATATGGGAGTTGCGACGATATCGACGACGATGATGATTCTAAAGGGAAAAAGAAGAACAACGACTTTACGGGCATGTGCTTCATGGCAAGAAAAGACAACGATGATGACAATGATAGTGATCCCGATGAGGTAAGACCATCATATGATGAGCTTGAAGATGGTTTGATTAAACTTGCTATTGAATTGAAAGCTTAAATTCTGAAATTAATAGACTTAGAGCTTCTATTCCTGATGATGAATCTTGTGAGTCCTGTCAAGTTTTACACTCTAAGCTGGAGACTGCTAGAATAATTAATGCATCAACTTTGGTTCAACTTGAGGATGTAATCGCTAAACTTGATGAACTAAGATTGGCATATGAATCTTGTGATGAAAAGTTAAAACTTGCAAATGGTGAAATTGAAAAGCTCAAGTTTAGTTCTCCTACGTGTTTAGAGTTAAATACTTCGAAAGCTCAAATTAAAACTTGCTCTAATTGTGGATTGCTAGAAGCTAGACTTAATTTATCTCAGGAAACAATTCAACAGATGCTCTATCATGAGATAGCTTCTTGCTTTAACTATCCTAAACTCACCATAGAAATAGAATCTTTGACTAGACAACTTAATGATTTTGCTGAAAAAGAAAGGTTAGCTCAGTCTAGTGCTTCCAAGAAGATTGTGAATGAATCTGTCACATGCACTGCTTGTCCTACTCTAGTTAAAGAAATTGAGTATCTTAAGGACACTTTAGAAATATTTTCTTTTGGCAAGAAAATTTTGAATATGATTTTAGACAAGTCAAAAGTGAGTGTTAAAAATCATGGTCTGGGATTTAATTTTGTTGAGCATACCAAGAATAATCCCCCTACAGTTGTTAAGTTTCTTGAACCTGAAAAATTTAAAGTAAAATCTGAACCAAAACAACTGTGTTTAAATCTGCTAGTTTTGTGCAAAGCTCTTCTACTAATATTGTAGGTACTAGCTCATCATCTCAAAAGAATTTTAATTATGTTAAATTTCATTGCACCTATTGTGGTAGAGATGGACACTTGCATGAATTTTGTTTTAGGTGTGTTAAGAAAGAGAAAAATAGAAAGATTGAATACTTTAAGACAAAAATGTACAACCTCTTTTGTTGTTCCTAGAACTAATACGAAAGCTAGGTTCTTAGATGACTTCTATGATGATTTTAAATCTGTTTCACATGCTGCCATGGGTTATATTTCAAATAATTCTCGTTCAACGTTGCTTGCATTTCAAGGGGCAATTAGACATGCTTCTTTTTGGCGCTCTGATCGCTCATGCACATATGTTTCTGGTTCTAGTTTTGTTGCTCCTGTTCATCGTGTATCTCCGTACTAGATTCCTAAATCTTATTTCACTAACCCCAGTATTGTGAGACCGATGTTTCCTGTGATGTAAGAACAGCTGACGAGGTTGAAGAACATGAGCTTGATTTGGTTCTAGTCTTTTTCGTCATTGCTTGATTGGAACACTTGATGGTTCTTCAGTTTCCTTATTGGCTTCCAAGAGATTTCACTTTCTGAGAGACCATGTGGAAAAGGTGATGTTGCTCTACACCTTGTTAAGTTTGAATTTTGATTTGCTCTTTTGCACAGTGAGTTGGGTGTGTTGCATCCTATAGGCTTATTCTGAGGGGGAGCTTGTGGTTTAAAATTTCAGAAGTTTTGTTTATTATACTTGTCAAATAATTCATCAGGTCCAAGCCATTGAAATCAAATGAGTTGTAGAGCTCTCGTTATCATATTTACTCATGTGCTGGGTAGCTTTGATCATGACTGGTTTTAATTAATTTGCCACATTTGAACTAAAGCATGACATGGCGGAATACGTTGACTAGATTGATTATAGTTATTACTTTCCGATATTCAACAAAAAGGATTAGCTTGATTGTGAGTTTTATTTTAGATCTTGGCTGAGGCTTATTTGTTTCTTATTGCAATCTTTTTGTGCTCACTCAATTCGGCATGTTATAAAAAAACTATGAAAAAAATGCTTAAATGAAAAGATGTATGCTTCAAGCATGCCATACAAATATATGTATCTCTGTAAAAAAATGCTCAAATAAAAAGATGTATGCTTCAAGCATGCCATACATATATATTTATCTATATAATAAAAAGAAAGTGCTCAAATGAAAAGAAGTAAGCTTCAAGCATGCCACAATTGAAAAGAAGTATGCTACAAGCATGCCATATGCTTAAGAATTGAATGTGGAGCAATAGGTTGCTACATGAGACTGTTTGCTCGTCTAGATTTAAGATTTGCTTTACTTTTAGGCTTTAACTTTTTATTGTGATATCTCATTGTGCTCTCTATAATCAATTTGATCATTGCTGAGATGCCTATCATTAATTTAAATTGTTTAATCATTCTAAAGACTAGTTTTGACATTGCTATATAGTATATGACTTTATATGATACTGATAGCTCTACTAAAAAGATGGCTTGGTTATTTTATTAAATCAATGCGAAGTGACTTGGATAATCTACAAAGCTTCTTGATTTTTACTCTCTTTGCTCTTTTTCTTAGAATTATTCTTTCTCTAAAGTTCTTGATGATTACATTGCCAAAGGGGAGAAAATGGGAGAAATTTGCTTCCCTTGTGTTGAGGGGGAGCTTTTCTGGCTTTTTGGCTTCAGTTCTTTTCATGACCTGTTTTGAAGCTTTTGCATTTTCCTATTATTCATCATGCTATCTTAAGGTGTTATCAATATATTCATCAAGGGGGAGATTGTTTAGACCATATGGCTAGGTCTAGTATATTTTAGTTGATGAATAATTGACGATGTTGTAATCGATGTTATTTGAGGCGCGTGGTGCGTGTGTGAACTAATGTTGATCAAGTTGAGAAGAACTTGTGTGGAAAAATATGGTATTTTGGTCTTTGCATGTGCGGGGGTAACTCGGAGGCAATTTTGGTCTCACGCGGTGACCGGAGATGACTTGGTGTGAAGTCATGGTCCGGAGGGTCGAGGGTGCTGGAGGAGACAGTCGGGCTCGAGTTGGGGCGCATGAAAATCAAAGATGAATGGTGCGTGTTGGAGCTACAGAGGTGCGGTCCGGAGGCTATGACACATGATAATTTTTGGTTGTCCAAAATTGGTTTTGTAATCTGGTGTAAAAGCCCACGTATTGGGCTCTATGACTTTAGTAGGTCGTACGTGGGTGATTAGGTGCTAACGCTAGAAGGCTTTAGGGTTGGTGGCTGTTGAAGAAGAAAATGAGAAAAAAGAGTTAGAGTTGGCGGCTGGACGTGATTAGGGCTTGCGCGTGGCGACAGGAAAAAAGTACATGAGATTTTTGTGTAGGTTGTGAGGACTTGGTGGCTGCACATATGCATGTGACGTGCATGCAGTTTTGGTAAGAAGTGTGATCTTCAAAATAGATGAGGTTTGTGACTGCTAGCGTGAACTAGAGAATAGAAATATGTTTTGGTGGCCTTGGGCTTTGTGTCATGAGAATTGATTGCTGATTCCTTGATTGATTTGTGCATGCCTGAGCCTTCCATCTACTGCCGTTTTACCGCATCATTGTTTCCACATCAAACATGAGTGCGTAAGGAAAAAGGCTGTACGGACTTGCGTGCTATTTTGCATGTGGTGAGATGCAAGGTGCGGCTGTACACGGGAGGTGATTAGGTGCTGGCGGCGGACGCACTGACCAGGGCGAGCGTTTATTCTTCTGAGAGTGCTCAACGACGCTGATTCATCTCAGTTCTGCTCCCTTTTATGTGTTGTTTACCTGCTCGATTTGGTTTGCTGGAGAACAAGGTTTGCATCGTTTTTCTTCTTCACGTGAGAGTGAATTAGGGTGAAAAAAAAATCTATCATAATCATTCACTCTCCTCTGATTGTCATTAACGATTCTACAAATTCCAACAAATCAGCGTGCAAAAAATAGTGCTCGTCATCCAATTCTCAATATGCAGACAAAAATCCTCTTCAATAACCAGTCGACAAGGATTAGATAGATGAAGCCACGACTAGAAAAAGGAAGAACAGAACATAACACATGGAAAGACATGCGCAAAGAAGCTAAAAGCAGTGTAGAACAAGCTGTAGTCAGTATGTGCGAATGTAGACCCCAAGTGCCTCAACACATGACCCTGCGCGCCCAAAGAAGCCAGCAATGAAGGCACTGTTCTCCGGTGGAATGCGGAACGGAGTTCCTCCTCCTTGTCCAAGAGGTCCATAGCTATGGCCCGAGTTTGTGGTAAACATAAGCGATGTTATGACATTGGCTATTGTGCCAAATGAACCAACTGTTCCTGAAACTCCTGTCAGATACTCGAAAGGGCCAAGCTGAATCTGCAAGAGAAGGAAAATGGTTATCAAGCTAGATTTTGTTGCAGGGAGATAGTTAATAGACAACATAGATTAACAGAAGGAACAGGGAAAAAACCATGCATGCTTGTTTTTCAAGAATGAACTTTTGTTTCAAAGATTTATCATTCACTCACCATATAAGCATTCCCACCAGGACCGCCCCACGGACCCGCCCCACGGACCCAGTGTGCTGCTTCCATAGAAAGAGCCAAGCCGAATCGTACGAAAATGCAAGTGAATCGATGACGTTGCCATAGCAAATTGTGAAGCTTTCCAGACGGTGGGGTGCCACCTTCATGTCATAAGCCATCCCTCCATTTCCACCCCAGGGCCTAATCTTGGCAAGCGCCCTATGGGTTAAGGGTACGTACCAAGCAAGCATAAATTAGAAAGACAAAAATGGAGAAGAAGAAATAAGAAAACGAGATAGGAGTAAATTTTACTACCTCCTCATCCTCGTTTCCTATTTCTCCTTGCAATGTTTCCAGTCCAAAGATTACTTCCTTTCCACCCTGTACCATCTTTCTTTCAAAGTGCCTCACATAGACACCAATTGCATAAACAAACATCCCGCCACGCCCAAAGAAGCCAACGATCCTGTCATTGCTTTGGATTGAAGAGTGGAAAGGAGTTCCTCCTCCTACTTGTCCAAAAGGTCCATACCTACCAGCATTAGTGACCAACGTAAGTGTCTGTACAACATCGGCCACTGCCCATACAAATGGACCAATTGTTCCAGAAACCTCCAATAGAAACTGTGAAGGGGCAAATTTAATCTGCAAGAGAAGAAAAACCATTTGTACAAAGAGATAATTAATTTGCAACATGGATTAAAATGAGAAACATAAAAAAGGCCCATGCATGCTTGTCTCTCAAGAGTGAAAACTTTTGTTGTTAAGCTTCATTTACTCACCCTATAAACTCTCCCACCAGGACCGCCGAACGGACCAATTGTGTGCTTGTTCCCGTCATGGTCACTGTATGAAAATGCAAAAGCATCAACAATATCGGCACTCCAAATTGTCACACTTTCAAGACGGTGGGGTGCCACCTAGATGCTATGAGCCCTCCCTGCACTTCCTCCCCAGGGCCCAATCTTGGAAAACGTAGCCTCATGAGTATAAAGCAATTAAGCAAAAATTAGAAAGATAAAAAATCGAGAAGAAATAAATCAATAAAACAAATTGACTAGGTGTAAATTAGCACCTCCTGCTTTCCTCCACCTCCTCTTTCTTCTTTCATTGCTTCCAGCACAGACCTCACTTCCTTGTCATCATGTGCCACCGCCCTATCGAATTGTCTACTCACACTTTCCAATTCCTGAGAAAATGGCATCGAGACTTCGTAGATCCTGGTAACAACATATTTAGGGGAGATACCAAGTGCAATTGCAGTACAATCACGAATTCACTTTCAGTTTAGGCACAAAATTAACAGGAAAAATACTAACTTTTTTTTTAATGATGAAGTATTTGGAGTGTTGTAGCACTATTTAAATCACAATTTCAAAATTAGATTGTATCAGAAGAAACAGAAAAAGGAAAGAAAAGTTTGCTATAAATAGTAACATTTGTCCTTTCTGTTTTCTTTTGCATTTTGATATATCATGTGTAAGAATTTTCTCATTTTTATTTCTCCTAAAAAGATGAGTTTGAACTTGAAGTTTCATACAAAAGTAGAGTAAATAGAGAAGTAAATATAGAAAATGTTTAGGAGTTTTACGTTAATTTGGTGCCTAAACTAAAGTTGAGTAAGAAATCACACCATTAGATGAAATCATGGAATCACTTTGTGTCTGGGTACATCCAACATAAAAAATACCGAAAAAAATGATGTAGTCTACAGAGTTTTGTAGCTCCTTTTAAATTTTTAACTGTTGGACCGAAAAGGCGACTAGAGGGGGAGGGGTGAATAGGAGCACAAACTCTTTTTCTCCCAAATTCGATTCAATACGAATCTCACTCCAATAGCTATGAGAGCTATGAAGATCAATCAATCAAGCACAGCGGAAGACTTGTATTGAATCCAATCAAAACCCCGAAGTAGAATCAACAAAAGCTCAAAACACAGAGTCTCGGGCGGTCTGACCTCTCAGAAATCGGGTCGAATATTTTGCCTAGCGGTCGGACCTCTCACACGGGCGGTCTGACCTCTAGTTTAATGAACAGTGAAATCAGCCCGAAGAACCAAAACACAAATTGAGCTAACTTTTGATTCGTGCGTCCAAACTTCATGAAACTTGACACAAACCTTCTCAAGGATGTCAGGAACCTATTCCAAGCAACGATCGTGAAGATCCTTGCCAAAGTTTCGACCTTTCTCCGTTTGAGTGAAGGAGGTTCAAAAACCGAGTCAAAACGAAAACATGATCTAGAGACTTGCTCGTGGGTGATCGATGAACAAGATGATCCTAGATGGGTTCCCACATGTTGCAGCAAGTTAGATCTTGGCAAGAAATCAACCAGAAACTCGCGGATCAAAGAAAGACTCAAAATCATCAAATAGAGAGAAAGAAAGCAAAAGAACACATCTTTGAGCAAACTTTCTTGGATTGATTTGATATGGTGCTGGTTTACAGCCACTCCATCAATGGAGGACAAAGCTCAAGACATGAGCACGAAATCAAATCCAACTCTCTGGAACTCTAACCTCCAACTATCAACTCCCTAAGCACAAAACCAAAACTAGGGTTTACAAGTAAATGAAAGGGTTAAAGGGGTGCAGCCACCTCCCTCCTCTATTTATAGTGGAGGCCTAGACCTTCTAGAAGAGTATCCCTAATGGGCTCCCGTTAAGGCCCAAAACAAACGGGTCACACACGCACGTATTTTAAAGTGCCATCTTCATCTCCTCTTGACCTAATCTGCTTCTCCACGCATCATCTTGCGCCGCTGGTTAGCAAAGGTCACTAAGGCGTATTTGGTAAAATTACCAAAATACCCCTTCTGGTCCTTCTCAGAAGACCGAGTCCAATCTTCGCTGGCGATCGCATGCTCGCCACGTGTAGGTTGATCCAACGGCTCTCATCACGTCGGCAAGTCTCTCCCATCCGGCTCCCACCGAAACCACCATGGCACTTGCACCGACCCCCACGCCGCTTGATCCAACCCGTCGCACCGAACTGCCAGTTCGGTCACCTTTGTCCATCTTGCACCATGCTTGAGTCCAATGACTTCACCCGCATCGCCGATCATTCGAACCTCGGCTCTCAAGCCTAGTCCCGATCATCCTCGTGCGTTGACCGTCGTTGACCACCAAGCAACTTTGCACAACAATAGACAAGCAAATCGAATCAGGAACAAATTCTTCACAACTTGACCCACGTTAGTCGAAACATGCATCATGCAACACATATGCCATGAAATCCATGAGATTAACCTAACAAGCAAACATCGCCGCCACACGGGGTGACGACTCAAGTGAAAACCGGTCAGACCGCCAGCCTTGGCAGTCGGACCGCCCCTAGCGGTCTGACCGCCACCAAAGGACTTAGCCAAAATTTCTGCTCTGAAATCCGCAACCTCTGGAAATTTCAAACGAATAGAACTTTTGCCTGGAGGCTCCAAAAATTATGGGACCAAGTGCAGTAGAATCTCCCCACTTGCCTACACCCTTTATTTTTGGCCCAGCTAAAAAATCCAATGTTCCTTAAATGGCGGTCCATCGCTCGTGGTCGGCCGTCGGACCGCGATCGGTGGTCGACCGCCATACGACCGGTCGGACCGCCAGCAGTTTCGCCCGATGAACCACCCAAGGCACGCGGCTCGATTGCCACCGGGCGGTCGGACCGCTGAGACTGACGAGAACGATCTTTGCCGAAAACGCGTGTTTCCACAAACCTTCAACGTCATTGCCAATTGTCACATCATCCTAAGATCGTTCGCATATCCCCATGATATCCACAATCTCCCCCTTGATGAACACATTGGTAATTTCAAGCAGAAGCAAATTTTGAGGTTTGAAAAGTAAAAACTCGACGTTTTCGCGGAAAGGCACAACTTGGTCCATATGCAAGAGAAAGCAATGAAAATGACCTTGCTGGCTTCAAAATAGTATACGCAAGTGAGATAAGGCAAAAGAAAGTATGAAGGCTTCAATTTCCAGAGAATAGCAAAAAATCTCACTTAAGGTCCATTTGAAAGAACAATTGTTCGATATGACCTTTGATCATCGTGAGGATCCAAGAATTGCAATTCAAGTTCAGAAATAACAATAAGATCATAAGAAAGCAAACATGATACTCCCCCTCACTATGATCCTCAGATTTTAGAAAATTTCAAAAACTCCAAAATTGTCCCTCTTTTACACATCTCAACATATCTTCTCCCCCTTTGACAATGGAGTCATCAAGGAATCACGCCTTCCTCTCGTCCAGAGATAACAAATACGGAATGAGGAAAAAGCATAAGAAAGAGCATGCATGAACTGCAATGAAGTGGCTTCATATTTTTGTATTTTTCATTTTTTTTATTACAAGAAGCTTTGGAGATTACCCAAAAGGGCAAGCTAGCATTTCTAATCTTACTCAATACATATCAAGCCTAACAGCGCTAGCAAGATCATGTTAAGACATATATATCAAAGCTAAGCACGAAGGCTCAACGTAAAGCGATGAATTGTAACAGATTAACAAGTTCA
Source organism: Ampelocalamus luodianensis (assembly GCA_036346255.1). Lineage (NCBI taxonomy): Eukaryota > Viridiplantae > Streptophyta > Magnoliopsida > Poales > Poaceae > Ampelocalamus > Ampelocalamus luodianensis. The sequence goes on from JAYEVH010000343.1 coordinate 103,932, forward strand.
TCAACAGGGATCTTAAGGTGATAATGGCCTTGTCAAAATGTCAGTGTGAGATCCAGAAGCTAATAAAGATCACCTAAGAGACACAAATTCCAGAATTGAATCATTTTGCTCAAATTGTCTCAATCGCCCAATTTTTTTTTTTTTTTTTTAAATTTGCAATGACTATTGAAGTTGATAAGAGGCCTATCTTAGTGAAGAAGATCCTGGACTAGGAGCCATCCACAATCTCTTCCTAAGTTTCAACCAATTTTGATAAATTATTTTCTTAGCCATGTGCTAGATCTCAAGCCTTGCCGCGACCATCTCAAGCACAGAGAGCTTAAAAGAGTGGTCTAGGTCATCCAAAACTCCCCCTGAGTTCATGCCTAGTGCAATGACAAGCCGTCTCATAAGAAAGAATTGGTGAGATCAGTTTTTTCGCACAAAAAGAGATTATTTTTCATTGTTCACACGAGCAATTTTTTAAATTCTTAAAAGAATAAGCTCAAAAGATGATCAATCTTAGATTCAAGAGCTAACAAAGCAATTTTGACAGGGCCAATGTCACAAAAGGATCACTAATTGTGCAACTAGCTAAAAGATCCACAAATTGCAGTTTTTAGTTCAAGTTGTCTTAAAGTTCTAGCTCATTCAGCAAAAACTTAGCTACACATGTGAAAGCATGATAATTCTAGCAAGTCAAAGAACTATAGACGATCTTGAGCAGAATTGAAATACTAAAACTTCTAGAGGGTAATAAGCAAAGCTTCATCAATTTAAAATACAAGCAGAAAAGCTTATATTACAATGCATCTTTTTGGATTTTCATATGAATGCAATATGATACAATGAGATGCGAGAAAAACTCAAAAAGCCTAAAAAGATAAAAAAGATCAAAAAGAAGATCAAGAAAAGATCAGATGAACAAGGAAAGTTTAGAAGAGACCAACTCCCCCTCAAACCAACCCGAAGGGATAAATTATCCCTAACTCACTTCTCAAGGTGGCAAACCTAGATGGGTCTAAAGGCTTGGTGAGGATATCAGCCAACTGAGCCTCGGACTCCACGAAATGTAGCACAATGTCACCTTTCTCGACATGGTCTCTAAGGAAGTGATAGCGAATATCTATGTGCTTGGTCCTAGAGTGTTGCACAGGGTTTTTAGCAATGTTAATAGCGAAGTGTTATCACAGAAAGAGAAACAACGTCAAAAGACAACCCAAAGTCCTTAGAGTGGACACCATCCACAAAATCGACTCTGACAACTAGCAGACTACATATTCAGCCAGATGGATTGTGCAGCAGAGGACTGCTTCCTAGAAGACCAAGAGACAAGAGAAGTGCCTAGGAAGTGACAAGTGCCTGAGGTACTCTTCCTATCTAGCCGACAGCCCGCAAAATCAGAATCAGAAAACCCCCGAATGGACAGAAACGAAGAGCAAGAATACCAAATGCCATACTAAAGGGTAGAATGTAAATACCTAAAGATGCGCTTAATGGCTTGGCGATGGGAAGTCCTCGGAGATGCCTGAAACCTCGCATAGAGGCAGACCGCGAAGTGAATGTCCGGTCTTGAGGCCGTCAGGTACAAGAGGGAGCCGATCATGCTGTGGTACTCGCGTTGATCCACGGCTTCTCCTTCTTCATCTGGATCCAAAACAGTCGAAGTCGCCATGGGAGTGGCGATCGGCTTGCAGTCACCCATGTCGAAGCGCTTGAGCAAATCCTTAGTGTACTTCATCTGATGGATGAAGATCCCTTCCTTGCATTGCTTGATTTGAAGCCCCAGAAAGTAGTTGAGCTCTCCCATCATACTCATCTCAAATTCCCTGGACATAGTCTCAGAAAAACTGGAAACCAAAGCATGAGAAGAACCACCAAAGATAATATCATCTACATAGATCTGAGCAAGCAGAAAGTTATTGCCACGCCTAAGAATGAACAAGGTCTTGTCTACCTTTCCCATCTCAAACTCATTCTTAAGTAGAAAGGTCTTAAGTCTATCATACCAGGCTCTAGGGGCTTGCTTAAGACCATACAAGGCTTTGGATAGCTTGAAAACATGGTGTGGATGTTTGGGATTCTCAAAGCCTGGGGGTTGTCTAACATACACTTCCTCCTCTATAAAACCATTCAGAAAAGCACTCTTGACATCCATCTGATAAAGTCTAAAGCCCTTAGAAGCAGCAAATACAAGCAGAATGCGAATGGCTTCTAGTCTAGCAACAGGAGCAAATGTCTCATCAAAGTCTAACCCCTCAACTTGGCTAAAACCCTGAGCTACCAGCCTAGCCTTGTTTCTAACCACAGAACCATCCTCATTTTGTTTATTTTTGAACACCCAACGGGTTCCTATAACATTATGACCACTAAGAGGTTCTACTAGGTTCCAGACCTTGTTCCTCTCAAAGTTCTCTAACTCCTCATACATGGCATTGACCCAGCTAGAATCAGATAAAGCATGTGATATATCGCGGGGTTCGAAAGAAGCAACAAATGCAGAATGAGAGTAGAGACTCGGATCGTGATACCTGGAGCGAGTGACTCGCTCATGAAGATTACCAATCATCTGATCCGGAGGATGACGCCTCTGAATGTGAAGTGGAGCGCTCGGAGGAGACAACATCTCTTCGACCTCCGCAGGTACTGCTGATGAAGAAGATGTAGCAGGAGCCTCAATTGGAGGTGAAGCAGTCGTAGCAGGTTCTGGAGCTTGAACAGGAGCCTCAACAGCAGCAGGTGGAGGACAAGTATCAGCTTCGTCCTCATCTTCCTCCACAAAGATGCTTTCTGTCACCTGTGTATCACCTGAAACGTCGGATCTAGCTCCAGGGCTAGTCTCATCAAAAGTGACATTGCATGTCTCCTGAACAGTGTTAGTTTCAACATTAAAAACCCGAAAACCTCTCGAATGTGCAGGATAACCCAGAAATAAACCATCAAAAGTCCTTGATTCAAATTTATCTGGTTTCCTGTCTTGAGAATGAAACACTTAGCTCCAAAAACTCGAAAATGAGAAACAGAGGGTTTTCTACCAAATTGAAGCTCATAAGGAGTCTTGCCCAAAGATGGTCTCAAGAAGACATGGTTTGAAATATGGCAAGCTGTAGCAATAGCTTCGGCCCAAAACCTCCTCGGTGTGCTATACTCATCTAGCATCATCCTAGCCATCTCGACTAAGGTTCTGTTCTTCCTCTCCACAACGCCATTTTGTTGAGGGACGTGTGGGGAAGAGAACTGATGCTCAATTCCGCGCTCAGCACAAAAAGAGGCAAAAGAGGCATTCTTGAACTCCGTCCCATTGTCACTGCGGATCGCTCTCAAGGCACTCGGAAGTTCAGAAGCCAAACGAAGGACAAGATCACGATAATGACCAAAGGCTTCATCCTTCGAAGCAAGAAAGAACACCCAAGTATATCTCGAAAAATCATCGACTATGACAAGAATGTACCATTTGCCACCAATTGACCGAACCTAGCGGACCAACGGTATCCATATGAAGCAAGCATCCCGTCCGTCGGTCATGACCATAGTCTTTGAAGGGTGTGAGGCGGCAACTTGCTTGCCATGCCTACAAAGCGCACATCTGACATCCTTGACGCGTCTTTGAGTTTGGGCAAACCTCTCATGAGATCAAGGTTGCTAACTCGCATCAGATGATCAAAACCAATGTGCCCCAAACGTCGGTGTCAAAGCCAGAACTCAGAAGAAGGTGTAACCAAGCATTTAAGAGAACCAGCAAGAGATTCAGAAAAATTAGCTCCAAAAATCCTATCAGCTCTATAAATCCCAAACACGAGCTCACCAGCTGAATCAAGCACCTAACAAGTATTTTTCTTAAATATAGTCTCATAGCCATCATCAAGAAGCTGTGAGACAGAGAGTAAGTTAAACCTGAGCTTGTCTACAAGGGCGACGTCCTTTAGGATGAAATTGTCGTTCACCCTGATTGATCCTGTTCCTTCAATCCGCCCTTGAGTATTGTCTCCAAAGGTGATGAAGGCATCACCTGTCGACCGCGTGAAGGAAGTGAACCATTTTGAATCTCCGGTCATGTGGCGTGAGCAGTGAGTCGGCGAACCACATGTCCTTCCTTCCGCGCGATCCACGAAAATCAAGGCACGGAAGAATGATGTGTCTCAATCACTGAGTTAGTTAAACATGACTTGGGAACCCAAAGATCGAGACACTGCGTCTACGAGTAGTATAAAAGCAGAAGTGCTATACTTGATTCTAGTTGATGTTCTATCATGAGCAATGGTCACACGAACATGAGATGCATCCTGTCTAGGATCATGATGATGAACATGTGAAACAAATCTTAGTTCAGATTTCTTCTTTTGTGAATGACCATGTCTCATAAAAGCTCTAGGTTGATGAGATTATATTCTAGCAAGATTTTTCCTAGCATTTTTCAACCTACGCCAACAGAACTCAACCAAATGCCCATCCTTCTTGCAATAGGTGCAATGGTACTTGGTATCACTGGGAGAAATACCTTTTGACTGAACAGATAGTTGGGCAAAACCTGCAGATTTAAAAGTGATCTTTGCAGGTTGGGTATCAAATTCAACTAAGCCATTTCTCAAAATTTGAATGTCATTAGATTTGTCCTGGGTAAAGTTGTATCCTAACCCTTGCTTCTTATAAGGAGTTTTTGACTTGTCAAGAATCATGTTTAACTGTTTCTTACCTTTAGAAAATCTTTCTAATATGTCCTTAAGGTAAGCTATTTCTTTTCCAAAGTTAACACATGAATCACAAGTTTTAACGTTAAGCCTCTTCTTATAAAGAGCAACTTCAAGCTTAAGAGTCTCACATGAAGCACAAATAGCAGAATCAATACTATCCTTAAGCTTGGCATATTTAGCTCTAGCTGCTTCTACAACATCATGTACTTCACGTTCGCGTTCTAAGCAGATAGAGCAAGAGCTAGTTTCAACCACATCAGGAACAACCAACTTGCTAGACTCTAAGCATTTTTCGCAAGGACCAGATTTAACTTCAACTAGCTCAGTCCTAGCATTTTCAAGTTGTTGCAAAGCAATATCATGAGCAGATTGCAGTTTAGCTAGTTCAGAATGTAAAGCATGACAGGATGAGCATTCATCAGATTCAAGACTTCTAGCATTCACAAGTTCTAACTTGAGATTATCTACTTGTGACTCTAACTCCTCATTCCTAGTCATGATAAATTTAAAAGCTTTATCTTGACCTAGCATTTGCTCATAGACAGTTTTGCATCTAGCAAAGAGAACATCATAGGAGGGAGATACCTCATTGTTGTCATCGATATCGTCGGAGTCAGCCATGAAGCACATGCCGGTGAAGTCCTTGGCCTTTCCCTTCTTGTCTTGAGGGAGCTCCTCCTCCTTGTCCTCCTCACTCTCGGAGTCCACATCGCTCATGGATCGATCTCTAAGAGCGGCAAGAACCCAGTGAGCAGCCCTCCTGATCTTGGCCTCATCAAACTTGGACTTGCGTCCCTGAGGCTTCTTCCAAGCTGGCTTTTCATCCTTGTGGTTGCTCTTCCTTTTCAGCTTGGGGCAATTTGCCCGGATGTGATTCAGTTCTCCACACACATAACAAGTCAAAGGGCCGTCTCTCTTTTTGTTTCTCATATTGTTGTAGGCCCGTGTGAACTTCTTAATCAACAGTGCCATCTCGGGCTCAGGAATACTTTCAAGATCCTCTTCTTGGATTGCAGATAAAGAAGCAAGAGAAAATCCAGAAGAAGACTCAAACGACCCATCAGAGGCTCTCTTGAGCGGGGCTGCTACCAAAGCCATATTATCCTTCTTGGAATGATCAGCCTTCTGGATCTCATGAGTCTTGAGCTTGCTATAGAGCATCTCCAAAGTTAGATCAGAAAGGTTGACGTTTTCCTAAATGGCGGTAGCCTTTATCTCCCACTCCCTGGTGTTGATTGCAGCCAGGAGATGGGTGACATTTTCATATTAGGTATATTCAATACTAACAGACTTCATCTGATTTATCACTTTGTTGAAGCGACTGAAAATGTCATCGATGCTCTCTCCAGGACGCATCTCGAATTTGTTGTATTCTCTTTTATAGACTGTCTGGCGCACTTGCTTGATTTGGGACGAACCCTCATGATAGGTTTCGAGAGTTTTCCAAATCTCATGTGCGGTCTCGAGATTACAAATCCTATCATACTCTTGTCTACCAAGCCCACCATACAAAAAGTTCTTTGCCTTATGGTCGTTAGCCAAGAGGGCTTCAGAAGCCGGCGTAGCAACCTCAGGCAAGATGAGCGGAGCTCGAACAGCCTCCCATACACCACGTCCTTCACTTTGGAGAAAGACACGCATGCGGTTCTTCCAATAGGCATAATCTTGCCCCATCAAAGATATGCGGCTTAGAGGAGTACTTATCCATCGCCAAGTTCAGTGACCGGTTAAGATTAAGGTTGAACTAATCGGGCTCTGATACCACTTATTGGATTGAAAAGGCGACTAGAGGGGGGGTTGAATAGGAGCACAAACTCTTTTTCTCCCAAATTCGATTCAATACGAATCTCACTCCAATAGCTGTGAGAGCTATGAAGATCAATCAATCAAGCACAGCGGAAGACTTGTATTGAATCTAATCAAAACCCCGAAGTAGAATCAACAAAAGCTCAAAACACAGAGTCTCAGGCGGTCTGATGTAGGACCGGATTTGAAATCGTAATCCTCGTGAACATGCTGCGCTATTCACGGATCGAGAGGTAGCGCTCACAGGATACATTGCTGAATCGATTCATACATCGCATAGATCGAAACATTCATTAATACAAGCATTAGAGTTCAAATAGACCACGTCGGGTCGAGTTTACAATAGGGCCGATCAGGCCAAATGAGTTCATTACAAAATCTCGAGTACGATAGCGGAAGCAAAAGGGGTAGAGCAAGTCTCTCCACAGAAAGCGATCGAGTACCATGTGTACGATCGATATTAGCCAAAGGCTTGGATAATATAGGATGTACACGAGTACCAACGAGCCAACGCATCGAGGCGAGACTCAGACTACGGAACTATGCTACTCTTCTTCATGTCCTTGCTCCTCGGCGTCCTGGTCCTCGTAATAGACGTAATCTCCATGATCCACGGGTTCTGAGGGTTGGGGGAAAGAGCGAGGATGAGCACAACTTCCGTGCTCGCGAGCCAACACACAGTATGCAATAATATACATGCAAAGCTTAACAAGGATGGCTCGGGTTCATTTATTTGCGCAAAGCAATATTTTGAGTACCAATATTAGAAAGTCCTATCACTTAGCATTTTAACCAAATTGCATTTGTTAAAGAGATTACTTGTGCAATATTTATAACAGTAGAGGTTACCTCCACCTCATGCTTATTTTTGATAGTGGTTACATCCACCACTTAACATCACTGGGGTACATCCACCCAGGGAAAACCAAAACCAGGGTCACAACGACCCAACACATTTTATCCCGCCCACAAGGTTTTATAAACATAACTAACTCTTGTAAGTTCCCATGTCCGCCCATGACCGTGGGCACGGCTATTCGAACAGTTTATTACACTCTGCAGAGGTTGTACACTTTACCCACAAGAGACAATCATCTTGACATGTACACATGTTTAGTGACATGCGAGTCAAGGAGATCGTCACAAGGCCTTTACAATGCATCCACCGATGATTTGTTACACCCGCTAAGGTTTCACACGAGAAGGGTTACGCTCACGTGAGACCCGTCAACCCCTTTCCTGCACCCCTCTTGCGCCACACGGCTTACGTTCACATAGACCAGAAGTCGACACCCCAACCCATAACCACAAAGGCTTATGGCGAGCGGGTCATCGCACAGTGCAACACATACTAACGGATACAAATTATTCACCAGTCGACACCATTATAGACATGTGGTCGTCTTGTTTTACATTGGGAGGTCATCACAGATTAAGTCCTTAGGGACCATGCAGGCGGTTCATACCACATACCATCCACAAACCAACATTCCTTGGGCTGCATTAGCACCCACCAACATACCATCCATCATACCACCCGCCCAGATGTGATAAGCAATTTTTAGGGTTTTTAAGAGGTAGGAAAAATACAACATCATAACCATCTCAGTCATTTACACCCAATGACTACCCAAAATCATGTTCATTTCAAAAGATGATGAATGGGGTAGATGATACCCCGATACTTAAGCAGGACTAGCATGGCGCTTAAGTATAGCCTATACTAGTATAGTTACCAAATATTTACTAGGGTGACAAGGGTGTATGACAATTCAATTATCAAGGGATGGTATATTAATAATTAAGCATCAAATTGGCATTTAACTACCTTAGGGTATTTAACATACATTTGCATAAAGGAATTAAAGCATGCAATTTGATATTTAAAAGAACATAATTTGCATAAAACGTAGGTTCAATATGATCAAAGTGTTGACTCGCCTGGGTCTAGGTCTAGGTGATCTTGATACTCTTGAGCTTGATCGAAGTGGGGGTCTCCGGCTTCTCCGAACTCTACGCGATCGATCGCACCGGAAAAGAATCAAACGAGCAAACAAATTAAATAAATAACAATCCTCATCAAATGAACTTAAAAAAGAACCAAACTAGCACCAAAAGAAAGGGCTTGATTTTAGAAATTTTTAGAAACAAACTTCACAATTTTTGGAGCTAAAATGAGGGAGAAATAAACGTTTGAAGTCTCTCTTTTGAATTAAAAAGGAAAAAGGGAAACAAAATCAGCAAGAAAAAGAAAAAGGGAAAGCGGCCCAAGCCGGTGCCCGGCCGGCCCGGCTCGCGAGCGCACCGCGCCTAACGCGACACGCGCGCGCGGCCCGACGCAGCCCAGCGGCCGAAGCAAAAGGCGAGGGGGGAAGCTCGGCCCGGCCTCCGCAGCAGAGAGAGGGAGAGGCGCTAGGGTAGAAGGGAGAGGGAGAAACGGGGCGGCGGCGGCGCGAGGCGAGGAGGGGCTGGAGGCGTCAGGAAAACGCGGCGGCGACGACGGCGACGGAGGGGAGCAGGGAGGCTTGGGCACGGTGGCAAGGCTCACCGAGCAGCGGCAACGTCGACGGTGACGACGACTTCCGAAGGTAAGTCCCTTGGACTCCTTGCTTGATCTTCTTCTTGCTCGGGAAAAAGGAAGCGAGTGGGGGTGGTTCGACCGGAGGGTGGAGGAGCTCGGTTCTTTATAGCCGGAGGGGCTTTGGATCCGGGAGGGGGAGGTGACCATTGACAACGGGCGGTGGGAGTGCCGAGGGCGCGGCGGGGCTGCGGCGGCGGCCGAGGCGGGGGAGGGGATGGGGACAGGTCGAGCGCGCGCGGCGGGCGTTGACGCGGGCGACGCGGCCGAGGCGGCGCGGACCCGTGAAGAGGGAGGAGGGTGACAGGGAGAAAGGGGAGAAGGCGCGGCCACCGGGGCGCTGGCACGGCCGGCGGGGGTGGAGGACCGAGGCGGCGGAGCAGGGCATGGCGATGCCGAGCTAGGAGGGGCTAGGGTTAGGAGATTTGGGGAGGAGGCTCGGTGCTTTTGGGGGAGACCCGAATCTTGAGCAAATTGGGAAATCTTTGGGGTTTGAGCTTCCTTGATCCTTGAACACATGAAGATTTTGCAAATCACGAATTTGGATGTTACAAAACCTACCCACCTTAAAAGAATCTCGACCCGAGATTCAAGCTACTCAGAAACAGTAGGGGTAATCAACCCGGTGATCTTCACGCTCCCACGTGGCTTCTCTCTCCAGTGGTTGCTCCATTGCACTTTGCACAAACGGATGATCCGGCGTCTTGTTTGCTTCTCCACGACATCAAGAATCTTGATCGGATGTTCGGATACGACAAGTCTTTACGAGTGCGATGGTTTCAATTGGAGCTTGCTCTTACGGTACTCTGAGGCATTTCTTGGTGAGAGGCGTGGAACACATTATGGACATCGACAAATTTTACTGTAATTCGAGTTGATATGCTACCTCTCCACGCTTGGCGGTGATTGGGAACGGGCCTATGTATCTTGGCGCAAGCTTGCCTTTCACTTTAAACCTCCGCATTCCGCGAAGGGGTGACACTTTGAGATATACATGATCTCCAACTTCGAAAGTTAACTCTCTACGACGGTTGTCGGCATAACTTTTCTGTGCGACCGAAGCGACTGTAGACGATCTCTGATCAATCGGACTTTCTATTCTGCTTGCTTGAGGGTATCTGGTCCGAAGATATAACCTTCTCCTGATTCTGACCAATGCAAGGGTGTTCTGCATTTCCTCCCATAAAGTGCTTCAAACGGAGACATTTTCAAACTGGATTGGTAACTGTTGTTGTAGGCGAATTCTGCATATGGTAGACATCTCTCCCAGTCTAAAGTAAACTCTAAAGCACAAGCCCGAAGCATGTCTTCTAGAATCTGATTTACTCTTTTACATCATCCATCGATCTGTGGGTGATATCTTGTCTTTGAAGTTTAAGTGAGTTCCAAGTGCATCATGGAGACTAGCCCAGAAATGCGAGGTAAACTGAGAACCTCGATCCGAGACTATCCTCTTGGGTACTCCATGCAGACATACAATACGAGCCATGTATAACTCGGCTAATTTATCTCCCTTGTAGGTGGTCTTCACAGGGATGAAATGGGCAACTTTGGTTAATCATCGATTATGACCCATACGGAATCATATCCGGTCTTGGTTCTCGGCAGACCCGTAATGAAATCCATTCCAATTTCTTCCCACTTCCACTGAGGGATTTGCAGTGGTTGCAGCAATCCTACGGGTCTCTGATGTTCTGCTTTGATCCGTTGGCACACATCGCAACAAGCTACGAACTCGGCGATGTCTCTTTTCATTCGTGGCCACCAATATAGACTCTTCATATCCTGATACATCTTGGTGCTGCCCGGGTGTATGGTGTATGCTGAGCTATGGGCTTCTTTTAGAATCAATTCTTTGAGCTCCTTTTGGTGGGGAACAAAGAGACGTTTCCCATACCATAGGATACCTTGTTGGTCTTCAACCATCTTTGAGGCTTTTCCTTTGGCCATGAGATGTTTAAATTTCTCAACTCCAAGGTGTCCTTTCTGAGCGGTCTTGATTTGTTCTTCTAAGGTTGGTTGAACTTCCATAGTTGCTAAGGTGTCTTGTTCTACTAACTCGAGGTTAAGTGCCTCTAATTCCTTGCAAAGCTCAAAGTTGATACTCTTGGACCATAACATTATTGCGAGAGGACTTACGGCAATGCATCGGCCACTACATTAGCCTTCCCGGGATGGTAATGAACATCCAAGTCGTAATCCTTAATCGAGTTCTAACCATCTCCTTTGTCGGAGGTTGAGGTCATGCAGGTGAAAATATACTTAAGACTCTTGTGGTCCGTATAGATATTACAATGATTTCCAATCAAGTAATGCCGCCAAATCTTTAGGGCATGCACTACGGCTGCTAACTCCAAATCATGAGTTGGATAGTTGTCTTCATGTGGACGGAGTTGTCTGGATGCATATGCTACGACGTTTCCTCCTTGCATAAGTACGCACCAAGACCTTGGCGCGAAGCATCACAATAGACTTCAAAGTCCTTGTGTATGTCCAGCAAGACTAACACCGTGCGATGAGTTAACTTCTTCTTCAACTCTTGGAAACTCTTTTCACAAGCTTCTGTCCATTCGTACTTCTTTTCCTTCTTGAGCAGGTGGGTCATTGGTCTGGATAGTTTGGAGAATCCTTCAATGAAGCGTCAGTAGTATCCACCATTCAGAAAACTACGCACCGGTCATCGAGGTTGGTTGTTTCCATCCCAACACCGTTTCTACTTTGGATGGGTCAAATGCGACTCCTCCAAATGGATATGATATGTCAGAAATCGATCTCTTGAAGCCAAAATTCACACTTGTGCACTTGGCATACGGTGATGTTCTTTAAGCTTCTCCGGGACCAAATGCGGATGTTCAAACATGTTCCTCATTAGTCTTGGAGTAGATTAAGATGTCGTCTATGAACACGACAACAAACCTATCGGGTATTCCATGAATATTTTGTTCATAAGGTTCATGAAGTAGGTGGCGCATTTGTCAAGCCAAACGACATATAATGTGAACTCATACAAGCCATACAGGGTGGTAAAAGTTGTTTTAGGGATATCCTCACCCTAATCTTAAGTCGATGGTATCCTCGACCTTAGGTCTATCTTGAGAACATCGTTGCTCTGACGGTGATCGAATAGATCATCAATGCGGGCAAGGGATACTTGTTCTTGATGGTCAACTCATTGAGGGCTCTGTAATCCACACACAATCTGGCGGTGCCATCCTTTTTCTTTACAAAAAGTACTGGCGAACCCCAGGGGGATGAGCTAGGTCTAATAAATCCTTTTTCCTGTAATTCTTCCATTTGTACCTTAAGCTCTTCAAGCTCATCAACTGCCATCCTATATGGCCTCTTGGCAATTGGGGCTGTTCCTGGCTTTAGGTTGATCACAAATTCTATGTCTCGGTCTGGTGGCATGCCAGGCAATTCTTCTGGAAAAACTTCCGGGTAATCTTGAACTACAGGTGTTGTTTCCAGAGTCACCTTCTCGAGGTTATGGATTGTACGATCCAAACCTGAGGAGCGGTCTACATTAACCTTTATTGCGGTGCGGGTTTTGGTGAGTACCACCTTCTGTTGGTACAGTCTATCATACCTTGGTATCTGCCAACCAATCCATCCCTAGGATGATATCGAGTTTGGGATCAAGCACTAAGAGGTTTGCTAGGAATCCAGAATTTTCCATAGCAATCTCTACTCGGGGACTTACTAAGATAGTAGTCAAGGGTCCCCCGGGTGAACTAAGTACCACGGGTTTCTTTAGCTTAAAGGTTGGCAACTTAAGCCTTTCAACAAATTTTCTTGATATGAAAGAATGCGAAGCTCCAGAATCAAACAAAACTTGTCTGAATCGATTTGACAGAGAACGTACCCATTAGAACTCCCAGTAGCTTCTCGAGCCTCCTACCGTGACATGGTTCACATGGCGCGATTTGGTGTTGAGGTAGATCTAGGCGCTTGCGGGGCCTGATGGTTCTTGCTTAGAGCTGATGTTTGACCTTGAGCTGGTGCGGCTCCTGAGTTGAACTTTGCGGGAGTGTTTTGACGTTGAGGGCATCGATTGGCGAAGTGTCCTCTCACTCCACAGTGGAAACAATGGAGATGAGCTGCTGGGTTGCTTGTTGCAGTGTCCGTGGGCGAAGGATGCGAAACCATTCCCATTGGTTCATTGGGTGGAGCTTGAGTTCCTTGTGGGGAAACTACAGCTGTTTTAAATGATGAACTACCAGGGAATGTTGACTTTTGAGGAATGCCGCCTTGCGGCTTCTGGAAGGCCATCTTTCTCTTGCGGCTAACTTCCGCAATCTTTTTCTCGTTTTCTAGCACGAGGGCATTGTTGATCAAGTGGTGGAAACTAGGGAAATCATGGAGGATAAGCTGGCTTCTCATATCCCCGCGCATTCCCTCCACAAAGCGGTCAATCTTCTCTTCTTCATCACTCCACGCCACCGGGCGTAGCGAGCAAGCTGATTGAACTTGGTTAGATATTCGTTGACGGTCATTTGACCTTGCTTGAGAGTTCTGAATTCATTCTTCTTTAGCCTCATTGTACCGGCGGGTACAAAGTTAGTCCTGAAGGCGGTTTTGAACTCGTTCCAGGAGATTGACTGCCCTGCAGGTGCGGTCTCATCCGGTGTGCATTTCAGCAATTGCCGGCGATGGCGGGTCCCTGTTGGTCTCCAGTCGCGGATGCGACTGCTTCTGTTTCTTCTTCTCCTGCCACTGGGCTTTCACCACCTTGAGCAGCGAGGTAGTTTTCCCACCAAGCAGCGGCGGCTCCTTTCAACTGGTGCGTGGCGAAGTCCACCTTATCTTCCTCAGAGCATCGGGCTAGGCGAAGCTTCTTCTCAGTATCCCTGAGCCAATCTTCTGCTTCCAGGGGTTCATCTGCTGAGGCAAAGGTAAGAGGTCTTGTCCTGAGGAAATCTGCCAGCTTAGAGTGGCGACTGGCTGCTCCTGCTTGTTGATTAGCGAGCAAGGCTTGAAGGATTTGGGCTTGTTGTTGCATAACTTGTGCCATTGTTGGATGCTCTGGCGGTGGGGGAGGTAGGTCTTGTCCACGACCACGACCATAGCCACGGCCTCTTCCACGGCCTGCTGCGAAAGCACCACTGATCGGGCAGCGGCTCTCCTTGGTGCCATCAAGAAACGCTAAGGCTTAGAACTAGAGAGGGTGGTATATGAGAGTTCACTAGCCCTCTAAAGCACACACAGAAGAAAGAAATCAAATTGAACGAACAACACAAATGCGATACAAAGCCCGAATGGCTGCAATTCATTAATATTAGGGGGGGTAAGTGTTACATGACTCCTAGGACACAGCATATAGGTCATGCAAAGCCATGACACGAGATACAAAACACAACGCCTACAACAGGTAGATGGAGAAAGTGCTTGCAACCCAGAAGACTACCTAGCAAGCACTGCTAACTAACTTAGTCCATCCTGGCTACTCCTCCATCGGGTGCTTACCACCGCAGGTGGCACAGTTACCCGGGGATCGGGAACGGCTACGACTGATGGTCGGCGAGCGAGAACGACTGAGGTGGCGCCCGCGGTCGGACTCGTCGAATCCAGGCGGCGGACTGGGGCTGCGTCCACGGCTGGACTCTCCAAGGCTGCGGTCGGTCGGCGGTGGACGCACTTTCTTGCGTGCCGTGAGCAGGGTGCGGGGTCCTCCAGGTGGAAAACGTCGGCCTGGCACCGGGTTGCCGGGAACGACGACGTGAGCAACAGGAGCAGGGGCAGCAGCAGGAGCTGGGGCGGCGGCTGCAGTGGCGGCTCTGAGGCGGGCCAACTCTGCAACAGCAGCGTCTCTCTCCCGCTCTACCTCGCGGTGAGCTTCATCATCTCTGAACATGTTGTCACGGAGGGTGTCGGAGTGCTCGTAGCTGCTGGTGAGGAGGAATCGAAGTGTCCCGATCTCATCAACGGCGTTGGCGAGGGCAGTGGTCAAAGCCTGCGTGAGCTGGAGCTGATGTGACAGGTGCGGGTCATCTGTCCGGACGTGGTGGATCACCGGATAAAGCTCTCCCTCCTGGAGAGTCGGATAGAAGCAGAAGGGCGACCTTAGCAGAAGGTCTCCATGTATCTGGCACAAGCGAGACGCGGCGAGTCGTGCTACATCCTGGACAGCATCCAAAGCACGGCTCCTGGGGTGCTCAGCCTTGAAGGTGTGAGTATTGAACTCACCCTCCCTAGCATAGAGGAAAACCTCCATGCTCCAGGTCTCTCGGTCCAGAACCTGAGTCATCCGGCCCATGAAGATAGGCGGATGGTAGTAACCCAGATACTGCATCAGCTGGCGAAGAATCCCCACGAAGCCTCCGAGGTCTTCTCCGTGAGAGAAAAAGTCCCAAGAGCCAGCGAGCGACGGAGCGGCCATCTAAAATTTTGAAAACAAGAGGGAGTCAGTAACAGAATAAATCCAAGTGAAGTAGGATGAGTACAGTACTAGGAATGACAAGTAAGAGCAGTAGATACGCTATATTTTGGGCAAATGTTTTAGGGTTTTTAAAATTAAGACTAAAGTCCTACGGCAACGACCAAACTAACCAAGGCTCCTACAGTCGTATGCTCTGATACCAGCTCTGTAGGACCCGTATTTCGAAATCCAGAATCCTCTGTGAACATACTGCGCTATTCCCAGGATCAATAGGTAGCGCTCACAGGATACATTGCTGAATCGATTCATACATCGCATAGATCGAAACATTCATTAATACAAGCATTAGAGTTCAAATAGACCACGTCGGGTCCAGTTTACAATAGGGCGATCAAAGCCAAATGAGTTCATTACAAAATCTCGAGCACGATAGCGGAAGCAAAGGGGTAGAGCAAGTCTCTCCACAGTAAGCGATCGAGTACCATGTGTACGATCGATATTAGCCAAAGGCTTGGATAATATAGGATGTACACGAGTACCAACGAGCCAACCAATCGAGGCGAGACTCGGACTCACGAACTATGCTACTCTTCTTCATGTCCTTGCTCCTCGGCGTCCCGGTCCTCGTAATAGACGTAATCTCCATGATCCACGGTTATGAGGGTTGGGGAAAGAGCGAGGATGAGCACAACTTCCGTGCTCGCGAGCCAACACACAAGATGCAATAATATACATGCAAAGCTTAACAAGGATGGCTCGGGTTCATTTATTTGCATAAAGCAATATTTTGAGTACCAATATTAGAAAGTCCTATCACTTAGCATTTTAACCAAATTGCATTTGTTAAAGAGATTACTTGTGCAATATTTATAACAAAGAGAGGTTACCTCCACCTCATGCTTATTTTTGATAGTGGTTACATCCACCACTTAACATCATGGGTACATCCACCCAGGGAAAACCAAAACCAGGGTCACAACGACCCAACACATTTTATCCCGCCCACAAGGTTTTATAAACATAACTAACTCTTGTAAGTTCCCATGTCCGCCCATGACCGTGGGCACGGCTATTCGAACAGTTTATTACACTCTGCAGAGGTTGTACACTTTACCCACAAGAGACAATCATCTTGACATGTACACATGTTTCCGTAGACATGCGAGTCAAGGGGAGATCGTCACAAGGCCTTTACAATGCATCCACCAGTATTTGTTACACCCGCTAAGGTTTCACACGAGAAGGGTTACGCCACGAGAACCGTCAACCCCTTTCCTGGACCCCTCTTGCGCCACACACTTACGTTCACATAGACCAGTAAGTCGTACACCCCAACCCATAACCACAAAGGCTTATGGCGTAGCGGGTCATCCGCACGGTGCAACACATACTAACGGATACAAATTATTCAGCCAGTCGACACCATTATAGACATGTGGTCGTCTTTGTTTTACATTGGGAGGTCATCACGAGATTAAGTCCTTAGGGACCATCAGGCGGTTCATACCACATACCATCCACAAACCAACATTCCTTGGGCTGCATTAGCACCCACCAACATACCACCGCTTGGATGTGATAAGCAATTTTTAGGGTTTTTAAGAGGTAGGAAAAATACAACATCATAACCATCTCAGTCATTTACACCCAATGACTACCCAAAATCATGTTCATTTCAAAAGATGATGAATGGGGTAGATGATACCCCGATACTTAAGCAGGACTAGCATGGCGCTTAAGTATAGCCTATACTAGTATAGTTACCAAATATTTACTAGGGTGACAAGGGTGTATGGCAATTCAATTATCAAGGGATGGTGTATTAATAATTAAGCATCAAATTGGCATTTAACTACCTTAGGGTATTTAACATACATTTGCATAAAGGAATTAAAGCATGCAATTTGATATTTAAAAGAACATAATTTGCATAAAACGTAGGTTCAATATGATCAAAGTGTTGACTCGCCTGGGTCTAGGTCTAGGTGATCTTGATACTCTTGAGCTTGATCGAAGTGGGGGTCTCCGGCTTCTCCGAACTCTACGCGATCGATCGCACCGGAAAAGAATCAAACGAGCAAACAAATTAAATAAATAACAATCCTCATCAAATGAACTTCAAAAAGAACCAAACTAGCACCAAAAGAAAGGGCTTGATTTTAGAAATTTTTAGAAACAAACTTCACAATTTTTGGAGCTAAAACGAAGGAGAAATAAACGTTTGAAGTCTCTCTTTTGAATTAAAAAGGAAAAAGGGAAAGAAAATCAGCAAGAAAAAGAAAAAGGGAAAGCGCCCAGCTTGGTGCTCGGCCGGCCCGGCTCTCGCGAGCGCACGCACCAGCGACCAGCGCGCAGCAGCGTGGCCCGAGCGCAGCCAGTGGCAAGCAAAAGCGAGGGGAAGCTCGGCCCGGCCCGCCGCGAGAGAGAGAGAGGCGCTAGGCGCGGGAGAGGAGAAAGGGAGGCGCGCGCGCGAGGCGAGGAGAGGAATGGAGGCGCTCGGGAAAACGCGGCGGCAGCACGCGGCGGCGGCGGCGGAGGGGAGGAGGCTTGGGCACGGTGGCAAGGCTCACCGAGCAAGCGGCAACGTCGACGGCGGCGACGACTCGAGAAGGTAAGTCCCTCGGACTCCTTGCTTGATCTTCTTCTTGCTCGGGAAAAAGGAAGCGAGTGGGGGTGGTTCGCGGAGGGGAGGAGCTCGGTTCTTTATAGCCGGAGGGGCTTTGGATCCGGAGGGGAGGTGACCGTTGACAGGCGGTGGGAGTCCGAGGCGCGGCGGGGTGCGGCAGATCGAGGCGGGCGAGAGGATGGGACGGGTCGAGCGCGCGCGGCGGGCGTTGACGCGGCGACGCGGCCGAGGCGGCGCGACCGTGAAGAGGAGGAGGCGACGGGAGAAGGCGCGCCACCGGGGCGCTCGCACGGCCGGCGGGGGTAGAGGACCGAGGCGGCGGAGCAGGGCATGGCGATGCCAGGCTAGGGAGGGGGCTAGGGTTAGGGAGATTTGGGGGAGGGAGGCTCGGTGCTTTTAGGGGAGACTCGAATCTTGAGCAAATTGGGAAATCTTTGGGGTTTGAGCTTCCTTGATCCTTGAACACATGAAGATTTTGCAAATCCTGGAATTTGGATGTTACATCTGACCTCTCAGAAATCGGGTCGAATATTTTGCCTAGCGGTCGGACCTCTCACACGGGCGGCCTGACCTCTAGTTCAATGAATAGTGAAATCAGCTCGAAGAACCAAAACGCAAATTGAGCTAACTTTTGATTCGTGCGTCCAAACTTCATGAAACTTGACACAAACCTTCTCAAGGATGTCAGGAACCTATTCCAAGCAACGATCGTGAAGATCCTTGCCAAAGTTCCGACCTTTCTCCGTTTGAGTGAAGGAGGTTCAAAAACCGAGTCAAAATGAAAACATGATCTAGAGACTTGCTCGTGGGTGATCGATGAACAAGATGATCCTAGATGGGTTCCCACATGTTGCAGCAAGTTAGATCTTGACAAGAAATCAACCAGAAACTCGTGGATCAAAGAAAGACTCAAAATCATCAAATAGAGAGAAAGAAAGCAAAGGAACACATCTCTGAGCAAACTTTCTTGGATTGATTTGATATGGTGCTGGTTTACAGCCACTCCATCAATGGAGGACAAAGCTCAAGACATGAGCACGAAATCAAATCCAACTCTCTAGAACCCTAACCTCCAACTATCAACTCCCTAAGCACGAAACCAAAACTAGGGTTTATAAGTAAATGAAAGGGTTAAAGGGGTGCAGCCACCTCCCTCCTCTATTTATAGTGGAGGCCTAGACCTTCTAAAAGAGTATCCCTAATGGGCTCCTGTTAAGGTCCAAAACAAACGGGTCACACACGCACGTATTTTAAGGCGCCGTCTTCATCTCCTCTTGACCTAATCGCTTCTCCACGCATCATCTTGCGCGCGGTTAGCAAAGGTCACTAAGGCGGTATTTGGTAAAATTACCAAAATACCCCTTCTCGGTCCTTCTCCGAAGACCGAGTCCAATCTTCGCGAAGCAGTCGCATGCTCCGCCACGTGTAGGTTGATCCAACGGCTCTCATCATGTCGGCAAGTCTCTCCCATCCGGCTCCCACCGAAACCACCATGGCACTTGCACTGTAACATCCCCAAATTAATTAATTGGTTTAGTATGCATCTTATCAGCATACATGGTATTTTGGAATCATTTGCATCAAATATTGTACTTGGAAAATTTAAATCAAATATCAAACATACACTTCAAATTTAAACTCCAAAAGAAATCAGGAATAAAAACATTTGATCATCCTCTGTAAATAATTTATTCAAATACTATAATAATTATCATGAATAAATATAATTTTTACCAAATTTTGGAACTAGATTTAACCCTCTGAAAATTCAAACACAACTCAGAGACCTAATTTAGGTTTGAATTTAAAATTTACATTTTATATCATGAACAGTGACTTTAATAATTTTTATAAATACTAGGTCATCCCAGGAACACCTGTGAATATTTTCACAATTTTTAGAATTTTATTTCTATATTTAAAGCCTCGGTCAAACTCTCTATTTTCTGGTCAAATCTGTTTCCAACTTGGGCTCAACACTGTTCTCCTGGCCCGAGCCTGACACGCCAACTTGGCTCCACCCAACCGCTTAAACGCGCTCGCACGTGGACCGTCGGATCATGATCGCAGGGCTCAAACGTTTGGGCCAAGTCAGACCAGTCCAATCGCCACGCAATCTGGGCCGCCCATTTTCGATCGAGTGGTCCAGCTTCACCGCACCTCTCCTTGCCCTGTGCCGCTGACCTGCGGGCCCCGCGAGCCTTTCTTCAACCTCGGTTCAGGCTCGCGCAGAAGCACTGCGCCACGCACCCGCCATGCTCTGCATAGCTCCGTCACCTCCGTGACGCATCGCCCTCCGCGACTAGTCCTGGAGCACCGCTTCTTCACGCCGTAACTTTCTCCGTCTTCCTTCTCGCACAAAACGGCTGCCGTCCCCCTCCTTCCCTTCACTTCTCTCCTCGGCCGTGGGAGAGAAGGAGGCCTTGAGCTCTCCCCCATCCTGGTAAGCTTCGTCGCATCACGCCATCCTCTTCCTCTCACTCCACCGTCGCCATTTTATCTAACTGGAGCTTCTCTCTTGGCTTGTAGTTTCCAAAGCACGAACGCCGTCCTCGCCACCAGTGGACGCACACTGAATGCCATCGCCACCCCTTTTCCCATCTCCAGTGAGTTTCTTTCTCGGTTTAGCGCGTCATATCGTGTCTTGGAGCTTAAGCATGATTTTCCCTCATTCCATTTTCACATTTATTCACAGGAACATCCGAATTTTGAAGTTTCCCCACTTGTCGGCAGAAAACCCTATTCACGATCATTGCCGAAACCGGTAGGCCATCCTCCATTAGCTTGTGATGACGCCATCTCTATGACCTTTCTTAGTTATCCCGACCGTCCTTAGACTTCCATTTTGCCCAGGGTGCTCTCTCCGCGTGGAGCTTGCTGCTGCCGTCACCATTACTGTGGTCAACCCACCACCGAGCTTCTCTGGTCTCCTTGTCGCCTCGGTAAGCTTCAATGCACCTCACCTTAGCTTATGCGCGCGTTTAATTTCGCACTGCGGAGCTCGAGTCCTCACATGCACGTACCCCGTTTATCACCGCCGCTCGCCGCCGGCTCACCGCCGTCCTAGGCCACTCCAGCAGCCGCCGCCACCACCCTAAGGTGCGCCAAGGTATTGCGATCCCGTTCCTGGCCTTGCTTCGCGCCAACCTAGACCGCAGCGCCGGCGAGCCACCGGCAAAGCTCTCGGTCGCGCCTCCTCTGTTGTCGGATTCCGTCCGAAAACAGTAGCGGAATTAGTAATCTAATTGTTGTTTAGTTTGTGTAATGGTTGCTTAAAGAGGTTATTGTCTCTATGACTTGTGGGACCATATAAATGGTTAAGTGAATGTGTGCTTGAAAGATGTTATATCTTAGTGAAAGCGTAATCCTTTTACACTAGAACAGAGAGTACACTTTTGTAGTTAGAAGACGCATTTTGAAGAATACGCTTTTAGCCTTGTTTCGGCCGAGACCAACTCAAACGGACCAGGTCAAACCTTGACCCCGGTCCCGCTTGTCAGTGACTAGGGCTAGCCCAGCCTCGGTGGAAAAAAAGCATTTAGTACTTGAGAAAACTGGGATACATTTATGTGTACACTGAAAAATATATTTAACTTCTAAAATCCCTATCTAATTCAAATCAACTCCAAATTGAATGAAACCACTTCTAGTAATTTTTATTTTAAATGAACTTTATGTTAAAATTTGTTTCAACCTTGTCTCTGCAGCAGAGAGTATTATTTTGGAAATTGACCCATTAGCACTATTATTTTTACATTAGAAAAAGGCTTTTAACTTAAAAAAATACATAACTATTTTATTGTAACTCCAAAAACAGTGAAACCACTTTTGATAATTTTAATTTTTAGTAAACTTATTTCTAAAAATGGTTTCAAACTCACCTCTGTTACAGAAGCTTTATTTTGCGGAGAGTGATCCCAAAATGAATTATTTTTACTCTATAAAATGCTGATAACTTTAGAAATTAATAACTAAATCATGAAAACTCCAATTAGGGCAAACTCAACTGTTTTGAACTTGAAATAATATTGCCTATTTATCTATGTAATCCATGTACTCACCACTGCTCTACAAATTTTCATCTCATAATTAAATTACCGAATGAAGGCGTATTAAAATCTGAAATTCAAACCACCATAACTTTCACATACTAAATCCAATTGGAATGAATCTTTCACCATAATTCATGTAAAATCATAACCTACCTACTGTATAATTTTCATACATTTTTGAGCATATTGAATTTTGGCTTTATTTGATGTTTATTGCAATATCGCCTCTCTTTAGGTTTTTGACGATAACGATATATTCGTAAGAGTATTATGAGTATAACCTGAGATCGATCAAGTGATACAGAAAGGTGCGAGCACCCTCCTCTTGATCATATTGCTCCCAATGGTTCTTAAATGTTTTGTGTGAGTTTTATTATCGCAATTGCATGCTATTTTGGAATATATGTTTATGGGTAGAAGTAGTTAATCTCCTAATTGCTGCATTAGCCCTCCTTTGAATGTTGATTACCCTTTTACCTTGAATGACTAAGGTTATATGTTATATGGGTTGTTTGCTAGTTTGTAGAACGATGCTTAGCCATGCTAGTAGTTGTGAAAACGGTTGATGGAGCTAGTCCATCGGCCGATGGTTCGATTGAATCTTATTGAACCTTGAGGATTTTATGGATTGGATTATGTTGGATTTGAGGAATATACCCAGATCTTCGCATCGTGGTTTGTGAACTTGTTGGGCATGGGTTTTATGTTCTTAACTTGGGACGGGTGTAGGGTGATCATGAAATCTTGTTGTTGTTGTTGTTATGGAATTGTGTAGCCCGTCTCGAGTGTTTAAGGACCGGTCGTGGTGTGATGAACCAAGTCTTACGTGCAACCACACGCGGGATAATGGCGAAGGCTTGGCTTAATAATTTGTTGTGTGTTAGCTATCAAAACACAATGGGATTGACAATTGTTATTGTTATGTATTTGATTGTTCTTTTGTCAATCTTGCGGGGGCATGTTAAGGGTCGCCTTACTTGTCCTTAGGGGTCTCATGTTTGATTGGGACTTATTTACGTAACGAGGTTCACCTGTGGTTAGGAGGCATTTGACTCCCACGGGGTTTCTGTTCCTCGGGTGGGTTGATAGTTAGGACATGACATTGTAACGGCCTCGTTATGCTACCTCAGTCACACTCCTACGGAAGAGTGCATTGGCCGACATTAAGAGGAATGCATATCGTGTGGGTAAAGCTGTACAACTCTGCAGAGTAACTAAATCTATTCGAATAGCCTCGTCTAGGTTATGGACAACACTTGTGGGAAAGCAGCACGCTTAGTCTTTTGGAAAATTAAGTTTGGGTTATGGTTGGGAATGTTATATCTTTATGCTAGTTTGTTTAGATCTTATGTTGCCACGAATGGGATGTTCATGTGTTGTTTATAATTGGAGATTATACCATTGATGATCATTACTTACTGCTGTAAAATGTTTTCTAAATGTTTTGCAAATGGCTAGTTAGAATCTTTATTGTTAAACTATATACAAAACTTGCTTTATGCTAAAAATTGACTAGTGTAGTAGCCTTCCTTTGATACTTACATGCATCCTTTATTTCTTTTGAAAGTCTCGAGAGTACAACTTTGTACTCTAACAGTGTCTATTTGTTCAGGTGAGAACGACGGGTGCAACGGCTTTAACTCCAGTTGGTTGCTTGTGGGATTGTGGGCATACCAACTCGGTCATTCCCTCTTTATTTAAGTTTATCTTCCGCTGTAATTTATTTGTGTTATTGTTATTTAGATTTGGCCGATTGGCCCTCTTATGGAAAATTGGGACCGAAAGGTTCTATGTTGAAAATGTATTAAAGTTTCTTTTATTCTTGTACATCGTGTATGGATGTGATTGCAATGTTGTGTACTAGGATATGTGCATGTTAGCCACTGATCCTTGGGAGCTAGCATGTGACACATATCCGGGTCACTCGGAATCGTGTTCGTCTCACATTAAGTGTTGCGTTTACGGCGTAATCACTTAGCTTGATACGGATCCGATTTCGGGGGTCCTCACAGCGTTGGTATCAGAGCCATATTGACTGTAGGATAAGACCGTAGTAATGGATGTTATTAGGATTTTGAGTTAAAATATTTTTCAAAGTATCAAAAGTTTGGCAAAAATGTTAGTAATATATTCCTTTGTTCCTTACCCATCCTAGTATCTCATTCTTACCTCACTATTCTTTTGAATTGTGCAAAATCGTTTTCTCCAATGCTCGTCTCTCTTCCAACACTAGAGACGTTAAATAGTCACCGGTGAAGAGCAATAATGGAAGAACAATAAGACGACGCCTTGCTACGATTTTAGGAATAAACTAGGATTTATCCTTAGATATTATACCCCGTAAGGATATTACTTACCTTGTAGACGCTGGATTTTGTGAAGGGTTTTTGCTCTCTTTTGCTTCCAGTAGTCGTGCATCGCGTATGAGCAGTTAGGGTTTCCAATTGTATCTTGTGCTGTCCACCTGGACTTTAGCACCTCATTTTTGTGATGCATAAATGGTTTTTATCTTGCATACATGATAGGTTAAGTGGCCTCTGCTAGCGATTGCTTGTTCTCTGCCTTTACCTCTCTTCTTTTGCCGGTTGCTAACCAAGTGTATGACAACAGGATGTCAGGACAGAAGTCCCGTTTGACTTTGGAAGTAATGGAAGACTCTCAGCCTGTAGGTTCTCTAGTCTCTAGTGATCAGCCCCCGATTCCTCAACGGCATAATCCGGAGCACCCCGACCCGCACTTTCAGCACGTGGGTCGACATGTTGGAGCGACTCCACCTCACCCGTCTGTGGCCGATGTGTTAGCCCTGATGGAACAGAATCAGCAAGACCAAACTCTGATGTTGCAGCAAATTGCTCAAAACACTGCCAATGTCCAAGGTGCTCAAATGGCAGCAGAAGGAGCCGATCCTTATGGCTCCCGATTCGATGATTTTCTAAACACGAAGCCTCCCGTGTTCTCGTGTTCGGAAGACCCTCTCGATGTCGACGATTGGCTTAGGAGCATCGAGCGGTTGATCATTGCTCGATTGCACCGACCATGTGAAGGTCCTCTATGCCTCCAACCAACTAGAAGGAGCAGCAGGTGCATGGTGGGATCAGTTTTAAACCATGCAGCCCGGCGACCACGTCCCATCATGGGACGAGTTTCAGGCGGCTTTCCGTGAGGCGCATGTTCCCTCTAGCATTGTTAGTTTCAAGAGGCGTGAATTCCTCGCGTTGAAGCAAGGAGACAAGTCTGTAATGAAGTATCTCTACGAGTTCAATCACTTAGCTCGTTACGCTTCGATCGTGTCCCCACCGACGCAAGAAGACAAAACAGCTTCTTGATTGGTCTATCGGAAGAGATGCGGTGCACTCGCCGCCATGATTTCAGATTTCCAACAGCTGGTTAATAAGGCTATTACGGTAGAGAATATGATGCAAGTGGTTGAAGAATCACGAAACGCAAGAGGGTTGCGCAAATTTCAGCAAGTTGCGTTTTAAGAACCGTGTGCTTGGCAGCCCGCTCCTCCCGAATTCCAAGTCCCAAGATCTCGAGAGCTCCTTTGCAAGTCTCTCATCCACCTCGGAAGTTATCCAATGAGGGCAGCCCAAAAGAAGTGTAGACGCCGACTCCATCGAGACAAGCAAGTTTCTTGCTTCAATTGTGGCAATCCGGGGCATTTTGCAAGACACTGTCCGGTGAAGCACCAAGCCAATTCTAATCAGTGCCAAGACCTTGACACATCCCTTGATCAGAGGTCTGATGTCACTTTTCAGAACCCCAGTCGTGCTCGTGTTAACCATGTCACCGCTGAGGAAGCGCAGGGAGCACCCGATGTCGTGTTGGGCACATTTCTAGTCAACTCGACTCCTGCAACCGTGTTATTCGACTCTGGAGCCTCACATTCTTTCATGTCCAGAGGTTTTGCTACACTTCACAACCTCTCACTCAGCTTGATGCTTGCACCTATGATGATTCACTCACCGGGTTCAGAAATGAGAAGCATTCATGAATGTCGTGAAGTTGAAATTGAGATTAAAGGGGTGAAGTTTTTGGCCGATCTTATTGTGATAAATTCAGCGGGTCTTGATGTTATTCTTGGGATGAATTGGCTGTCCAAGAACCATAGTCAAATTGATTGTGCTCGCAAAGTTATCACTCTTACTAGTCCTCTTGGTTTTCAAGTCAAAGTGGTACCAAAATTGGAGTCTCCTCATCTCTATGCCCTTAGCAGCAAAGAATTGCCAGATTTGAGTGAAGTTCCAGTGGTATATGAGTACCCGGATGTTTTCCCTGAGGAACTACCTGGCATGCCACCTTCACGAGAAGTTGAGTTTGTGATTGAGCCGCACCGAATCGCTCCAATATCCAAACGTCCTTATCGAATGCCGCCAAATGAGTTGGTTGAATTGAAGAAGCAACTCACAGAACTTCAAGAGAAGGGTTTCATTAGGCCAAGCTCCTCACCTTGGGGATGCCCCACCTTATTTGTGAAGAAGAAGGACCACAGTCTGCGGATGTGTGTTGACTATCGTCCGTTGAATGAGGTCACCATCAAGAACAAATATCCGCTTCCACGGATTGATGATTTGTTCGACCAGATGAACGGTGCCCGCATATTCTCCAAGATTGACTTGAGATTGGGTTATCATCAAGTTAGGATCAGATCTGAAGACATTCCTAAGATGGCTTTCTCAACTCGTTATGGCTTATACGAGTACACTGTCATGTCCTTCGGTTTGACTAATGCACCATCCTTGTTCATGAATCTCATGAACTCCGTGTTTATGGAGTACTTAGATAAATTTGTGGTCGTATTTATTGATGACATTCTCATATACTCCGAATCTGAAAGTGAGCATGAAGGACACCTTCGTCTTGTGTTGGACAAGCTCGTGAACATCGACTCTACGCAAAATTCAAGAAATGTGAGTTTTGGCTAAAAGAGGTCGCTTTTTAGGTCATGTGCTATCGAAGGAGGTATTGCTGTGGATCCAAGCAAAGTCCAAGATGTGCTTAATTGGAGACAGCCCAAATCCGTCTCCGATGTCCATGATTTCTCGGTCTTGCGGGCTATTACCGCGCTTTATC
Organism: Ampelocalamus luodianensis; assembly: GCA_036346255.1. Taxonomy (NCBI): domain Eukaryota; kingdom Viridiplantae; phylum Streptophyta; class Magnoliopsida; order Poales; family Poaceae; genus Ampelocalamus; species Ampelocalamus luodianensis. Next base: position 131,113 of record JAYEVH010000343.1, read on the forward strand.
GAGAATTTCTCAAAAATAGCAAGACCAATGACCCAATTATTGAAGAAAGAAAAGAAGTATGAATGGTCAGCAGATTGTGAAGCAAGCTTTCGATGTTGAAGGATCATCTAACTTCGCTCCGATGTTAGTTCTCGCGGATATCCACAAAAATTTCGACATCTATTGCGATGCATCTCGCCTTGGTCTTGCTTGTGTTCTTATGCAAGAGGGCCGAGTTGTGGCGTATGCATCGAGGCAATTGAGGCCTCATGAGGTGAATTATCCCACTCATGACCTTGAGCTCGCAGCAGTGGTGCATGCTTTGAAGATATGGCGACATTTTCTTATCGGCAATCGCTGCGAAGTCTATACTGATCACAAGAGTTTGAAGTATATCTTCACTCAAGCCGATCTGAACCTAAGGCAAAGAAGATGGCTTGAATTGATCAAGGACTATGATATGGGAGTTCATTATCATCCAGAGAAAGCTAATGTCATTGCCGATGCATTGAGCCGAAAATCACAATGCAACTGTATCTTGGTTCGACCTGAAATGGAAGCTCTTTGCAATGAATTCCAACGGCTCAACTTGGAGATGGTTAGTGAAGGTTTTGTCGCTGCCTTAGAAGTGAAACCTACCCTTGAGGACCAGATCAAGATGGCCCAGAAGAATGAAGAAGGCATGGAAAGAATTAAGGACGAAATGAAGGCGGGCAAAGCCAAGTGTTTTTCCGAAGATAACCAAGGTGTTTTGTGGTTCGGAAAGCGTTTAGTGGTGCCGAATGATGCGAAGCTTAAGGAATTAATCCTTCATGAAGCCCATAATTCTCTTTTCTCTATTCATCCGGGAAGCACAAAAATGTATCAAGACTTGAAGCAAAGAATATGGTGGACTAGGATGAAGCGGGAGATTGCACGCTTTGTGGCCGAGTGTGATGTATGTCAAAGAGTCAAGGCTGAGCATCTAAAACCAGCCGGTACTCTAGATCCCCTGCCCATTCCCGAGTGGAAATGAGAAGAAGTTGGCATGGATTTTATCACTCGCCTCCCTAGAACACATTCGGATCCGATTCTATTTGGGTGATCATGGATCGCTGACCAAGGTTGCCCATTTCATTCTGTCAAGACCACCTACACCGGGTCAAGCTAGCGAGCTATACATTGCAAGGATTGTTTTCCTTCACGATTGTACCAAGGTAATCGTTTGGATAGAGGTCCCCGTTCACATCTCACTCGGAAGTGCTTGCATCAAGCCATGGGTACTAACCTATCCTTTAGCTCCGCTTATCACCCATAAACGGATGGACAAACCGGCGTGTAAATCAGGTCTTGGAAGATCTTCTCCGAGCATGCGTATTGTCTTATAGCAAGAATTGGGAAAAATGTTTACCGTTTGCGAATTCTCTTACAACAATAGCTTCCAATCCAAAGATTCGGATGTCACCATTCAAGCATTGTACGGAAGAGCTTGTAGGACGCCCTTAAACTGGTGCAAGCCGGGAGAGGCCATTTTATGGTCCAACCACCGTGAAGGATCTCAAGAACGAGTTCGTGTCATTCGTGGCGACTTGACGGCGCAATCCGTCAGAAATCTTATGCCACCGCCGTCGCCGCGAGTTGAGTTTCGAGGTAGATGATCATGTCTATCTTAAGGTCTCTCCTATGAAAGGAATACATCGCTTCAATGTCAAAGGCAAATTGGCGCCGCTACATTGGACCTTCCAATTCTAGCCAAGATTGGATCGGTAGCCTATCGCTTGGAGCTACCACCATCACTTTCGAGACGTGCATAATGTCTTCTATGTCTCACAACTCAAGAAGTGCCTTCGCGTCCCAATCGAAACAACCGAGTTGGAAGAACTCAATTTGCACTGATCTCTCTTATCGGAGCACCGATTCGCATTCTTGAAGAAATGGAGCGCAAGACAAGGAATCGCAACATCAAATTCTTGAAGGTTCAGTGGAGCAACCACACTGAAGATGAAGCCACATGGGAGCGTGAAGACCGAATGCGAGCCGAGTATCCAGAACTTTTTCCTTCTGCATGAAGTGTCTTCGAATCAAGAAAGGTAAGGTTAAACAAAGCAATGGGAAGGACAATGTAATAGAATTTCCTTGTAACTTTGTTCTACCTTTAAAAGATATCTTAGGTCTACCTTTAAAAGATATCTTAGCACTATCTTTGAAGGAAATAAAGACAATGGATGTTATGTTCTCTTTTAGAACCTTTTCTATCCAACTTCCACCCTATCGATCTCGGGGTCGAGATCTTTTGTAAGGGGGGGAGGTTTGTAACATCCCCAAATTAATTAATGGGTTTAGTATGCATCTTATCAGCATACATGGTATTTTGGAATCATTTGCATCAAATATTGTACTTGGAAAATTTAAATCAAATATCAAACATACACTTCAAATTTAAACTCCAAAAGAAATCAGGAATAAAAACATTTGATCATCCTCTGTAAATAATTTATTCAAATACTATAATAATTATCATGAATAAATATAATTTTACCAAATTTTGGAACTAGATTTAACCCTCTGAAAATTCAAACACAACTCGAGACCTAATTTAGGTTTGAATTTAAAATTTACATTTTATATCATGAACAGTGACTTTAATAATTTTTATAAATACTAGGTCATCCCAGGAACACCTGTGAATATTTTCACAATTTTTAGAATTTTATTTCTATATTTAAAGCCTCGGTCAAACTCTCTATTTTCTGGTCAAATCTGTTTCCAACTTGGGCTCAACACTGTTCTCCTGGCCCGAGCCTGACACGCCAACTTGGCTCCACCCAACCGCTTAAACGCGCTCGCACGTGGACCGTCGAGTGAGTTTCTTTCTCGGTTTAGCGCGTCATATCGTGTCTTGGAGCTTAAGCATGATTTTCCCTCATTCCATTTTCACATTTATTCACAAGAACATCCGAATTTTGAAGTTTCCCCACTTGTCGGCAGAAAACCCTATTCACGATCATTGCCGAAACCGGTAGGCCATCCTCCATTAGCTTGTGATGACGCCATCTCTATGACCTTTCTTAGTTATCCCGACCGTCCTTAGACTTCCATTTTGCCCAGGGTGCTCTCTCCGCGTGGAGCTTGCTGCTGCCGTCACCATTACTGTGGTCAACCCACCACCGAGCTTCTCTGGTCTCCTTGTCGCCTCGGTAAGCTTCAATGCACCTCACCTTAGCTTATGCGCGCGTTTAATTTCGCACTGCGGAGCTCGAGTCGTCACATGCACGCATACCCGCTTATCACCGCGCGCGCCGTGGCTCCACCGCCGCCCTAGGCCACTCCGGTAGCCGCCACCACCCTAAGGTGCGCCAAGGTATTGCGATCCCGTTCCTGGCCTTGCTTCGCGCCGACCTAGACCGCAGCGCCGGCGAGCCACCGGCAAAGCTCTCGGTCGCGCCTCCTCTGTTGTCGGATTCCGTCCGAAAACAGTAGCGGAATTAGTAATCTAATTGTTGTTTAGTTTGTGTAATGGTTGCTTAAAGAGGTTATTGTCTCTATGACTTGTGGGACCATATAAATGGTTAAGTGAATGTGTGCTTGAAAGATGTTATATCTTAGTGAAAGCGTAATCCTTTTACACTAGAACAGAGAGTACACTTTTGTAGTTAGAAGACGCATTTTGAAGAATACGCTTTTAGCCTTGTTTCGGCCGAGACCAACTCAAACGGACCGGGTCAAACCTTGACCCCGGTCCCGCTTGTCAGTGACTAGGGCTAGCCCAGCCTCGGTGGAAAAAAAAGCATTTAGTACTTGAGAAAAACTGGGATACATTTATGTGTACACTGAAAAATATATTTAACTTCTAAAATCCCTATCTAATTCAAATCAACTCCAAATTGAATGAAACCACTTCTAGTAATTTTTATTTTAAATGAACTTTATGTTAAAATTTGTTTCAACCTTGTCTCTGCAGCAGAGAGTATTATTTTGGAAATTGACCCATTAGCACTATTATTTTTACATTAGAAAAAGGCTTTTAACTTAAAAAAATACATAACTATTTTATTGTAACTCCAAAAACAGTGAAACCACTTTTGATAATTTTAATTTTTAGTAAACTTATTTCTAAAAATGGTTTCAAACTCACCTCTGTTACAGAAGCTTTATTTTGCGGAGAGTGATCCCAAAATGAATTATTTTTACTCTATAAAATGCTGATAACTTTAGAAATTAATAACTAAATCATGAAAACTCCAATTAGGGCAAACTCAACTGTTTTGAACTTGAAATAATATTGCCTATTTATCTATGTAATCCATGTACTCACCACTGCTCTACAAATTTTCATCTCATAATTAAATTACCCGAATGAAGGCGTATTAAAATCTGAAATTCAAACCACCATAACTTTCACATACTAAATCCAATTGGAATGAATCTTTCACCATAATTCATGTAAAATCATAACCTACCTACTGTATAATTTTCATACATTTTTGAGCATATTGAATTTTTGGCTTTATTTGATGTTTATTGCAATATCGCCTCTCTTTAGGTTTTTGACGATAACGATATATTCGTAAGAGTATTATGAGTATAACCTGAGATCGATCAAGTGATACAGCAAAGGTGCGAGCACCCTCCTCTTGATCATATTGCTCCCAGTGGTTCTTAAATGTTTTGTGTGAGTTTTATTATCGCAATTGCATGCTATTTTGGAATATATGTTTATGGGTAGAAGTAGTTAATCTCCTAATTGCTGCATTAGCCCTCCTTTGAATGTTGATTACCCTTTTACCTTGAATGACTAAGGTTATATGTTATATGGGTTGTTTGCTAGTTTGTAGAACGATGCTTAGCCATGCTAGTAGTTGTAGCCGAAAACGGTTGATGGAGCTAGTCCATCGGCCGATGGTTCGGATTGAATCTTATTGAACCTTGAGGATTTTATGGATTGGATTATGTTGGATTTGAGGAATATACCCAGATCTTCGCATCTGTGGTTTGTGAACTTGTTGGGCATGGGTTTTATGTTCTTAACTTGGACGGGTGTAGGGTGATCATGAAATCTTGTTGTTGTTGTTGTTATGGAATTGTGTAGCCCCGTCTGAGTGTTTAAGGACCGGTCTGTGGTGTGATGAACCAAGTCTTACGTGCAACCACACGCCGGGATAATGGCGAAGGCTTGGCTTAATAATTTGTTGTGTGTTAGCTATCAAAACACAATGGGATTGACAATTGTTATTGTTATGTATTTGATTGTTCTTTTGTCAATCTTGCGGGGGCATGTTAAGGGTCGCCTTACTTGTCCTTAAGGGTCTCATGTTTGATTGGGACTTACTTACGTAACGAGGTTCACTGTGGTTAGGAGGCATTTGACTCCCACGGGTTTCTGTTCTCGGGTGGGTTGATAGTTAGGACATGACATTGTAACGGCCTCGTTATGCTACCTCACCACACTCCTACGGAAGAGTGCATTGGCCGACATTAAGAGGAATGCATATCGTGTGGGTAAAGTCAGTACAACTCTGCAGAGTAACTAAATCTATTCGAATAGCCTCGTCCTAGGTTATGGACAACACTTGTGGGAAAGCAGTACGATTAGTCTTTTGGAAAATTAAGTTTGGGTTATGGTTGGGAATGTTATATCTTTATGCTAGTTTGTTTAGATCTTATGTTGCCACGAATGGGATGTTCGTGTGTTGTTTATAATTGGAGATTATACCATTGATGATCATTACTTACTGCTGTAAAATGTTTTCTAAATGTTTTGCAAATGGCTAGTTAGAATCTTTATTGTTAAACTATATACAAAACTTGCTTTATGCTAAAAATTGACTAGTGTAGTAGCCTTCCTTTGATACTTACATGCATCCTTTATTTCTTTTGAAAGTCTCGAGAGTACAACTTTGTACTCTAACAGTGTCTATTTGTTCAGGTGAGAACGACGGGTGCAACGGCTTTAACTCCAGTTGGTTGCTTGTGGGATTGTGGGCATACCAACTCGGTCATTCCCTCTTTATTTAAGTTTATCTTCCGCTGTAATTTATTTGTGTTATTGTTATTTAGATTTGGCCGATTGGCCCTCTTATGGAAAATTGGGACCGAAAGGTTCTATGTTGAAAATGTATTAAAGTTTCTTTTATTCTTGTACATCGTGTATGGATGTGATTGCAATGTTGTGTACTAGGATATGTGCATGTTAGCCACTGATCCTTGGGAGCTAGCATGTGACACATATCCGGGTCACTCGGAATCGTGTTCGTCTCACATTAAGTGTTGCGTTTACGGCGTAATCACTTAGCTTGATACGGATCCGATTTCGGGGGTCCTCACATGCACCGACCCCCGCGCCGCTTGATCCAACCCGTCGCACCAAACTGCCCGTTTGGTCACCTTTGTCCATCTTGCGCCATGCTTGAGTCCAATGACTTCACCCTGCATCGTCGATCGTTCTGAACCTCAGCTCTCCAAGCCTAGTCCCGATCATCCTCGCCGTTGACCGTCGTTGAGCACTAAGTAACCTGCACAACAATAGACAAGCAAATCGAATCCGAGAACAAGTTCTTCACAACTTGACCAACGTTAGTCGAAACATGCATCATGCAACACATATGCCATGAAACCCATGAGATTGACCTAACAAGCAAACATCGCCGCCACACGGGACGACGATTCAAGTGAAAACCGGTCAAACCGCCACCCTTGGCGATCGGACGCCCGCGGTCCGATCGACCGTAAGGCGATCGACCGCCACCAAAGGACTTAGCCAAAATTTCAGCTCTGAAATCCGCAACCTCTCTGGAATTTTCAAACGAATAGAACTTTTGCCTGGAGGCTCCAAAAATTATGGGACCAAGTGCAGTAGAATCTTCCCACTTGCCTACACCCTCTATTTTTGGCCCAGCTCAAAAATCCAATGTTCCTTAAATGGCCGGTTCGACCGCTCAGCGGTAACCGGTCAGACCGCCACACTGGCCGGTCTGACCGCTGCCCTGACCGGTCGGACCGCCAGTAGTTTCGCCCGATGAACCACCCAAGGCACGTGCGGTCTGACCGCCACCAGGCCGGTCAGACCGCCTGAGACCTGACAGAACCTGATCTTTGCCGAAAACGCGTGTTTTCGCAAACCTTCAACGTCATTGCCAATTGTCACATCATCCTAAGATCGTTCGCATATCCCCATGATATCCACATCAACTTCAAACTCAAAATTCCAAGTAGAATAAGGACGAAGAATTCATACCCACTAGCGGCATGCTTCTTTGTATCTTCCTGGTATTCTTTTTCTAGACTTCCAGGTTGCTCATTTGATGAGTCTTTCTGTTGCATCCCACTTTGTTTTTGTAGGACTTCGCGTTGTTGATTTGAAGAGTCTTTCACTTGGCCCCCACATTGTTTCTCTTGGCTCCAATTCTGTACCATCTCTGTTTTAAAGTGGCTACTACTCACAATTCCCGATTCCTGAGAAAATGGCATCGGCACTTCGTGGGTCATAGTTTCTTTCTCTCTCAACTTAAAGATAATATCTCCTATCGTGGGCCTCTCTTGTCTTTTAGTCTCCACACAGTTTAGTGCTATTTTGATGCATCTCTTTACTTGCTTGCAATCTTCTCCCGCTGATGTGTGCATTGATGTTGCCTCTACCCTTACCTTCCAATTCTGATGTACCTGCAAATTCGAAAAACAAAGATACAATTTTCGAGGGAGTAGCATGAAAAAGTAAAATGTTTAATGTTCTTGACGTAGAGAAGTAACTTTTCTTACAAGTTCAATAAATTGTTGTACTCTGTACTCTGAAGACGAGATTTCCCAATATTTGGAGAAGCCCTTACGTCCTGTCATTATTTGTATGATGATAACACCTAAACTGAACACATCATACTTTTTTGTGATTATGCATCCATTTACGTACTCTGGTGGCACGTACATCCTGCGTGACATCATAAATGTTATGCACACAATCAGTGTGAAGCAAACACTATTTAATTTATTACTGAAAAAAAAGAAACAAATAGATCCACAGTAGGCGAACACTTACTGTGTGCCTGCATGATTTTTTGTGATATGAGTATGTGTTCCACCGAAGAGCCTTGACAATCCAAAATCTGCAATTTTCAGCACCATGTTCTCATCTAGCAATATATTGGCAGGTTTTAGGTCCAGATAGAGAATAGATTTTTCCAATCCATGAAGGTAATTTAAACCCTCACAAATCCCCTTAATTATTTTGTAACGTGTGCACCAATCAAGTCCACGATGTTCTTCTGCACAAGTAGGCAAAGACAGTGTTCTTGATATGTAAATTTATGGAATCATATGATCGAATTGACGTAAAGTATCCCGTACCATAAAGATGCTTGTCAAGGCTTTCATTCTGCAAATATTCGAAGCAGAGAACTCTATCTACCATTTCAGCACGAACAATTCTTCCCTTGTGTTCAGCATATATATGTTGTGTTTCATTACAATAGCCAACTAACTCCACAATATTTTGATGCTGTACCCTCATAAGGTTTTCAAATTCATTTCTAAATGTCACATCTTCAAGTGCTAGATGGCAATGAAGCCTCTTCACGGCAATCTCTGTCCCGTTCAATACTCCCTGTTAAAATTCTTGTTAATATAGCAGGTACATGGTTTCTTGTATTTAGCCTGGTGGTATCATTTGGGAAATAAAAAATATAAGTATTAACGATATACCTTGTAAACGTTTCCATACCCACCACTGCCAATTTTGTTCTCCTCGGAAAATCCACCTGTAGCTTTTTTTAATAGTTCTAAGCTGACACTTTTCAGACGGCCGGGCAGCCCTTCGATGTCGTGAAGCGTCCCTTTGCATTGTTCTTTCCGGTATCTACGGAAAACTGGCGTGGGACGGTTGGGAAGTAGACTGGCCTCATTCTTGATGGAAGCCCTGAGGCTTCCGGTATCCACCTCTTCAACCCTCGCACCCCTGGAATCAATCTCTACAAAGAGTCTCCTGAGGGCAGAGAGATGGTGGATTCCAAGGCCACATGCAGATTGTACCTCACGTACTACGGTCACAAACGTGAGTTCTTCGAGCTTTGGCATGGCTCCAGCTTCGAACATCAGACCCATGATGGAAGCCATCGAGTAGAAGTACTTCAGACGTTGGAATCCGCCGTTGCATACGATGAGCCTTTCTTTGGAGGGTCCGTCTGCTTCTGATAGTAAAGCCAGTTTTAGCAAGGCGGGCAAGTCACCGAGGGTCTGGAAGGTTTCCTGAGTCACTTTCTTAACACAGATGCTTAGGAAGGTGAGGCTGGCCAATGAGGCCATCCACTCTGGAATCCCTTTGAGATGGAAAGCCCCGACGTCTAATTCCCGCAGGAGATGAGCAGGTGAGGACCATGAATCCAAACGGAGGCCTTCAGTAGAACCACGAACATGCAAACATCTAAGGTTTGAACTACAGAGTTTGCCAAGTGACAAAGCCAAGATATCTGCGTACGTATCACGGTGTGAGCCACCAATGCACCAAACCAGGTGAAGAGTTCTCAATTTGGCCAAATTGCCCAACTCCTGCAAAGAATTTATTGAGCTTTCGTCGTTCACAAATACACGTCCCAGTTCCTCTAGAGCTTGCATGTTACCCACCCCATCTGGCAATTTTACTCTACCAAGTCTGAAATAGAAGGCACTTGTAACACCCCGTTTCCCCCCCTTTCTTCCATCCCGCCGGACCACCCCTGCAACCTCCCCTGTGCCGCCTCGCCCGCGCACGCCATCGCCCGAGCCGTCCCGTCCGCGTGCCTGCGCCGCTGCTGCCGCCCCACGAGCCCGCGCATGCCTTGGCCGCCATGATGACCCGGCGCCGCACGCCTCCTTTTGTCGCACGCGCTGCCGGACCCCCTCTCTTCCCCGCTCCCGCCCGCCTCGGCCTTTAAAAACCCAGCGCCCCCCGCTCACTCCCCTCCTCCCTCTCCGGTAAGCCCCCCCGGGCACCTCCCTTCCCCTCCACCCCAAGCAAGGAAGAAGAGACCGAGGAAGAAGAAGAAAACGAGGGACTTACCTCCCCGTTGCCGCCGCCGCCGTCGTCGTCGCCTCCGGTCGCCGTCGCCATTGGTGAGCTCCCCTCCGTCACCGCGCCTCCCGTCGCCACCGCCGCTTGGCCGACCTCCAGTGGCGTTGCCGCCCGCGCCGCCACCCCGAGCCTCTCCCTCCGCGCGTCGCGCCGCGCCGCGCCCGAGCCCCTTCTTCTCTCCCCGCGCGCCGTCGCCCTTTCTTCTCCCCCCCGTTGCCGAGCCACCGCCTCCCCTCGCTCGCCGCCCCCCCGCGCAGCTTTAGGGCAGCCGAGGCCCAGCGCCTCCCCGTGGGCCGTGCCCCTGCGCTGTGCGCCCGTTCGGCCCAAGCCGTGGGCTGGGCCGCTTCAAGCACCGTGGGCCGCCGACCTCTTTCTTTTTATTTGATTTGATTTTTCTTTTTCTATTTTAATTCAAAAGTGAGGCTTTAAAAATTAGTATCTCCCCCATTTTAACTCCAAAAATTATAAAATAAATTTCTAAAAATTTGTTAATTCAAGATCTTGCTAATGGCATAGGTCTTGTTCAATTTGGAGTTTATTTGTTGTTTATTTGTATTTAATTGCTCTTTTTGCTTGTCTGTGCCTTTTTCCGGTATGTTCGTCCGACTAGGATTTGAAGACGTCGGAGATCCCCAAGTTGATCAAGCCCAAGGTTATCAAGATCCTCTAGCCTATATCCCAGGCGAGTCAATACTTTGATCATATTGAGCCTACATTTTATGCAAATTATATTCTTTTAAAATAGCAAATTGCATGCTTTAATTCTTTAAACAAATGTATGTTAAAGCTTAAGGTAGTTAAATACCTATTTGATGAATAATTAATTATTATACCATCCTTGACAACTTGAATCCCTTAACCATTGTCACCCTAGTAATTATATGGTAATACTAGTTATAGGTCGTACTTAAGCGACATGCTAGTCTTGCTTAAGTACCGGGACATTAAAATATTTCAATCATCATCTCTTCAAACATGAAAATGGTTTGGGCGGTCATTGGTGGTCCATGACTGTGATAAATATGGTAAATTGGTTTTTACTTCTCAAAACCCTAAACTTGCTATTACCCCGTCTGGGTGGACGATAAGATGGATAGTGTGACAGTGGGTGCTAATGTAGCCCAAGGACTGTCGTTTTGTGGATTGGAATGTGGAATGAACCGCTCAGACAACCCTAAGGACTTAATCTTGTCATGACCTCCCGTGTAAAACAAGTGCAACCACAAGTCTGTAAAATACAACCTGGCTAAATAATTTGTATCCCTCGATGAGTTGCACTGTAGATGTCCTGCGACGCCGTAAGCCTCTGTGACGAAGGGTGTCGGGGCGCACGACGTAAGTCGTTAAGAGGGCGTAAGAGGGGGGTCTAGGTAAGGGTTAACGGATCTAAACGGACGTAACCCTTCGAAGACGAAACCTTAGCGGGTGTAACTAATACTGCTGGATGCATTGTAAAGGCCTTGTGACGATCTCCCTTTGACTCACATGTCTACAGAAACATGTGTACATGTCAAGATGATTGTCTCTTGTGGGTAAAGTGTACAACCTCTGCAGAGTGTAATAAACTATTCAAATAGCCGTGCCTACGGTCAAAGGCGGACATGGGAACTTAACTTGAGTTAGTTCTATTTCAAAAACCTTTGTGGGTGGTATGAAAATATGGTGGGCTCACCTAGCCCTGGTTTGGATTTTGCCTGAGTTTTCAGACTCAGTGATGTTAATTTGTGGGGTTAGCCCCAAATCAAAATAAGCATCAGGTAGAGTTCCGATGGAGGGAACCTCTACTGATATCAACTATTGTACAATTGCTCTCTTTACAAAAATGCAATTTGGTTAAAATGCTAAGTGATAGGAATTTGTAATTATGATATTTGAAAATATTGCTTTAGCAAATAAAAGAACCCGAGCCATCTTTGATTAACCCTGCATGTATATTATTGCATTGTGTATTGGCTCGCGAGCACGAAAGTTGTGCTCATTCTCGCTCTTTCCCCAAAACCCTCAGAAGCAGGAAATCCTGGAGATTACGACTACTACGAGGATCCAGAAGTTGAAGGTCCAGGAGACGATGAAGCGTAGTGTAGTCTATAGTTGTTCTAGTCTCGCCCTAGTCCAGTTGACTCCGTCGGTACTTGCGTGCATCCAATATTACCCAAGCATTGGTTAATATCGGACGCACACGGGTTTCCCCAGTCGCTTGCCTATGAAGAGATGTGCTCTCACCTCTTTTGCTTCCGTGGTCGCTTCCGCTTTTGTAATGTAATCAATTTGGCCTATTTGGCCGTATTGTAAAACTCGACCCGACGAGGTCTATGTAAACTCTGTTGTGTTAATTAATGAATGGTATGGTTTTACACCATGTATGAATTGATTCAGCAATGTATCTGTGAGTGCTATCTACTGATCCAGGGAATAGCACAGTGTTTCACAGAGGATTCTGGATTAGAAAATCTGGGTCCGACAGCACTTGTACAGAATTTCCAAATATGCCAAGAGATCGAACATGAGCAGTAACCATGGATGACATCACTATCACGTTTTCTTGGCCACAGTAGTCAAGTGACAGTCGACGGATCTTACTTTGAAACACAAAGCTATGTGTTTGATCACCAACGGAAGTGATAATATTTTCTTCGACTGCCTTGAATATAATGAGATCAAGAATCATATCATGCACCCGGCATGCATCTGCTCTACCATCGTACTGGATATGTACTGGTTGGATCATACTTCTGTTTATAAGTTCATTAAAATAGCATTCCCCTTCCTCCATTAAATATCTCCCGCCATCAACCTTGACAAATCCTTCTGCTATCCACCTACTTACTAGACGATCCCTCTGAATTTCATAATCTTTTGGAAATATACTTAGATATAATAAGCAAGTTCTTAAATGGAGAGGAAGGTTATTATAACTCGAAGATATTATCTTCCTCATTTCCTCCACATTAGAATTTTTCTCTATTGTGGCGAGAGAAATCATCTATAAATATGATATAATATCGATGACCCCCTTTCGAAACAAAGGGAGCCGGACCCCAAACATCTGAATGAATAAGATCAAAAGGACGCCGAGACACTGACTCACTATGAGGATAAAGAAGCTGAATCTATTTACCTAACTTACAGCAGTGACAATCTAAAGACACATCTCCTGAGACAGACCCAGAAGGCCACGACGAACTAAAGACGACATACGAGATCCACACAGATGACCAAGATGGTGATGCCACTACTGGAGAGAGCCGGTAGATGGAGTGGCAGAAGCGGAGAGACTGGCAGCGATGGTGGCAGCGGAAGGAAGGTGAAGTCAGTCAAGCTCCCAGAGACGATGTGTCACGGCGCCGAGGGCCAGAACCAATTAGAGCTCTCGTGTGGCGGTTCTGAACACAGCAAGAGTCAGAGTCGAGAATGACCTGACAACCAAGGTCAGTAATCTGCCTAGTAGAAAGGAGCTGCATGGTAAGGCGAGGAACATGAGCAACAGAAGGAACACGAAAATATGAGTTGCTAAGAGATCCTCGACCAGAGACAGAAAGAGATGTACCATTAGTAGTAAGAACACTAACAGGAGAATCAAAAGGTGTAATGGAAGACAGAGTGAAAGAATTAGAAGTCATGTGAAAAGATGCTCCAAAATCAAGAATCCACGGGGAGGTACCTTACTGTGTAGGGGGTGGTTTCGCAGTGCCCGAAGAGTCAGTAGCAGAACCTATCGAGGGAGAACCTGAAGCGAAAAGCTGTAATGCCCCATTTCCCCCCCTTCTCCGGGTCAACCCCGTCGGCCCCCCATCTCCCCCGTCGCCCTCGCGCACGCCGGACCGGACCCCCCTCCTCCCTTCCCTCCCCCGCGCTCGCGTGCGCCGCGGTGCCGTTGCGTGCACGCCACCGCCTGCCCTTTGGACCGTCGCCTCCCCGCTGCCATCATTCCCCGGCGCCGCACGCTCGTCCTTCTCGCCCGGACCCCCCCTCTCCTCCCGAGCCTCCCCGGCTCCTCCTTCTTCCCCCCTTTCCCATAAAACCCCTGCCCCCGGTGCCTTTCCCTCCCCGTTTCCCCCCGTCATCCCCAAGCAAGAAGGAAGAAAGGAGAAGGCCGAATACCATACCTCCCCGTTGCCGCCGCCGTCGTCGTCGTCGCCCCCAGTCGCCATCGCCGTGGTGAGCTCCTCGCGCCGTCGTCGTGAGCCTCGAGCCCTCCTCTTCCCCGCGCGTGCGCCGTCGCTCCCCGTGTGTCGTCCGAGCCCCTCTCCTCCCTCTCCGGTCGCCGTCGCCCTCATCCCCCCGTGCGCCGCCGCCTTCTTTCCCCTCCCGCGCTGCCGCCGCCTTCCTCCCCCTCTGCGCGCCGCCGCCTCCTTTCCTCCTCCTCTCCTGCTGTGCCCGAGCGCCACCCCTTTTCTTCGCTAGGCGAGCCACTGCTGGCGCGCCGCCCCCTCCTGGGCTTCGCTCGCGTGTGGGCCGCGCCTACGCAGCGCGCTGCGTTCGGCCACATTGTGGGTGGGCCGAATCGCTGCGGGCTGCTTTCGGTTTTCTTAATTTCTGTGATTTTCGTTTTCTTTTTCTATTTTAATTCAAAAGTTAGACTTCAAAAATTAGTATCCCCCCATTTTAGCTCCAAAAATTATAAAATAAATTTCTAAAAATTTGTAAAATCAAGATCTTGCTAATGGCATAGGTCTTGTTTAATTTGAAGTTCGTTTGCTATTTCTTGTGTATTTAATTGCTCTCACTGCTTGTCGTTTATTTTGCTGGTACTTCGCCCGCGTAGATTTCGGAGACGCCGGAGACCTCCACGTCGATCAAGGACAAGACTACCCGGACTCTCTCCCCTACAACCAAGGCGAGTCAATACTTTGATCATATTAAGCCTACATTTTATGCAAATTATATTCTTTTAAAATAGCAAATTGCATGTTTTAATTCCTTAATCAAACATATGTTAAAGCTTAAGGTAGTTAAATACCCATTTGAGGATTAATAAATTATTATGCCATCCTTGACAACTTGAATCCCTTAACCAATGTCACCCTAGTAATTATATGGTAATACTAGCTATAGGTTGTACTTAAGCGACATGCTAGACTTGCTTAAGTACCGGGATATTAAACTGTCTCAATCATCATCTCTTCAAATATAAAATGATTTGGGCAGTCATTGCGGGTAAATGACTGAGATAGTTGAATTGTGGTATTTTACTTCTCAAAAACCCTAAAATTTCTATTACCATATCTGGGTGGATGGAGAGGTGGATGGTATGACAATGGGTGCTAATGTAGCCCACAGAATGTCATTTTGTGGATGGAATGTGGAATGAACCGCCCAGATAAACCCTAAGGACTTAATCTTGTCACGACCTCCTGTGTATAACAAGTACAACCACAAGTCTGCAACAAATTACGACTTGGCTTAGTACATTTATCAAATCCTGAAAGTCATCTCACTGGAGGGATTAAGGGGCACAAGCTCTGGGTATGTCGGGCTTGAAGGGACACCGAGTCAAGGGTGAAGTCGCTAGTCGCTGAGGTGTAGCCACGCTACGCCAGTCGCTGAGGTGGACATCCCGTGCAACGTATGAGCGTAACCCCATATGTGTGAAATGATGGAAAGGGCGAGATATTTAGAAAGGTCATTGTGACAACCTCTCGACTACACGACTACGGAATCGTGTAGGGCAACGAGTTAATTGTCTCTTGTGGGTAAAGTGTACAATCTCTGCAGAGTTATAAACTGTTTAAACAGCCGTGCCTACGGTCAAAGGCAGACATGAGAACTTAACTTGAGTTAGTTCTAATTTCAAAAATCCTGTGTGGGCGGTATGAAAATTGTGGTGGGCTCACCTAGCCATAAATTTGGATTTTTCCTGAGTTTCAGACTCAGCGCGGTTAATAATTGGAGGTAGCTCCAATCAAATAAACATCAGGTAGAGTTTCCGATGAAGGGAACCTCTGCTGATATCAAATATTGCACAATTACTCTCTTTAACTAAAATAAAATTTGTTAAAACTGCTAAGTACTAGGAATTTGTACTTATAGTATTTAAAAGTATTGCTTTCGCAAATAAAAGAACTGAGCCATCCTTGTAAGCCTTGCATGTATATTATTGCATTGTGTATTGGCTCGCGAGCACGGAAGTTGTGCTCATTCTCGCTCTCCCCCAAACCCTTCAGATGACGCTGAAGAAGGAGACTATGCGTACTACGAGGATCCAGGAGTCGATGGGCAAGGAAACGATGAAGAGTAGTCTAGGATCTGTAGTCTAGGCTTCGTCGCAGTCTAAGTGGACTCGTTGGTACTTTCGTACAATCGATATTACCCGGATCCTTGGTTAATATCAGTCGTACACCGGTTGCCCCAGTCGCTTGCCTGTGAGGAGATGAGCTCTACCCTTTTGCTTCCGCTATCGTATTCGGTGTTCTGTATCGTAATCAATTTGGCCTGATCGGCCCCTGTTGTAAAACTCGACCCAACGTGGTCTATGTCACTCTGCTGGTTGTAATAAATTTAGTACTTTAGTCACGCCTTGTATGAATGATTCAGCAATGCCTGTGAGTGCTATCTACTGATCCAGGGAATAGCACAGTGTTTTCACAGAGGATTCGGATTAGAAATCCGGGTCCGACAAAAGCAGGCGTCAAAGTCTGGCTATCTCCTGCTTAGTGAGAGAAATTACTGAAGGAGTCGATGTAGAAGCACTAGTGCTAGTAGAAGAATGGTGTGAAAGATGCCGCTGCTTCTTATAGCACTTGGACTCAATGTGGCCGACCTTGTCGCAGTAGAAGCAATGAGGACGACCACCGCCAGATGGAGGGCGGCCACTACCACCTGTGGCAGCCGCTGGAGGAGGCAGTGTGCTGAAGTGTGGAGCAATCGGTGTAGCAGGTGGACAAGCGATGAGCACAGAGGGGAGTGGCATCAGACCAGCACCACTCAGGCGAGTCTCCTCCACACGTATCTCGGTAAGAGCCTCCAGGAGAGTGACACGAGGGTGATGTGCAAGGATCTGGGCACGTCTCTGCTCGAATTCAGGATGAAGGCGAGTAAGGAACTCGTAGACCCGCTAAAACTCCAAGTCAGCACGTACAACCAGGTAGCACGGACAGGAGCGACAGCCAGCAGTGCGGAGAGAGTCTAGCTAACGCCAGACAGCAGAGCTCTAAGCATAAAAAGCATCAACAGTGGCATCACCTTGCTGAAGAGAGTGCTCCTGGCGGACCACAGACAGGTGCAGGCATCACCAGAGGGCTCGTAACGCTGACAAAGTTGAGTCCACATTTGAAAAGCTAAAAGGAATCCCACAACCTCAGAAGAGAACTGAGGTTGGACACTGGCGATGAAGACAACAGCAGCCCGAGCGTCGTCATCGTACCACCGAGTGTAGGCGGTCAGTCTATCCTTGTAGGAATCTAGAGCCTCCTGGTAGACAGAGGCAGCCTCATCATCAGCAAGGCGAGCGGCCTCAACAGCAGCCTTGTCGGCTGTTGGGGGCAGCGTGACAGCCGTAGGCTCTATCGGAGGAGGAGGGCAAGGTGGGAAGGTGACATCGCCAGAGAGGATGCCCTAGAGACGAAGACCACGCATATGGATGCGCATGTGAGACACGAAGTCGGTGTAATTAACACCATCAAAGATCATCGGCCAGCGAGGGAGGAAAACGGTGCTCAACGACATCATACCTCTTTTTTTCTTTTTCTTTTACGTGCTGGCCGGCTCAATCAAGAGCACCACGTGGCCCAACATGACTAGCACGCACGCGGGAGGGGGAGGACTAGGGTTTCCCCTTTGGCAGCGGCGGTGGCCCTGGCAGTGGCGACGGTGGTAGCTCCCCGACAGCGATGACGGTGCGATCTCGAGCGGCAGCGGAGAGGCCACGCATGATCCCGAGCGGCGGCGGCGCAGCGCATGAGCGAGAAGAGGCGGGCAGCCCGAACGGTGGCGACGATGGCGCTTGATGTATCGGCGGCGGCGATGGCAGCTCCCCGACGGCGATGGCGGCGCAATCCCCAGCGGCGGTGACACAACGCACAGGCGAGAGGCGCGACGGAGGACGAGGCCGACAGCAGAGGATGCGGTCGGCGGTGGAAGGCATGGCCAACGGCTGGTGGTCCTCCTGCGGCTGGTGATGGCGGTGGAGGACGAGGCCAGCAGCGACTGGTGATGATCCCAAGCGTTGAGGACGAGCGCGCATGGGGAGTGAAGCCGATGGCGGCGGCTAGAGCAGAGGAGGACGAGCGCGCATGGGGAGTGAAGCCGATGGCGGCGGCTAGAGCAGAGGAGGACGAGTTGCGCGTCCAGGTGAGGAAAACCTAATTGGCTCTGATACCATGTTAGGAATAGCAACTTGTATTTTCAAGAGGCCAAAGGGCCAGAATATATACACAAAATACAAGTGGTGAATATGCAAATAACCCCTCATAACAATAGAGAATAACATACTATACATATATCTCTAACAGAAAGCAGATCACTGGTTAGAGCTCATAAAGATGAGCAAGACTGGGCATTTGCGCACAGCTAATTCAATGGACCAGCTAATTCAATGGACCCTTGCAATTCCAACAAATCAGCGTGCAAAAAATAGAGCTCAGCATCCAGTTCTCAATATGCAGACAAAAATCCTCTTCAATAACCAACCGATAAGGATTAGATTGATGAAGTCATGACTAGAAAAAGGAAAAACAGAACATAACACATGGAAAGACATGCGCAAAGTAGAACAAGCTGTAGTCAGTATGTGCGAATGTAGACCCCAAGTGCCTCAACACATGACCCTGCGCGCCCAAAGAAGCCAACAATGCAGCCATTGTTCTCCACTGGAATGCGGAACGGAGTTCCTCCTCCTTGTCCAAAAGGTCCATAGCTATGGCCCGAGTTTGTGGTAAACATAAGTGATGTTATGACATTGGGTATTGTGCAAAATGAACCAACTGTTCCTGAAACTCCTGTCAGAAACTCGAAAGGGCCAAGCGGAATCTGCAAGAGAAGGAAAATGGTTATCAAGCTAGATTTTGTTGCAGGGAGATAGTTAATAGGCAACATAGATTAACAGAAGGAACAGGGAAAAAACCATGCATGCCTGTTTTTCAAGAGTGAACTTTTGTTTCTAAGATTTGTCATTCACTCACCGTATAAGTATTCCCACCAGGACCGCCCCATGGACCCACAGTGTGCTGCTTCCCATTAAGGTCATCGTACAAAAATGCAAGTGAATCGACGACGACGCCACAGCAAATTGTCAAGCTTTCCAGACGGTGGGGTGCCACCTTCATGTCGTAAGCCATCCCACCATTTCCACCCCAGGGCCCAATCTTGGCAAGCGCCTTATGGGTTAAGGGTACGTACCAAGCAAGCATAAATTAGAAAGACAACAATGGAGAAGAAGAAATAAGAAAATGAGATAGGAGTAAATTTTAGTACCTCCTCATCCAGTCCGAAGATTACTTCCTTTCCACCCTGTACCATCTTTCTTTCAAAGTGCCTCACATAGACACCAATTGCATGAACAAACATCCCGCCGCGCCCAAAGAAGCCAACGATCCTGTCATTGCTTTGTATTGAAGTGTGGAAAGGAGTTCCTCCTCCTACTTGTCCAAAAGGTCCATAGCTAACAGCATTAGTGACCAACGTAAGTGTCTGTACAACATCGGCCACTGCCGATGCATATGGACCGATTGTTCCAGAAACCTCCAATAGAAACTCTGAAGGAGCAAATTTAATCTGCAAGAGAAGAAAAGCCATTTGTACAAAGAGATAATTAATTTGCAACATGGATTAAAATGAGAAATATATAAAAAAGGCCCATGCATGCTTGTCTTTCAAGAGTGAAAACTTTTGTTTTAAGCTTCATTTACTCACCCTATAAACTCTCCCACCAGGACCGCCAAACGGACCAATCGTGTGCTTGTTCCCGTTATGGTCACTGTATGAAAATGCAAAAGCATCAACGATATCGTCACTCCAAATTGTCACGCTTTCAAGACGGTGGGGTGCCACCTTGATGCTGTGAGCCCTCCCTGCACTTCCTCCCCAGGGCCCAATCTTGGAAAACGCAGCCTCATGATTATAAAGCAATTAAGCAAAAATTAGAAGACAAAAAATCGAGAAGAAATAAATCAATAAAACGAATTGACTAGTAGTAAATTAGCACCTCCTGCTTTCCTCCTCTTTCTTGTTTAATTGTTTCCAGCTTATTAGACCACAGTTCCTTCCCGCCATGTACCACCTCCATTTCAATGCGTCCACCCACACTTCTTGACTGCTGATAAAATGGCATCAACACTTCGTGAATCATAGTTTCAAGCAAAAAAAAAAAATACCAAAGATAAAAAGATGGAGAAGAAATAAAAAAACGAATTGACTAGGAGTAAATTAGCACCTCCTGCATTCCTCCACCTCCTCTTTCTTCTTTCATTGCTTCCAGCTCAGACCTCACTTCCTTCTCATCATGTGCCACCGCCCTTTCAAATTGTCTACTCACACTTTCCAATTCTTGAGAAAACGGCATCGAGACTTCGTAGATCCTGGTAACAACACCACATTTAGGGTTGATACCAAGTGCAATTGCAGTACAATCGTGAATTCACTTTCAATTTAGGTACAAAATTAATAGGAAAAATACCGACTGTTTTTTAATGATGAAGTATTTTGAGTGTTGTAGCACTCTTTCAAAAAAAATTTTAATGATGAAGTATTTGGAGTGTTGTAGCACTCTTTAAATCACAAGTTCAAAATCAGATTGTGCTAGAAGAAACAGAAAAAGGAAACAAAAGTTATCTATAAATAGTAACATTTGTCCTTTCCGTTTTCTTTTGCCTTTTGATATATCATTTGTAAGAATTTTCTCATTTTTATTGCTCTTTAAAAGATGAGTTTGAACTTGAAGTTTCATTCAAAAGTAGAGTAAATAGAGAAGTAAATCTAGAAACTGTTTAGGAGTTTTACATTAATTTGGTGCCTAAACTAAAATTGAGTAAGAAATCACACCATTAATTAGATGCAATCATGGAATCACTTTGCATCTGGGTACCACCAACATAAAAAATACCGAAAGAATAAGGATGAAGAATTCATACCCACGAGTGGCGCGCTTCTTCGTATCTTCCTGGTATTCTTTTTCTAGACTTCCAGGTTGCTCATTTGATGAGTCTTTCTGTTTCATAGTTTCTGTCTCTGTCAGCTTATGGATAATATCCCCTATCGTGGGCCTCTTTTCTCTCTCAGTCTCCACACAGTTTAGTGCTATTTCAATGCATCTCTTTACTTGCTTGCAATCTTCTCCTGCTGATGTGTGCGTTGATGTTGCCTCTGCCTCTACCCTTACCTTCCAATTCTGATGTACCTGCAAATTCGAAGAACAAAGATACAATTTTTGAGGGAGTAGCATGAATTTAATGTTCTTGACGTAGAGAAGTAGCTTTTCTTACAAGTTCAATAAATTGCTGGGGAGACATTTCCCAATATTTGGAGCAGCCCTCACGTCCTGTCATTATCAGTATGATGATAACACCTAAACTGAACACATCATACTTTTTTGTGATTCTACCTTCATTTACGTACTCTGGTGGTATGTACATCCTGCATGACATCATAAATGTTATGCACACAATCGGTGTGAAGCAAACACTATTTAATTTACTACTGAAAAAAAAGAAACAAATAGATCTCACAG
Organism: Ampelocalamus luodianensis; assembly: GCA_036346255.1. Lineage (NCBI taxonomy): Eukaryota > Viridiplantae > Streptophyta > Magnoliopsida > Poales > Poaceae > Ampelocalamus > Ampelocalamus luodianensis. Next base: position 152,769 of record JAYEVH010000343.1, read on the forward strand.
TAGGCGAACACTTACGTTGTGCCTACAAGATTTTTTGTGACATGAGTATGTGTTCCACCGAAGAGCCTTGACAATCCAAAATCTGCAATTTTCGGCACCATGTTCTCATCTAGCAATATATTGGCAGGTTTTAGGTCCAGATGGAGAATAGATTTTTCCAATCCATGAAGGTAATTTAAACCCTCACAAATCCCCTTAATTATTTTGTAACGTGTGCACCAATCAAGTCCACAATGTTCTTCTGCACAAGTAGGCAAAGACAGTGTTCTTGATATGTAAATTTATGGAATCATATGATCGAATTGAAGTAAAGTATCCCGTACCATAAAGATGCTTGTCAAGGCTTCCATTCTGCAAATATTCGAAGCAGAGAACTCTATCTAACATTTCAGCACGAACAATTCTTCTGTTGTGTTCAACATATATATGTCGTGTTTCATTACAATAGCCAACTAACTCCACAATATTTTGATGCTGTACCCTCATAAGGTTTTCAAATTCATTTTTAAATATCACATCGTCAAATGCTAGATGGTCATGAAGCTTCTTCACGGCAATCTCTTTCCCGTTCAGTACTCCCTGTTAAAATTCTTGTTAATATAGCAGGTACATGGTTTCTTGTATTTAGCCTGGTGGTATCATTTGGGAAATAAAAAATATAAGTACTAACGATATACCTTGTAAACTTTTCCATACCCACCACTGCCAATTTTGTTCTCCTCGGAAAATCCACCTGTAGCTTTTTCTAATAGTTCTAACGCAATCGAATTGATGACCTTGCCACTGCGATTTGTGACACTTTTCAGACGGCCGGGCACCCCTTCGATGTCGTGAAGCGTCCCTGTATTTGCGCCCCACAGCCCAATTTTGTCTTCCTCGTATGTACCGAAACTCGGCGTGGGACGGTTGGGATGTAGACTGGCCTCATTCTTGATGGAAGCCTTCCATGCCTCCACCTCTTCAACCCTCGCACCCCTGGAATCAATCGAGACATGGAGTCTCCTGAGGGCAGAGAGATGGTGGATTCCAAGGCCACACGCAGATTGCACCTCACGTACTACGGTCACAAACGTGAGTTCTTCGAGCTTTGGCATGGCTCCAGCTTCGAACATCGGACCCATGATGGAAGCCATCGAGTAGAAGTACTTCAGACGTTGGAATCCACCGTTGCATACGATGAGCCTTTCTTTGGTGGGTCCGTCTGCTTCTGATAGTAAAGCCAATTTTAGCAAGGCGGGCAAGTCCCCGAGGATCTGGAAGGTTTCCTGAGTCACTTGATGATTAACCCTGATGATTAACAGGGTGAGGTTGGCCAATGAGGCCATCCACTCTGGAATCCCTTTGAGATGGAAAGCCCCGACGTCTAATTCCCGCAGGAGATGAGCAGGTGAGGACCATGAATCCAAACGGAAGCCTTCAGTAGAACCACGAACATGCAAACATCTAAGGTTTGAACTACAGAGTTTGCCAAGTGACGAAGCCAAGATATCTGCGTACGTATCACGGTGTGAGCCACCAATGCACCAAACCAGGTGAAGAGTTCTCAATTTGGTCAAATTGCCCAACTCTTGCAAAGAATTTATTGAGCTTTCGTCGTTCACAAATACACGTCCCAGTTCCTCTAGAGCTTGCATGTTACCCACCCCATCTGGCAATTTTACTCTACCAAGTAACCGCTCCAACCGTCGCAGCTTAACAATGCTTGCCGGCAATTCACTTATACCAGTTCTCCATAGATCCAATGTTTCCAAATACTGTAGCTCACCTATTTGTTCTGGAAGATTTGTGACGCTCTTTGCTTCAATCCGTAGGTACCTCAACTGAAATAGCTTCCCAATATATATAAGATTGCAATTTTCCAACATACCAGTGGTCTCTATATCTAGCACTCTAAGAGCATGCAAGTCTGAAATAGAAGGCATTATTTGTACAGAAGATCCATATATGCTAAGAGATCGAACATGAACAGTAACCATGGATGACGTCACTATCACGTTTTCTTGGCCACGGTAGTCAAGTGAAAGTCGACGGATCTTACTTTGATCACCAACGGAAGTGATAAAATTTTCTTCGACTGCCTTGGATATAATGAGATCAAGAATAATATCATGCACCCGGCATGCATTTACTCTACCATCGTACTGGATATGTACTGGTTGGATCATACTTCTGTTTATAAGTTCATTAAAATAGCATTCCCCTTCCTCCATTAAATTTCTCTCGCCATCAACCTTGACAAATCCTTCTGCTATCCACCTACTTACTAGACGATCCCTCCAAATTTCATAATCTTTTGGAAACGTACTTAGATATAATAAGCAAGTTCTTAAATGGAGAGGAAGGTCATTATAACTCAAAGATAGTATCTTCCTCATTTTCTCGACATCAGAATTTTTCTCTAGTCCCAAACCAATTGAATTAAGGACCATTAACCATTCTTCTCTTGCATCTGATTTAGTTGTCAGTAAACTAGACATCGTAATGATTGCCAAGGGTAGACCACCACACTTTCTTATGATTTCAGTGGAAACTTTTTCCAGTTGAAGAGGGCATTTGTCTTCAGAGCCAAATACTCTTCTTAAGAATAAACTTTTAGAGTCACTTTCACTTAGTGGCCTTAGATCATGTACAAGATCGTGGTGAGGGGAGCAACACGACTTGGCAACAGTAGCAATTCTTGTTGTCACTAGTATCCTACTACCACAAGTATTCTCAAGCAAGGCGCATTTAATAATCTTCCATGCTTGGGTACTCCATATATCATCAATTACAATAAAGTACCTAACAAATGAGAGATACTATGGTTCAATTGGGTCGTGTTAATTGAATACATACGGGATATAATATGAAAAGTAAATTGTAGCTAAAAGTAATGTTTCGATTAATGTCGAGCTAATGAAAAATATGAAGGGCTGCAAATGAGTCGAGTATAAACGCTCAGCTCTGCTCTTAAAAAACAAGCGAGCTCAATTTAAGTCGAGTTGTACGTTGAGCTAGAGAGTGGGCTCATACTCGGCTCATAACGATCTCTAGTGAATCTCGAGGCAATTATAAATCATGAAGATGGTGTGCAAATCTATAGAATAATTAAGGAGCTGACGTGACTGATGGTGTTAGTTGAAAGTCACATACATGGATAGATAAAAATCTCAAATATCTCATGTAAAATACATATGGTGACTAATGAACCTAATTTGACTTCTATATATTAAAAGTAATATAAGAGATATATTAGAATACGAGCTATATCGAGCTAATATTGAGCGAGCTAACATAAGCTCGAACTCGGCTTGTTTTTCACTTGGGCCCCAAAAGATACTTATAAACTCAGCTTATTTATTTTTTAGACGATCTAGAGTCGATCCAAAAAATGGGTCGAACTCGAGCAGCTCACGAGCCTCGAGCCTTTCTTGCATCCCTACATATATGTATGTTTATGGACAGAATATTAGAGTATTCCATCATGCCAGTCTAAATAAAATTATATTTTTAACATATATATTCAATTCGTCTCATATTTTAAAGAATTAGAGCTTGTTGAATAAACAATGAAATGACTGGTAAAATGACCAGTAGTCCTATTTAGATGCCTTTGCACAAGAGGTCCATTAATTACGGATATAATGTTACAATTAAGTTATGGTAGAATTGTTATGAATATTGTGTATATTGAAGAGGCCCAATGGGCAATATATATAGGAGTACAAGAGTCTGAGATAAGGATATATAAAAGACTCCTATTCTATCTCTAACACCCCACAAATGCAAGGCGTATGCAATAGCATTGCATTTGGAAAGGGTGACACTAAAATATGAAAATCCAAAGTCCGAGGCTTGATAATGTCGTCAGTAGCATGCACTCTTGGAAAATATGTCGATAAAAGATCTCCTCCCATCAAGGTCCCGCGACAACTCATAAAGCACAATGTGCAGGAGCAAAGTTGACCGCGGCAATATGACGAAGAAGATAATGAAACCGATAAAAAGATAAAACTGTCAAGTCGAATGGGAATAGATAGAAGCATGATAGCACAGATCGAAGCCCAAGACGGCGCGACGCAAAGATACGTGAAGTGTAATGAGATACAAAGTGCACGTGAAGCACAATGAAGACGACGCACGGAAGCGCAATAAAGACGCAGAGAGCACAAGAAGCGCAACGGATGCACAGTGCAAAAGAAGCGCGACGCAATGCACAAGAAGCGCATGAGACGCGATCTGCGAAGAAGCGGCGCAATGCACAAAAAGTACACCGAAGACGCAGTGCGGAAGAAGCGCAGCGACCTTAAAAGCAGGGCGACGGATCTGCAGCGGTTCGAAGAGAAGAACAGCGGCAGCTGTCATGCAAAAGAAATTCCTATGCTTTTACGACAAACAATAAATTTGTGGACTCGTATGGCTTAAACGAACTCAACAATGAGTTATAGACTTGGATGGACGCAACGGAAGAAAAACGACCTAAAGGATAACTAGCAGTAAATACTAGCAGCAGCGAAGCAATCAAATTAGACCAGACATACTTGAAGTAGATACTAGCAGCAAAGCAAAAGACTCGCACCTAAGCACCAGCCCATAAAAGCATGTGTCCACCGACACCAAGCACCAACATCTCCCATCTAACTAACGACTCGGCGAGACACAACAAGCAAGTCTATGGGTATTTGGAGGCGTCGGTGCAAGCAGGTGATGTCGGGGCAGCTGGCGACGCGTCGAGATGCGCGAGCGGCGGCCGGTCAAGCGGCGCGAATCCAGCGCGAGACGCAGGATCCCGCAAGGGGAAGCCGAGGCGGCGGCCGGAAGCTCGAGCGACCAGCGACGAGGAAGACCAGCGGCGGCCTCTCGAGGATGATGTTGCTGCTGCTCCAAAAGCCCGATCGAGGCGACTTCGGAACGAGGCGACGGTGGCGCGGGATCCGAGACTTCGGAACGAGGCGACGGTGGCGCGGGATCCGAGCGGAAGCGGCGCGCGCGGCTTCGAATAGAGGCGCCCGGCCGGCGCGCGATCCGAGCGCCAGCGGCGTCGGGCGGCGTCGTGCGCGCGAGCGAGGACCCGTTCGCGGCGGCGCCGGGCGTGCATGAAGATCGGGGCAGCGGCCCGATCCGGTGTTGGGAGCACCCGTCGCCGGATCCGTCTGTCTTCCTCGAGCCCGTCGTCGGATCCGTCTTCCTCGAGCCCGTCGCCAGTGGGCCGAGGTGAAAGTCAGGCGGCGCTACCACCTGCGCTCGGTGCCGGATCCTGGCGGGCGGCTCGGAGGTGGTCCGATCTGGAGCGGCGGCGTCGTCGAGGCCGCCGAGGCTCGGAGAGGCGGCAGCGGCAGCGGATCCGGAGGCGGCGGCCGAGGCCGCGGCGGCGGTGGATCGATCCTTGGGGCGAGCCGGCGCGCACGGAGCAAAGGCGGCTACAGATTTAGAGCCGTCGAGCAGCCGATGGAGATTCCTTCAAAGCCGGAGACGACGGCAGCGGTAGCACGAGGCAGAGGAGCTCCACTCCTCCCCGGCCGGAGACGAAGGCAATGAGGAGAAGGGCGCCCGGGAGTGAAGATGGCTCCTCCCGGGGGCAGCGGCAACGGCGGCAGCCGGAGGCTAGGAGGCAGCGACGGTAAGAGAAAACCCTAACCCTAACCTTGGCTCTGATATCATGTTATGAATATTGTGTATATTGAAGAGGCCCAATGAGCAATATATATAGGAGTACAGGAGTACAGATAAGGAAATATAAAAGACTCCCTATTCTATCTCTAACAAAAATGACTTAGAATACAAAATACAATTTGAATTCTAGAACGATTTCAAATAAGAAACAGAGGGCGTACCTCTTGTCCTTTAGGAAATCCCTTAGTGCAATAATGAGGCATTCCTCGTTTCCTGACAAAGTTCGATCGTACTCTTTTTTTTCGATTTGAAAGAGTATGCTCCGTAAAATCTTTAGGAAATTGGGTTTTTGGGACACCAACACAAAAGCTCGGCAATCAAATTGTTCACCAACCTTCTGATATACTTGGTTGGCGAGAGTAGTTTTGCCTAACCCTCCAAACCCCACGATTGACACCACCTTCAATGACTTCTCCCCATCATCCACCAATTTGATGAGCTTATCCCTCGGAACATCAATGCCGACGAGGGCCACGAGGCTGGAGGCAGGTAGCCGGGGATCGATGGGAAAAACTTCGCTGCTGCCAGAGTCGAGGACCGCATCAAGCATGTACCTGTCACGTCGCTGGCTTGCCTTGACGATGCGAGTCTTTAGTTCTGTTATCTGCTCGGTGATCTCATGACGAGCTCCTTGCTTCTTCACTTTATTGATCGTCTCAGAAAAAAAACTCTTGATACCGATGGATTTGTCCGAATCCTGGTGGAGCCGATGCATATAGCCGTCGATGCAGTCCTCGATATCATAGGCCATGTCCATCACTTGGTTCCTCCACTCCTTCTGTTGTGGGTCGAGCACCTCTGTGTCGGCCAACTTCTCTAAGAGAGCGTTCATGCTGCTCAGCTCATCCTTGAGGTCGGCGACATCGCGCTTCACTTTTTTTTGCAGCTTGTACTCCTCACCCAGCAGCGTGGTGAGCTTGGTGAGGAGGGAGTTCATCACCCCCGTGGCGGCGCTCACCATGATTCCTTCCATCAACGACTCTGTTTTTTTGTGTGGCGAAGCTTGTAGACCAGCTCAGACAGAACCTCAAGGTGATTTGCGGCTGCGCGAGTGAAGCAGAAGCAGAAGTTAGTTGCTGTTGCCAAGGTTAGTATCTCAGTGGTTCAGATATCAGAAAATTTCACACAATAACTATGTTCATGGAAAATCGAGAACGAATTCGTGCCGTAATTGTAAGTTCGTACGTACCTACTGTTGTTCCGCGGGCATGGCCTCACTCTGGCTAAGGGACAACAATGGTGCAGCGAAAGATTTTCGGCAAAAGTTGGGTAGAGAAGAGAGGATGGGTGGAGAAGAGAGGAGGAAAACTTGGACGTCGGCAAGAATAAACTTCGGCGCAATAGTAAGATTCTCGCGTCCAAGATGGCCGACCGGACGAATATGAAGCGAGGGCCCAAAGCAATAAAGCTTCCCTCAATTTTATTCCTCCCTTGTGCATTCACACACAAGTGTGATGTTTCGGTCAGAAAGCATTGTAGCGTTAGAGCCCAGTTTAACAACTTTCCGCGACGTCGTTGCCCAATGACGCTGCTAGCAAACAAAGGTTAACACGGATTCGAGTGCGAGGAGGCAATTATTGGTGTCATGAGATGAATATTGCCCAATTATTGGTGCTATCTGGTTTGCTTGGCATACACCAAGGAGGAAGTTATATATTGCTAGTAGTGGACACATGCAAGCACTTATATCCCTTGTGAAGATTACTATAGCCAACAAATACGCATTGGACGCAGATTTGGCCAACAAGAACAACCAAAAGTGAGAAAAAAATGTGTAATAGGGCTTGGTTCCATGTATAGCTATACACCTACGTGATATACAAGTTAGCTATTTCAACAACGTAAACCAGACAAATGTACTGAGTTCTGCTTGTCTTGCTTAGATCCACAAAACAAGGCGTAGCAACGAATCGCGACTGACGTAGACGATTGCTCCTATCAAACGGCCTGATGCTTCCAAAGGATAAGCCGACGCATAAACAAATACTGAACTCCTCTTAATCTGGCTCTGATACCACTTCATTAAGCAGCTCAAATGCCACTTGATTTGAGAAAATTTTCAAAATCATGCTCAAAATAATTCCTCATTTATTAACCGTACAAATATCCAAGTTTGTACTTTTAGGATGTTAAACTTAATGTGTCTTTTACTGCAACCTCTTTGTGTTTTACTGCAGCACCATCAAAGCGATTTACTACGATCTAATTGTGCCTTTTATTGTAGTGCTACAAAAGTATTTACTTCACACTAAACATAGAGGCGTGAGATCGTGACCTGAGGAAAAAAATTCGCTGATGTGTGATGGAATAGTAAAAAAGGGTATCACAATTACTTTTCTCACCGTTGCAAGTTACTATCGCACTTGTGCGGATCGTGAAACCGCGTTCCGAAAAAAAAGCAGTAGCTATGAGATAAAATTTCGGTTAGGTGCGAAAAAAAAGCAGTAGCTATGAGATAAAATTTCGGTTAGGTGCGATGTATTTTTTCTATTCATGTGTTCCGAACTGGCACTAAGTACGATGTCATGCGTAATGATCCGGCATTGATCACTTCATCACCATCCCAACTAAAATTTGAACAAACAAAATCCTTAGCTAAAGATCTCCAAAATCTAGTGAGTACTGAACGAATATACGAATATACTCAGAAAAAGGAAGAAAAGAACATAACACATGGAAAGACATGCACAAAGAAGCTAAAAGCAGTGTAGAACAAGCTGTAGTCAGTATGTGCAAATGTAGACCCCAAGTGCCTCAACACATGACCCTGTGCGCCCAAAGAAGCCAACAATGCAGCCATCTCTCTCCACTGGAATGCGAAACGGAGTTCCTCCTCCTTGTCCAAGAGGTCCATAGCTATGGCCCGAGTTTGTGGTAAACATAAGCGATGTTATGACATTGGCTATTGTGCCAAATGAACCAATTGTTCCTGAAATTCCTGACAGAAACTCGAAAGGGCCAAGCCGAATCTGCGAGAGAAGGAAAATGGTTATCAAGCTAGATTTTGTTGCAGGGAGATAGTTAATAGGCAACATAGATTAACAGAAGGAACAGGGAAAAAACCATGCATGCTTGTTTTTCAAGAGTTTTTTTAGAAAAAGGAATAGTTTTTATTCCAGCCTCTGCATAGCAGGGTGCATATGGCTGATCAGCATCAGAAGATGTGACCAAGAGTAACTTATTACAACCAGCGTCCGAGAGCCTAACAAATCAGGACAAGAGAAAAAAAAAAGGATCAATCCGAATCTAAAAATTAGAGACAAATCCTATTGCTGAACTGCCACCATGGTTGGCAAAAATCTTTATAACAATAGTTTCCAGACGTCGGCACATGTCCTGAAGGAAAGGACAGTCCTCCTCCCTCTGCAACAGCGACTAGAAGCGAAACCAATATGTACCTCAGAAGATAACCTGCATAGCAGAAGAAACTCATGCCTTGTCAAAAATCACATCATTACGGCTCAACCAAATGGCTCCGCAAAGTTCGCTTGCCCCAACCAATAAAAGATGCATTTTTACAGTTAATCCCCACAAGCCAATCTCCAAACATATGAGAAATACTTGAAGGAGGATTAATACCACTCGAAATATGAACCACACGCCAAATAAACTTAGCAAAATGACAATCCAAGAAAAGATGTTGTATTGTTTCATCCATACTACAAAAACAACATTTGGAACTACCTTTCCATTGTCTCTTTGCTAGATTATCTTTGGTTAAAGTTACTCCATTATATAGAAACCAAATGAAGATCTTAATTTTTAGAGGTTCCATAAGTAGCGATTAGTTGGAATTACCATACCATTAATCAACGCTCTATACATCGAATGGACTGAGAATTTACCATTCTGATGTAAAGACCATCGAAAAGAATCTTGGCCAGCTGTTAATTGAATGGAAGCCAAACTTAGGACCATCTCCTTCCACACAACTAACTTATTACCAACTAAAGCTCTACGGAAAGAGATGACAAGAGGAACAACACCTAAAACCTCCGCAATAGTAGCATGCTTTCTATGGACGATATTATATAAAGATGAGAATAATTGATTCAACTTAGTTTGTCTGAACCAAACATCTTCCCAAAATCTGATTTGAGAACCATTATGTAAAGTGAAAGAACCAAGTCTCAGAAATTCATTCTTAACCTTCATAAGGCTTGCTTAGAACTGTGAGTCACCTGGTTTATATTTCACTTGTGCAATTGTTTTGTTCCTCAAATATTTATTTCGTCGTAGATTTTACCATACACCATCCTCATTAATTAGTCTGTATAGCCACTTGCTAAGTAAGCACTTATTCTGCAATTCTAGATTCAGTATACCCATACCACCTTGATGTAGGGAAACAGGTAGGCTACACTAGCGCAAATTAAAAAATTCTACCCGTAAACCAAGATCACTGCAGTTATAGATCACGGTCTTACCACTAGACGCGCAGGTGCGGAAGTTGATGCAAAGACGTCGGGCGGTGTAGTCGATTTAGTTGATGCGATGCGTCAGGCGAGTAGTCGTACTACTTCCTCGTCCTCGTCGCGGCGCCCCACGTCATGCCTCCTTTCTTGCGGTTCGTCCCAACGCCGCGATGCGGCGCCCAAAGGTATCCACACGTGCGGGGAGGAAGCGACGCACGCTGGACTACTAGATCCGCGCGGCGACTAGGGCGTGGGAGGGTGGCGGCGGGGTTTGAGGATGTCACGAAAAACTCAACCTCAACCAGCGCGCCCGCCCTCCTTTTATAGACGTCCTTATAATGGGCTTCTACGAATAGAGGCCCATTAGGACTCAATGCCCGATCTAATTCGGATCCAATCCGAATTAGGCTTCACTTTAAGTGTGTGACCCTATGGTTCACATATGTTTAGACATGACGCGAGTACACATACTTGGTCAATAGTTGGTAGCGCCTCTAGCAAGGCGTGCCAACTCCTAAATATACGTAAAGATCATATCGGACGAACCATCACAACGTTATGTACATGCCAATCCCTTTGCCTCACGATATTCAATCGAGCTCCAAGTCGACCACTCTTTCTCGATCCCGTGATCCGGAATCCCTTACTAGGTTAACTCTTAACCTTAAGTAGCATGGCCATGCATTTCGGATCCGATCACTCGAGGGGCAGAGATATCTCTCTGTAGAGAGGGCAAATCCCATCTCGATCGACCATGCCTCGCAAACATGCTTCATGACAAACCCAAAGCTACCTTTATAACTACCGATTTTGAGTAGCGTTTGATAGCCCCTAAGTAGGTCTATTCACATCTCAAGTACATGCGACAATCTCGGGTCTAAGGACAAGCGTACACATTGTGTAGAGAGAACCATAAGTATAATTACTATGTCTCATGTTGGGTCGGTCCAACCCCATGTTCTAAACATGTGTCCACATTATTGGTTTGACATCTCCATGTCTATGACCTGTGAAACATGGTCATCAACCGATACATGTGCTAATCCATCATTCACGTGTGTCCTCACATGAACTCCGACTAGGGACAACTTTAGAATAACCATACAAGTAAAGAGTTTCACAAACAAGTCACATACTTGTTAATCAAAACAAAGGTAATATTCAAGGAACATTTATTAAATCATGGATACAATGAAATATCATCATCAATATGATTGCCTCTAGGACATATCTCCAACAGTCTCCCACTTGCACTAGAGTCAATCTAGAAGATATCTAATACCCATAGCTCTTGTGTGCGCCTCATGCTTAGGTCAGGAGAGGCTTCACAAAGGATCTCAAACATTCAAATCCGTGTGTATTTTGCATATCTTTAAATCTCCTCGATTAAGGATCTCTCGAATGAGATGAAACCGCCGCAGATATGTGTTTGTTCTTTTGGTGATTCCTCGGCTCCTTGGCTTGCGCAATGGCCCCACTTGTTATCACGATAAAGATCCAGAGGATCGCACGCACTAGGAACCACACCTAGTTCGATTATGAACTTCCTTATCCAAACACCTTCCTTTCTTTGCTTGAAGCCGCAATGTACTCGACCTCCGTTGTAGAGTCGCAGAGTCTCTGCTTGGAACTCTTCCAACTTACCGCACCACCGTTCAAAAGGAACACAAAACCCGATTGCGATTTGTAATCATCTTTGTCGGTTTGGAAGCTTGCATCGGTGTAACCATTTACAACGAGCTCTTCCTCACCTCCGTAGACTAGGAACACATCCTTAGTTCTTCTCAAATACTTGAGGATGTTTTTAATCGCTGTCCGATGACTCTCACTGGATCACCAGTATCTGCTCGTAACACTTAGAGCATAGGAAACATCTGGCGAGTACACATCATAGCATACATGATAGATCCAATGGCCGAAGCATATGGAATCTTACTCATGCGATCTCGCTCATCAGTTGTCGAAGGACACTGAGTCTTGCCAAGATTTATGCCATGAGACATGGGCAAGAACCCTTTCTTTGCCTCCTCCATGTTGAACCGTTTCAACACTTTGTCAATGTAAGTACTCGCTTAATCCTATTAGCCTTTTTGATCTATCTCTATAGATCTTAATACCCAAAATATATGCCGCTTCCCTAAGTCCTTCATTGAGAAACTATTTTTCAAATGAGGTCTTAACGGACTCGAGCATAGGAATATCATTTCCAATCGGTAATATGTCATCTACATATAAGATTAGAAATACGAGTGAGCTCCCACTTGTCTTCTTGTAAACACAAGATTCTTCTTCGTTTTTGATGAAGTCAAACCCTTTGACCACTTCATCAAAACGAATGTTCCAACTCGAGATGCTTGCTTCAATCCATAAATGGATTTTTGAAGTTTGCATACTTTTCTAGCATTGTTTGGATCGACAAAACCCTCGGTCGTATCATATACACGTCCTCGGTTAAATTTCCATTAAGGAAAGCCGTTTTGACATCCATCGCCATATCTCATAGTCGAAATATGCAAGAATAGCTAGAATGATCCGTATTGATTTAAGCATCGCTACGGTGAGAAAGTCTCATCGTAGTCAACTCCTTGAACTTGCCGAAACCTTTGCGACAAGTCGAGCTTTATGGATATGAACATTTCCATCCATATCAATCTTCCTTTATAGATCCATCGCACTCTATGGTTTTAACACCATCAAAGGGTCAACCAAATTCCAAACTTGATTGTCTCCCATGGATGCTATCTCGGATCTCATGGCACTATGCCATTTCTCGAGTCTGGTCCATCATTGCTTCCGCATAGGTCGAGGCTCATCATTGTCTAACAATAATATATCTCGCGCATTCATGAGCCTTCCGACCTTCGTGGTGGTGGTGCTTCCTTTGCCATGGGTTCCTCAACTTGTTACGCCACATGGGCATCATTCGTCGAGTCTTCCCGATTGGTTCATCTTGAACTTCTTCAAGCCGCACTGTTCTTCCACTTGTCTCCTGTTGAGAAACTCTTTCTCTAGGAAAACACCACTTCGAGCGACAAACACTTTGCCCTCTAGTAGGTTGTAGAAGTAAGATCCAAAGGTTTCCTTCGGATATCCCACGAAGATGCATTTATCCGACTTGGGTGTGAGCTTGTCCGATCAGAGTCGCTGACAAACGCCTCACATCCCCAAATCTTTAGAAAAGACAAAGCGTGACTATTCCCGGTCCATATCTCATATGGTGTCTTAACTACGGATTTAGACGGTACCTATTAAGTGTGAAAGTTGCCGTTTCTAGAGCGTAACCCCAAAGGATAATGGTAAATCTGATCGCTCATCATCGATCGAACCATGTCCAACAAGGTCCGATGCGCGCTCGGATACCCCGTTTCTTTGAGGCGTTCCGGCGGTGTTAGGCGTGGAACAATTCGCAACTCTTGGATGATTGCTAAATTCATGACTCAAATACTCGCCACCACGATCGATCGCAGAGCCTTAATTTTCTTGGCACGTTGATTTTCAACCTCATTCGGAACTCTTTGAACTTTTCAAAGTTTGGACTTATGTTTCATTAAGTAGACATAGCCATATCTACTAAAATCATCGATGAAAGTTATGAAGTAATGAAATCCACCTCTAGCGATCGTGCTCATTGGTCCACATACATCGGTATGTATGATTTCCAACAAGTCCGACGCCTCTCAAAAGAACCTTTGAAAGGTGATTTGGTCATCTTACCAAGCAAACAAGCTTCACATGTCTCGTATGATTCAAAATCAAACGAAGTTAGAAGACCATCGACATGGAGCTTCTTCATGCGCTTTTCACTTATGTGACCCAAACGACAATGCCAAACATAGGTGGGATTCAAATCATTAGGTCAAGTCTTTTAGCATTTATGTTAAAGATAGGCGCATCATCAAGATTTAAAATAAATAACCCATTCACAATGGGCAAAGCCATAAACATTCCATTTTAGAGATCAAACAACCATTGTCTTTACTTGCAAATGAATAACCATCTCTCATCAAACATGAGGGGATAAAATGTTTCGACTCATACTAGGAACATAATAACAATTATTCAATTCCATAATAAATCTTGAAGGAAGTGAAGTTGCATGGTGCCGACGGTCAACGCAAACAACCCTTGCTTTATTCCCGACGCGAAAATCAACTTCACCTCTTACGACTCCTCTACTTCTTATTAGCCCTCGCATCGAGTTGCAAATGTGAGCAACCGATCCGGTATCAAATACCCAAGAGTTAATAGGAGAATCTGCGAGAAAAATGTCTAAAACATTTATGACAAGTGTACCATGGGTGGAAGTCTTACTTCGACCTTCTTCTTGCATTCATCGGAATCCATGTACTTCTTGCGTTTCTCTTCCAGTGGCGATTTCTTTACAATAGAAGCATACTGTCTCGACTCAGTCCAATTAGGCTTAGGCGTTGGCCGAGATCATATCCTTAACCTTGCCCTTATTCTTTGGCCATGGCTTCTTACCCTTTTTCTTGAAGCTAGACTTGTTCGCACAGCCATCACATGGCTAGGCCCCGCACACTTCTTAATGTCACTCTCTGCTTTGAGCATCCCACAAAGCTCATTAAGGCCCTTATCCGCCCCATGCATATGGTAGTTCAAATGAAATGCCCATAGCTAGGTGGAAGAGACGCTAAAATGAAATCGATTGCCAACTCTTGGCCAATTGGAAAACCAAGTTTATCCAAAGTCCATCAGAACCAACCATTTTGATCACATGTGGGCCTACGGTGCACCTTCATTAACTTGCATTCGAGAAAAGCCTTAGAGACATTGAACCGTTCGGTCCGGCACGTATGCGGAACATGTCCTTAAGCGCTATGATCATATCATACGCTTCCCGATCCTCAAACCGCTTTTGAAGGTCGAGTTCCATGCATGCAAGCATAAGACGACTAATCTCAAGAGAGTCATCACATGCTTTCTTGTAGGCATTTTTAACAAAGAAGCAGACGCATTGTTAGCGTGTTCTTCGGGATTGGGGTATCGAACGTTTTCCTTTTATCCGCCACGAGAACAATCAGTTACGGACCCAATCGAATAGTTTGTTCCATTTAATTTCTCTTTCTCAAGAATCGATCGCAAAGCAAAAGGGTGTGCGTGGTTGCTAGATGCCATTGATCTACAATAGGAAATGCAAAATACTAAGACAAATAAAACCATGATAGAGTAAATCAGTATTAAACAAATTTAATAGAATGTACTCCCACTAAAATCAACATCCTCTGTTGATTCTTAGCGATTCAAGATCCGCAATTAACGAGTCTACTAGTGAGCTTTTGCA
Source organism: Ampelocalamus luodianensis (assembly GCA_036346255.1). NCBI lineage: Eukaryota > Viridiplantae > Streptophyta > Magnoliopsida > Poales > Poaceae > Ampelocalamus > Ampelocalamus luodianensis. The sequence goes on from JAYEVH010000343.1 coordinate 168,138, forward strand.
TCACCGCTAGGAGACAAGGTAATTCGTAAGCAACACCTGCTAATCATATCTCTATATGACTCTTGTTGTTGGGTGACATCTCTATGCCCCGCGCCCAACCTTATGCCCCAAGGCCCATAACCTTTATGATAACCTTGTTAAGTTCACCAATCCTTATGCATGTAAGTATCCGATACAAAACCCATCTAGTCAAGGAAAGTTGATGGTGCCCTAATTTTATAGACCCACCATCAATTTACAAGACATGGGATGGTGCAAAGTTTAATTGGGAGGGCATATGTTTAACTTAACATTTTGTGAGGGATCGCTATACTTCTACCATTCAAACATGCATAGGAGTAAAACAATAGGAATAGCATTCACAGCTTGTGACTCAAGATGGCTCATTTTCTCATGGTGATCTCCATCGCCATAGAATCATGGCCCACCATGATGATCTCCATCTCCATGGTTCATGTGTGCATCCTCCAAGTGATGTGTCCTCCGAGTACTACTATAAGCTATTACTCATAACACTAGTAATAAAATACATGGATACTAGGAATCATCACAAGTCGCACGCAGCCGTTAATACAATACTTTGACAACACAATGGCTCAGTAGTGTTGCATACCACGACACGCATGTCATGCAAATATTACAAACATGCATCACATACACATTAGGCCATCTGGTCACATACATCTGCAAAAACAAGTTATGCATAGAATCGCAATCACAGGATAAGGGGTCGAGGGTTTCCTCAGGGTTCGAAGGCGCGCCGCGGACTTCCGGCGTCCGGGACCTTCGTAAAAACAGAGATCCAATCTATGCAATTTTTACATAGGATTTTGATCGGCAAATCATATTTACCACAAATCGACTCATCGTTCGATTCGACCAATTTGTATCGATCTTCGCATGCCGCAACCGGTTTACGTGTCACCGCTCTACCCGATGGCGAATCCGACCGTAGGGTATGTTGTTTCACGACCTTAGCAAAGCATGATCACGGTACATCGATTATTAATCTAGGTTCCGATTCGATCAATCATATTGATCTTCGCATTCGCAACCGTTTTACGTGTCACTGTCTACCCGATGGCGAATCCGACCGGTAGGGTATGTTGTTTCACGACCTTAGCAAACATGATCACGAAACCGATCAATCCATTACGTAACTATACAATCGATCACATCGATCATACCGATTTACATATCGCCATATGCAAATCACCGAACCTATAACATGACAAAGAACCGCTCGATACCACCGTAGGGAAACGGTAGGCTACACTAGCGCAAATTAAAAATTCTACAGTAAACCAAGATCACTGCGATTATAGATCACGGTCTTACCACTAGACGCGCAGTGCGGAAGTTGATGCGACGACGTCAGGCGGTGTAGTCGCATTTAGTTGATGCGACGTCGGGGCGAGTAGTCGTACTACTTCCTCGTCCTCGTCGCGGCGTCCCACGTCATGCTCCTTTCTTGCGGTTCGTCCCAACGCCACGATGCGGCGCCTCAAAGGTATCCACACGTGCGGAGGAAGCGACGCGTTTGGACTACTAGATCCGCGCGGCGACTAGGGCGTGGGAGGGTGGCGGCGTGGTTTGAGGATGTCACGAAAAACTCAACCTCAACCGCGCCCTGCCTCCTTTTATAGACGTCCTTATAATGGGCTTCTACGAATAGAGGCCCATTAGGACTCAATGCCCGATCTAATTCGGATCCAATCCGAATTAGGCTTCACCTAAGTGTGTGACCCTATGGTTCACATATGTTTAGACATGACGCGAGTACACATACTTGGTCAATAGTTGGTAGCGCCTCTAGCAAGACGTGTCAACTCCTAAATATACGTAAAGATCATATCGGACGAACCATCACAACGTTATGTACATGCCAATCCCTTTGCCTCACGATATTCATCGAGCTCCAAGTCGACCACTCTTTCGATCCCGTGATCCGAATCCCTTACTAGGTTAACTCTTAACCTTAAGTAGCATGGCCATGCATTTCGGATCCGATCACTCGAGGCCAGAGATATCTCTCTCGGTAGAGAGGGCAAATCCCATCTCGATCGATCATGCCTCGCAAAGCATGCTTCATGACAAACCCGAAAGCTACCTTTATAACTACCCGATTCACGGAGTAGCGTTTGATAGCCCTAAGTAGGTCTATTCACATCTCAAGTACATGCGACAATCTCGTGTCTAAGGACAAGGCGTACACATTGTGTAGAGAGAACCATAAGTATAATTACTATGTCTCATGTTGGGTCGGTCCAACCCCATGTTCTAAACATGTGTCCACATTATTGGTTTGACATCTCCATGTCTATGACCTGCGAAACATGGTCATCAACCGATACATGTGCTAATCCATCATTCATGTGTGTCCTCACATGAACTCCGACTAGGGACAACTTTAGAATAACCATACAAGTAAAGAGTTTCACAAACAAGTCACATACTTGTTAATCAACACAAAGGTAATATTCAAGGAACATTTATTAAATCATGGATACAATGAAATATCATCATCAATATGATTGCCTCTAGGGCATATCTCCAACACTTGATCTTTAGGAATGCACATAATGCTCCACTTAGTAAGTCTATACTTTTTCTTATGCACATCGCTTTGCTAAAAAAATCTAGATCGATAGTAATCCAATTTTTTTGAGAATTCCTTTGGGCACTTCGAAAAAAGAGAGCATAAACTTGGCTAAACTACTAAGGACATAATTAATAAGAACAAGTCTACCCCAAAAGATTAAGTTTGCCCTTCCAACAACTTAGTTTCTTTTTGAAATCTCTCTTCAACTGCTTGCCAATCCTTATTACATAACTTCTTGTGATTCATTGGAATACCTAGGTATCTAAAATGCTGATTACCCCTTCTACAACCAAAAATATGTGAATATGAGTGTGCCAAATCCTTTGTTTTACCATAACAAAATAATTCACTCTTATGGAAATTTATTTTCAGCCTAGACAATTGCTCAAACACACATAGCAAGAGCTTCATATTCTTGGCTTGTTACTACTTGATCTACGGCCAAAATCTAAGATCTTTCTTAGTCTAGAAAAAATGGCCAATGTCATCATTGACTTTAATACCTACACTTCCTCTTGTTACTACTTGATCTATCCAATCACACCACAACGGCGAAAAACCTTTCATCCTAAGTGTCAGCTATAAAAAGGACCATTTCACCTTATCATACGTCTTCTCAAAATCCAACTTTAAAATTACCTCATCTATCTTATTCCTATGCATCTCGTGAATCGATTCATGTAAAACGACGACCCCTCCATAATAAAGCGTCCTGGCATAAAGGCATAAAGGCAACTTGTTTATCAAGAGTGAACTTTTGTTTCTAAGATTTATCATTCACTCACCGTAAAAGGATTCCCACCAGGACCGCCCCACGGACCCACAGTGTGCTGCTTCCCATTAAGGTCATCGTACGAAAATGCAAGTGAATCGACGACGACACCACTTCAAATTGTCAAGCTTTCCAGACGGTGGGGTGCCACCTTCATGTTGTAAGCCATCCCTCCATTTCCACCCCAGGGCCCAATCTTGGCAAGCGCCTATGGGTTAAGGGTACGTACCAAGCAAGCATAAATTAGGAAGATAAAAAATCGAGAAGAAATAAATCAATAAAACGAATTGGCTGGTAGTAAATTAGCACCTCCTGCTTTTCTGCTCTTTCTTGTTTCATTGTTTCCAGCTTATTAGACCCCAGTTCCTTCTAGCCATGTACCACCTCCATTTCGACGCGTCCACTCACACTTCTTGATTGCTGATAAAATGGCATTCACACTTCGTGAATCATAGTTTCAAGCAAAAAATTCCAAAGATAAAAAGATGGAGAAGAAAGAAATTAAAAAAAAACAAATTGACTAGGAGTAAATTAGCACCTCCTGCTTTCCTCCACCTCCTCTTTCTTCTTTCATTGCTTCCAGCTCAGACCTCACTTCCTTCTCATCATGTGCCACCGCCCTTTCGAATTGTCTACTCACTTTCCAATTCCTGAGAAAACGGCATCGAGACTTCGTAGATCCTGGTAACACCAACACATTTAGGGGAGATACCAAGTGCAATTGCAGTACAATCATGAATTCACTTTCAGTTTAGGCACAAAATTAACAGGAAAAATACCGATTTTTTTAATGATGAAGTATTTGGAGTGTTGTAGCACTCTTTAAATCACAAGTTCAAAATCAGATTGTGTCAGAAGAAACAGAACAAGGAAAGAAAAGTTTGCTATAAATAGTAACATTTGTCCTTTCTGTTTTAGTTTTCCTTTTGATATATCATTTGTAAGAATTTTCTCATTTTTATTACTCTTAAAAAGATGAGTTTGAACTTGAAGTTTCATACAAAAGTAGAGTAAATAGAGAAGTAAATCTAGAAATTGTTTAGGAGTTTTACGTTAATTTGGTGCCTAAACTAAAATTGAGTAAGAAATCACACCATTAGATGCAATCATGGAATCACTAACATAAAAAAATACCGAAAAAAATGACGTAGTCTACATAGTTTTGTAGGTCCTTTTAATTTTTCAACTTCAAACTCAAAATTCAAGTTAGAATAAGGATGAAGAATTCATACCCACTAGTGGCGTGCTTCTTCGCATCTTCCTGGTATTCTTTTTCTAGACTTCCAGGTTGCTCATTTGATGAGTCTTGCTGTTGCATCCCACTTTGTTTTTGTAGGACTTCGCGTTGTTGATTTGAAGAGTCTTTCTGTACCATCTCTTGGCTCCAATTCTGTACCATCTCTGTTTTGAAGTGGCTACTACTGGCACTTCCCAATTCCTGAGAAAATGGCATCAGCACTTCGTGGGTCATAGTTTCTCTCTCTCTTAGCTTATGGATAATATCTCGTATCGTGGGCCTCTTTTGTCTTTCAGGCTCCACACAGTTTAGTGCTATTTCGATGCATCTCTTTACTTGCTTGCAATCTTCTCCCGCTGATGTGTGCATTGATGTTGCCTCTACTCTTACCTTCCAATTCTGATGTACCTACATATTCGAAAAACAAAGATACAATTTTTGAGGGAGTAGCATAAAAAAAGTAAAATGTTTAATGTTCTTGACGTAGAGAAATAACTTTTCTTACAAGTTCAATAAATTGTTGGGGAGACATTTCCCAATATTTGGAGCAGCCCTCACGTCCTGTCATTATCTGTATGATGATAACACCTAAACTGAACACATCATACTTTTTTGTGATAATGCATTCACTTACGTACTCTGGTGGCATGTACACCCTGCACATCATAAATGTTATGCACACAATCAGTGTGACACTATTTAATTTATTACTGAAAAAAGAAACAAATAGATCTCACAGTAGGCGAACACTTACTCTGTGCCTACAGGATTTCTTGTGATATGAGTATGTGTTCACCCGAAGAGCCTTGACAATCCAAAATCTGCAATTTTCGGCACCATGTTCTCATCTAGCAATATATTGGCAGGTTTTAGGTCCAAATGGAGAATAGATTCTTCCAATCCATGAAGGTAATTTAAACCCTCACAAATACCCTTAATTATTTTGTAACGTGTGCACCAATCAAGTCCACGATGTTCTTCTGCACAAGTAGGCAAAGACAATGTTCTTGATATGCAAATTTATGGAATCATATGATCGAATTGAAGTAAAGTATCCCGTACCATAAAGATGCTTGTCAAGGCTTCCATTCTGCAAATATTCGAAGCAGAGAACTCTATCAACCATTTCAGCCCAAACAGTTCTTCCATTGTGTTCAACATATCTATGTCGTATTTCATGACAATAGCCAACTAACTCCACAATATTTTGATGCCGTACCCTCATAAGGTTTTCAGATTCATTTTTAAATATCACATCGTCAAGTGCTAGATGGCAATGAAGCTTCTTCACGGCAATCTCTTTCCCGTTCAGTACTCCCTGTTAAAATTCTTGTTAATATAGCAGGTCATGGTTTCTTGTATTTAGCCTGGTGGTATCATTTGGGAAATAAAAAATATAAGTATTAACGATATACCTTGTAAACTTTTCCATACCCACCACTGCCAATTTTGTGCTCCTCGGAAAATCCACCTGTAATATTTTCTAATAGTTCTAACCGCACATCCCTAGCTGTTCTCACTGTGTGATCGCTCCCGGCGTGACCACCCCATGGACCAGCAGCATGCTGCGGCCCATTCCGGTCAATGTACGAAAACGCAGGCGAATTGATGACCTCGCCACTGCAAACTGTCACACTTTCCAGACGGCCGGGCACCACTTCGATGTCGTGAAGCGTCCCAGTATTTGCGCCCCACAGCCCAATCTTGCCAGGCTCAGCCTGAGTGCAAAACCAATCAGGCAAGAAATTAGAAACAATGCTGAGTAAATTAGTGCCTCGTTACGATCCTAGGATACTAGTTAATCTTCATTGAATTGGAAGAGAGAATTTGGTACTGGGATAGAAGAGATTGGACACGGATAGCAGGAGAAGTAGGCAATGGGGAGGGAACTAGAGAGGGAGAGCACAGAATGTTGACGTAAGGTAGAGTTCACTAGACAAAATTGGTGCACCAGCTAGCTCATCGTCCCTCGCCACGGCTCAGCTGGGAGAATACCTTGCTGTTGGCGACGCCCATCTCGGTCATGCCGGTCTCGTCCGCATCATCCGTCAAGCTGTTCGACGACTGCATCCACCGCGGCACGACCACGTTCGCGGGGAACTGCGTGGCCACGGCGCCGCTGTCCTCGAACGCGTCCCTCTTGACGTGCGTCTCCTGCAGCTGCAGGCAGAACTCCAGGTTCCACAGCACGTCGCCCATGGACGGCCGGTCCTGGCCGTAGTCCGCCAGGCACTTCTCCGCCGTCTCGGCGAACTTGCGCAGCGAGTTCTCGTTCACCTGCCCGATGATCCTCCGGTCGGTGATCTTGTCGAGCTGCCCTTTCTGCAGCCACTTGATCGCCCACTCGGCGAGGTTGATCTGGTCGCGGTGCAGGCTCTGGTCGATCACCGGCCGTGCGCACATCACCTCGAGCAGCACCACGCCGAAGGAATACACGTCCGACCGGTCCGTCAGCTGCTGCGTCCTGAAGTACCCGGGTCCAGGTACCCGAAGCTGCCCTTCACCGCCGTGCTCACGTGCGTCTCCCGAACGACGGGCCGATGCGCGACAGGCCGAAATCGGCCACCTTGGCGATGAAGCCGTCGCCGAGGAGGATGTTGGTAGACTTGACGTCGCGGTGGATGATGTTCTCCGAGCAGCCGGTGTGCAAGTAGTGCAGACCCTCGCCGCGCCGATGCAAATCTCCAGCCGCAGCTTCCACGATAGCGGCGGCGCCTCGGAACCGTACAGGTGGCTCCGAAGCGTGCCCTTCTATGTACTCGTACACGAGTATCATCTCCGCCTGCTCGTTGCAGTAGCCGATGAGCGACACCAGGTGGCGGTGACGGATGTGGGACAGCACGACGATCTCCGTCTGGAACTCCGGCAACCCCTGCTTCGAGGCGCGCATGGCGCGCTTCACCGCGACGCGCGTGCCGTCGCGGAGCACGCCCCGGTACACGTTCCCGAACCCGCCGACGCCGATGAGGTTGCGCTCGTAGAAGTTGTCCGTGGCCTCCTTGATCTCCACCAGCGAGATGTGCAGCTGCGTGCTCACTCTCTGCAACCCGACGGTCGTACCCTCGCCTGACCGGTTCGGTTCGGCTGGTCGTGCTCTCCTTCTCCTCCGGCGCGGGCCGCGGCATCTGCCTTCGCCTCCGCAGCACGAAGAACAAGCAGAACACCCCGCAAGCAAAAACAGCGGCGCCGAGCACAGCAGTTGCGTGCTCTCCTTCTCCTCCGGCGCGGGTCGCGGCATCTGCCTTCGCCTCCGCAGCACGAAGAACAAGCAGAACACCCCGCAAGCAAAAACAGCGGCGCCGAGCACGGCCGAGTGTGTTGGAATTTTACTCATCTTTGTCCGGGAAAAACCGAAGAAACGCTCGGTCCTTGCTTCTGATCCCGCTCGGTTCTTGTGCCGTGAGACTCGAGAGCTCTCTGTCCTCAAATTGGAACAGCTCTTTGTCCTCGTGATGTGGCCTGTAACTCGTTTTACTTTCAAAATTAGCCCTGAGATAATTGGTAAAAGTAGCCTCTGCACATTACCCCTATCGCAAATATCAGGCGCGGCAGGCGACCTGTCCTGACCCCGGTGGTCGGCGTGGCAGGTATAACCTTGATGATGTCGTCTAAGCAAACTGTCTGCTGAAACACTTGTTGTCCAAACTATTGGAGTCTCTCCTCGATGAAGTCGTCTGAACGTATATAGGCAAGCAGTCGGTGAAGTAGTTTATGAAACTTGTAGAGAATATGATTGAAGGGGTTGAGAACGCTCGTTGTGATTATGAAGATACCCTAAAATATGAAGGATTCGATGTCGGTGCGAATGGTTCTTTTTGGGATTCCATTAGAAGAGGCATACTTGCAATATAGGCTTGCTTTGATGGCTTAGCAGAGACACAGAACCAGAACTACATTAGAGTCCGCGGACAGAAACATGTTACACGTAGTGACATGACATGATGGTTCGGCTAATTATTTTAGTCATCATCGCTACTATTACGGTACATTGCGATACAAGCATCCGGATCATATAACTATATATGCCTTTACGGGATAGTAAAAAACATGTAGGGTAGGACGGGGGACTACTACGTAATGACCTGATCTACTGCGTGGACCGGGGTCATTTTCCCTTCCTTGCTTGCACGGTGTTGAACTCCTGGCCGGCCTTCCCCTTCGCCTTGTCGTGGGACCGCCCACGTCGGCCGGTATGTCAAGTCGCCCATGTCCTGCGATTCCATGATGTAAGTGCATCGTATAGTAAAAATCGTAAGAAGGATGTTAATTCTTCATAACTCACGCCGTCGTCACGGATTAGGCTCGGCGACGGAGGTTCTCAGGCGGCGGGCTCGGTCGGATGAGCCTTTCTCTTGCCCTTGTCGCGGACCGCCCACCTCGGCCGGTATGTCAAGTCGCCCATGTCTCGCTATTCCATAATATAAGTGCACCGTATAGTGAAAAACGTAAGAAGGATGTAAATTCTTCATAACTCACGTCGTGAATACGGATTACGTCCGGCGATCGGATAAGTGTGCGGCGGGCTCGACCTCATGAGCCTTTCCTTGCCTTTGTCGCAGATCGCCCACCTCGGCCGGTATGTCGAAGTCATCCATGTCCGCGATTGTATGATGTAAGTACACCGCATGCTGAAAACGTAATAAGGATATAAATTCTTCATAACTCACGCCGTCGATATAGATTATGCTCGGCGTAGCATCTGGTCGCTTGAGCCTCCTCAACAGAGTGCGTATGTAAGGTTTCCATCACGAAGTTCTCGTCCGTCACGAGTAGTTCAAAGATGTATCACTGGATGAATGCCTGTCGTACATCTACCAAAGGTATTGGTAGAGAATAAAGGACATCTTTCGATACCTCTAAGGAAGCAAAGAATTTAGTCTGTTCTACAGAAAGAACCAAAACATAACCCACATACAGCCAAATTGTAAATAGGCTATGAATTCTTATGTGGTGGAACTGCAATTCCATAGAAATCGTTTAAGTAGACTCTTGTATCGACTTCGATAAACCATCCAGAAATAATAGCATTGTACGAGGCCTCACGAGAATGTGTTTGGCTTCAACGGATGATCCACCACATCCAACAGTCATGTGGATTAAATATCGCGTAAACCCTCACTATTATTTATGAAGATAATGCAGCTTGTATTGTACAAGTGCAGATAGGTTATGTGAAGAATCCTCTCACAAATCATATCAATCTCAAGTCCTTCTATGCTCATATATTATTCTTACAATTCTGAGTTTATTTCGTAATCGTTTGAACTAACTCAGCAGTGATGGCTCTTCGACATAATGAACTACAGCAGGTGGTGGGCCTGCCCGCCACGCAACTTGGCTGGATCCGGCCGAAGCGGGTTTGTCCGTTTCCACCTAGCACTGCATTGATGGCATTGGATAGGATGCGACGGGATGGCAAGGGGCGTGTGGCTCAGATTTTTTTTGGCTGAAATAGCACTGTTTCAAACGCCTTGTAAAATTAGCGTTCGATACTGTTTCTTGATGGTACAAACATTTTCTGTGTTACCACGTAACCTCGTCCGCTCCGCTCTTAAGATCTAGCCGCTCGTCCATCCCTTCTTGGGACAGATCATTGTAGACGCGCGCCGTCCGTCCGTCCTCGAGACAGAGCCGCACTCACCGCCTCTTCGCCCCGAGGACGCGCCGAGTTCAGAGCCAACTGTGTGTGCTAGGTGAGTAGGTGGCTGGTCCAGTGGTCTGTTGCGCTCCGAGTGCTAGCTAGCTGCTGCGTGCCATGCTTAGGGCATGTACAATGGTACAGACAGCTATTGTCTATAGCAACTATCCATATCACCTATAGACAGCACTAAAGACAGCTCATACAATGGGTTGTGATGATACAACCGGCTATAGGATTGTAGACAACACACAATCTTTAATGCTTTTCTTGATTTTGATGCTACAGTCGGCTGCAGGATTATAGACAGCAATATTCTCTCTCTTCATTATCTTTCATCCACGTCAGCAAAAATCTCATGTAGCAGATGTTATAGACGGCTGACATAAGCCCATTGTACATGCTTTTAGTTCATCAGTAAGGGCACCTAAAACTTGAGAGCAACAGGTGTCTTTTCTTGTCCGGATAGAGACGTGTGTCAATAATAGATATTAAATAATTAGATGGCTACCTGTACAATCAATTGAAAGCATTGCTTGGCGTGGTTACAGTGAAAAGTTAGGCGACAACAATGTGATGATAGCTAAGCCGTTCCTGCATACGTTGACATGACCCGTAAAGCTTAGCTTAGGATGATACGGATCGAGGAGCATTGCACGCACAGTGGGTGTCAAGGAGCACGTCTCTACCCGAACAAGAAAAGGCACCCGTTGTTCTCAAGTTTTAGGTGCCCTTATCGATGAGCTGAGCATTCACGCAGCAGCTAGCTAGCACTCGGTGCGCAACAGACCTGCTACACAACACAAGCTGCTGGCTCTGAACTCGGCGCGTCGGTCCCAGGAGGGACGGAAGAGGCGGTGAGGTGACAGCTCCGTCCTAAGAACGGATGGACGAGCGGTGAGGTGGCGGGTACCTCTTATGGATGAGGCGACTCCGTCTTAGGGGTCCATTCTCCTAAGGAACGGTGTCGAAGGTTAATTTTGCAAAAACAACGGTAAAAATGTTGTTTTTGCTAAAATTATTTGAAACAGTGCTATTTTGGCAAAAGAAATCCATAACTCACGAGTCTCACTATATAATTTCTTCCCCAGAGGAAAAAGACGTATCCTAGAAGACACCATCAACCTTTTTTAAAAAAACTATACTAGTAATAGTATTTGTTTTACTACTAAACTTTGCCGAGAACATTGATAGCCAATTTGGTGGCTAAGGGGTTGTTTGGTTCACGGCCCTAACGAACTAAGTCAAAATTTGGCATAGGCAAAACATATGGAAAGCCAAAATTTGGTAAAATAAATATTGATAGCCAATTAAGTGACTAAGAAGCTGGATATAACTTCGGAGGCTATAGGATACAGAAGTGAGTTCGAATTATCTTTCTATCACCTATATTGAATTGAAACCATAAATAATGTATCTTTTTATCTCCTATATTATTAACCCTTTTGAATCGAAATATGAAAAGCATTATCCTTATACTTCTAGTATAGTTTTTCTGACGTATGATCAGGCTTGTATTCAATAGCTATGCACCTGCATGCCTTAGGTTTATCTGTGGGCTTTACAATTCACAAGCACTTATTTACTTTTCCTTCTGGTGGATGTTTGATTGCTCATGGTTGTACTGTTATGATGATGCTTCACTTTGTATAATTTCTTCGATTCAGGCATGCAGATCTTAAAAACAATCGGCTGACGGACTACACATTTAGTTTCGAACAGATACTAATTGACAAGGTACTCCAGCATCCACTTAATTGATTATGCATGATTTGTCAATACCATCCTATGTTTTTTACCGAAATACTCTTTGAGCTCCTCAAAAGGGCAACTTGTAATGATGATCAGACCATGGTTGAATCTTCAATGAGCAGGGAAATACCTACCTTCAGTATGCCCATGCTCGTATCTGTTCCATTATCCGCAAATACATCAAGGATGTAGAAGGGTTAAAAACGGTAAGCGTTTCGTAGTACTTAAAACCAACACGTCATGCCCTTTTTTGTGGACCATCGACTGATCACTGATGGTCGTTGCTTTCCTTCTTTTGGATTTCAGATTGGAGCCACTACTCTTGGCCATCCGGACGACCATTTCGAATAAAAAACGGAGAGCCGTAGTCAACTACAGGTGGTGGTGGGCCTGCCCGTCACGCAACTTGGCTGGATCCGGCCAAGGCGGGCTCGTCTCGTCTGTGCACCGGCATCGATGGGATAGGATGGGACGCGACGCGACGCTACGGCACCGAACACACGACTCAAAGTCCTACTATATAATTTGTTTCCTTGAGAGAAAAAAAACGTATCTTATAAAGCACCATCAACCTTTTAAAAATATATATATACTATACTAATAATACTATTAGTACTGCTACCAAACGTTGCCTAAAACATTGATAGTCAATTTAGTAACAAGGGGTTGTTTGCTTTAAGGTCCTAACGAGCCAAATTAAAATTTGGCATAAGTAAAATATAGATAATTCAAAATTTAGTAAAATGAATATTGTTTGGGTTACGATCAAGCAAAATTTTAGCTTTACCAAAATTTTGGTGAGCGGTTTTCTCACTATTAGATTGCCCGCATATGACATTAGATTTCGTTGGTATTACCAAATTTTGTTAGTATTACCAAATATTAGTAGTAAAACAAACAATTGCCAATTTTCATTGGTGTTACTAAAATTTAGTTTGATTCACGTTGATAACAAATCAAACATGCTTTAAATTTTAGTATTGCCAAATTTTAGTAAGACTTGATAGATAAAATTTGCTACCAAACCAAATAGCCCACTAGTTGCACTAACCCTCTAGTTGCTAGTGCAGAGGATTCGCGTTCCACCATCGTGCACCACCGTCCAAACCAAACAGCCATAGCAAAAAAAATTGTGCGGCACGCGAGATAATTATTCGTGAGTCGGATCCAGAGATTTCACACGCCATAAAAGCGACTAGGCCCGACAATGGTTTGTCGATGTGCAACATATCACTGCGTACTACGTATCCCCAATTATTGTCCTCGCAATAGTATTATTATTGTTTTAAGACAATCATTGTACTTCCTTGTCTACTACTTGCCTGGCTGCTTGCATAGATTCGAGTGTGTAGTCCCTGCCTAGCTGTGACAGTGCAAATACTAGACTGGAGTAAGCAATTCGACTAAATTATGAAATATGAATCATCGTATCGATCGTTCGGAGGCAATTAGTACTAATTAATTTGGGATTTGCTTCTGTGCATGGAAACTGATAATCAATCAGCTACCAGGCTGGAGATTTAGACGACATATTTGGACTTTTTTTTTTCTTAACAATGACCTTAAGATAAGATTTATTACAAGCCCACCGGTAATGCTCCATTTTTTTTGAAGCAATTATGACCCAAATGGCCATTAACCCTGGATTTATATTACGGATTCAGTACAACCACCATGAGGTTTACACAAGGAACCTTGAAATAGATAGAAATAATAGGATAGTCCCTATAACTGCGGCTTATGGACTAAAAGAGAAAAATAAAAGTACATTCAGTCTTTGAAACCCGTTTGGCGATGACGTCGATGTAGAAGAAGCTCAGATCGCCGATGTAAGAACTCCTCGTCTTGAGTGCCCACATCTAGCCGCCGCTCTACCACATGATGTGCATTTGACAGCGATTTCGGGTGGCGATCGGAGTAGAGTGACCTCTTTTGGATGGAGGTAGAAGGGGATGTTGTAGGATCCGCGACAGTGACGAGCGCTGGTGGTCTACTCAGCGAAGTTTCCACTGGCCAATGGGAACAGAAGATGTTGGGGTCCATGATCCCGGAGGCGGCGTTGGTAAGGTGTTGGAGAGGTGGATCCAGAGTGAAGGTAACCAAACAGAATGGGGAGAGAAGACCACGAAGGCTGGACGGACACGGTACATCAGGAAGTCCGGCGATAAATGCCAACACCACAAAGGGAGGAACTTTATTAGGGGGAGAGGGTGAACTTAGAGTCACCAATCTAGAGGGGAAAATCATCCCCGAGTAGATCTGAGGAGCATCCAGGTTGAAGGAAGAAGCCGGTTCCAAGAAGATCTGGCCGGAGGCGGACGACGGTGACTTCAAGGGCACGACCTGCATAGCAGTGCCGAGAAGAACCAAGACCGAGAGCAAGGAGCAGTTGCCTTGCATGGCTTTGTGCAGCTCAACTGTAGTGCGAAGAACTGTACAAAAGTAGCAAAGAGAGGGGAGTAATGTACAGATTTGGAAGGGGAAGGGTTCCCCTCCCGCTCGACACCGGCGAGCCCACCGGAGAGGAGATATAGGGGGGGACGAAGACTTAAGGGAAAGGGGTTTTGGGGCGGACGAAGAACGAGAGATGGGAATATACTTTTCCTTTTGCACTGTTTGGTTTCGTTGTTAGTGCTCCAATTGGAGCAAGGAATTTTTTTCTAGTTTCTATAGCAAATAAATTGTCTTGTCTGCTATTTTCATGTTCCAAATATCTAACACCCTGGCCTATAATTCGCTCAATGTCCAACCCACCGTGGGGTGGTGTTGGACCCGGGAGTAACACCCCCAAATCCTTTGTGTATTCTGAACTAGTCCCATGATCAGTAGCTAGTTCACACAGTAAATAAGTATGGTAACATCTATAATTCGTATAATTTTATTAATAAATATCTGATTTTAATACAAGAATGACTTAAAAGCCAACAATAAAGATCACAGTGGAAGACGAAGAAGAAGTAGTAGAGCCCAGTTAATCTTCCACAGGCAATCAACTGGGGTAGCAGCCTAGTCGTCGAGATCCACACCGGTGGTGAAGTCCTTCTTTTCTGAATAATATTTTATTAAGAAAGGGTAAGTACAAAAATGTACTCCGCAAGTTACACCCAACAACAGAATTATAATACATACATGGATATATCAAAGGAAGACTTATGTGGTTGAATTTGCGTAAAGCAATATTTTCTTATTAAACATTTGTACTAAGTTCCAAAGCAGTTATTCTTTAACTAAAATTTATTTTCTCATTTCTCAAGTTTTATAGTAGGATAACCTCTGTACAAAATATGGTGACCACGGTCGCGCCATCGGCCACCGGTGCGTCTGCCACCCCTCTTTGCGCCATTGCTAGAGCCATCACCGCCCTTTCTTTCTTTTACAGACAGTGCCTCCCATTGCGAATGTGAGAGCAGAAGCCGCTCCCCTTCATCCTTGCGATGTCGCCGCCCTTTCAAACTTTATTCAAACGCCCTCAGTCGTCCTACAGCCTTTGTGAAAGACATTGACGATATATCTCCCCGTTGCTCGATCATGCCGACGATCTATACAAACTTGTTAGGGACAGCATTGAACAATTTTTCGACAACCACACTGTCCTTTAGTTCAGTGCCAAGGGAGCGAATTTCACCCACCATGCTGGTGAGTCTTTGAGAGAACTCAACAATGTTCTCAGAATCTTCCATGATCATGCGATCGAATTGCTGTCTCAGCGCCTGTACCCTTGCCTTCTTGACACGATCCTCTCCTACACGCAACTCCCTGATGGCCTCCCAAGCTTCCTTTGCCGATTCCTTGTCTGCAATAGCCATCATCACGACGTCCAGCACGGCCTGGGGGATTGCGGCCAGGGCGCCTTGATCTTTTTCTTCTTCGACCAGTGCATCGCCTTCTATTGTCGCCCACACACCTAGTGCGCGTAAGATGATCTTCATCTTCACAGCTCACAAGCCGTAATTTGTGTTGTTCAACATAGGGTACTGAATTGGTACTGTACCTCCTTTCGATACTATTCTTCCCGTTCATGACGACTCGACGGAGGCCGCTGCCGTTCTCAGCTGCAGCTCCTTCTTTGGTGACTTATCGCCAGCCATCACCACCAATGATCAAAGCTCTGATACCAAATGTTGGAACAAAACCCAGAATCTGAAGAAACAACACTTCTCTCCAAACTGTCGAAGTTACTAACGAAACTATCAAAAGTTTCTTCCGCTGATCAGAACCGAGAGTTGGACACAAAACAAAATCAACACAGAATTATTTTGCGCACGTATCTGATGATACGACTTTTCTGTTTTCTCCTTTTTATTAGCATCTAAAGAGTTACAATCAAATCTCAGTTCGGTTTCTCCAAACAGAGTCCGAAACTGATATCTGAATATTTTCCGACAATGACAATGACTCACTACAGTACCAAAAACTGAACTTCAGAACAAACTCTGAAACTAGACAGAAAGCAAACTGATTGCTTTCGGCATTGCCTAAAACATTAGCTAACCAATGCAATCCTAAAACAGAAAAGCTAATATAAACTATAAGATTAAAACTAACAGCGGCAACAGCCATTGGCGGGAGCTAGGAGCTAGGCTGTCAATGGCCGCGATGGCAGTGGCGCCACCGTGGACCGTAGGGAGGCAGCGATTGCAAGACAGCGGAGAGCGGCTACCATCGTGCGTTGACGATGGACATGTCGAACGACGATAAGCCCCTACGCACAGTACGCACTATTGCGATGTAGAGCTCGATCTATGTAACATGGAGAACTTTGGAGCCGTGGTCGAATCTGTAGTTTCTGGATTTTGGAGGTGTGTAGATGCAATCGCCTGATTAGTTTTCGTCGACGACGTACTCTGGACGGTCGACGCCAATAGTTTAATGGAACAGAGGCAAAATTAATTACCGGCTGTCGTTACTCGTTGCGTAGTAGTTGTGTCTGATCTAGGAAAAATCTTTCGTTTTCGAATTTATTTCGTTAGGGCGAAATGCCCGAAATTACCGAATTTTTGGTGAGTTTTCAAACAGACGATTGAATTTTGGACAAAATTTGACCGAATTGTGTCTAAATTCAAATGTTGCCAAATTTAGGACGTAATTTATCCAAATTCAAATGTTTTCAAATTTTTTTGAACGAGACGTATTTATTTTGGAGGATAACAAAACTACCGAAATTTTGGCGAAATTGTGAACCCTGGTCTGATCACGTACTAACAGCCATATTTTACTCGACAATATACAGTAACCCTGGCTAACGGCGTGCTTAAACAAAATCTCAACAATGCATTGCTTAATTATTTGTTAGGTCAAAATCAAAACTTTTTTTACTTTGAATATATTTCCTACTAATAAAATCTAAACAATCCTCGTGCCGGCTGTGTGTGACGAGGATGGCTGGTCGGGAAAATAAATTCTATGAGAAAGGACGTCGACGAGGTCCCCCGCATCCGCCATCCATTGGACGTGCGCGAGGGGGGCAGGGGGATCAAACGGTGGGGTGGCCCTCCCCAAAGAATTTGCTTCCACCGGGCGGTTGCTGAATGATGAGGCTCCGTGCTTGTCGCTTGATTCAGAAGCTGCCGAGATGAAGCTGGAGGCTCCCACGCGCGACCGGGTTGACAAGCTGTTTACTTAGCTTCATGTTTTTACAGGACTGACTCCACGTATCGATCTTTGATTGTTGTTCTGAGTCCTAAAAAATCAATTTAGTTAGCTCAGAAACTACGCATACACACCTACCAGATCGTAAATGATGTGTATGCCCTTACGAAAGCAATAAACCTTGCATATTTCCCTCGTAACCTAATACTACTACTCGCTGCGTGTGCTTTTACAATCAAGCCCAATGTTCTACAGGTTTGGGTTAGCGACTCTGAACGGTGGAGCCCAATATTCTACAGAAACAGAGAGAAAATATATAGCTGTCGTTGCTCGTCATATAATGGCTGTGCTTATGTGTGTGGGAAGATGAATATACTGTAATGGATTATTGTATTGAGACTCGAGGGTGGTTTATATAGAGTACAAGGCTTCAGTGGCGGATCCAAAACGAAAATGACCAGGGGTCCCCACTCCCCATATATATCTTGGGTTATGTTGGGCTGTGGTTTGGGGTGTCCTCTTATCTTAGGTTAGGGGTGTCCATACTATATATACATGACTATATATAAAGAAAAATGATTTTTTGACCTGGTGTCCTGTGCATCCCTGTAGCATACTGTAGATCCGCCCCCTGCAAGGCTTAGAGGGTAAAAAGTCTCTCCTAGAGATAAGGCACGTATCACGGGATTACAAATTCTAAACTACCAAATATAGAGATATGCCAATATACTCTAACATCTCCCCGCAGTCGTAGCGGTAGCGTCGCGGACAGTAAGAGAGTCGCGGACGGTCAGACTGGAGAGGAATCCGAAGGTGGGGAACTATCGGACTAACATCCCCCCGCAATCACAGTGGGAACTGTCATTGGGATTGGTGCATCGAAGAATGCCAAACCTACCTGACGAGGATTAAAACCTCTATGTATTATCTATAATACATAATAGACCATACGACTTCGTGGTCGTAACCCCTGAGGTGCACAACTTTACTGGTCGTAGAGATTCCAGAGGTTACACAATGGGTACCTTGGTCGGACGAAGGCCTGTGCCAAGCTCCCGACCAAGGGAACTGCTCGTAAAAGGTATGAACTGATAGTTGAGGCTGATTCCAACTATATTCCCTACCGTGTGATGAATGGAACACGTGCATATTCCATACCACACGACGTTTCTTATCCTAAAGCACTGATGAATAACTACCATGCGGTTATGCATCCCACAAGCATATAACCGCCGAACGGTTGATTCTCCATCAACCGTCTCTTAGCTCCGACCAGACGCGACGTTTCGCATCAAGCGTCTTCTCCGAAAGTAACTGCTACCTCTTCAAAGGCTATTTAAAGATGGAGTATGGACGAAGCAAGAGAGAGGGCAACAAGGATCACAACGGGAGATAGACAGACTAAAGCATAGGTCTTAGTTTCATATTTTTAGTCTGATATTGTAAGACGACAAGTAGAGTTCTCAGTGTAACAGGAGTAGTTCATCGCCTATACAGGAGGCATCCCCTGTAATCCCCAGTTTATACTAATAAAAGAGCAGTCCCATTGTTACTCCAGATTTCCCACGTCACTTTCTCTTTTTATTTTCGTAAGATCGACGACTCGATCGTCGACACTACCCCTAAGGAAAATGATCAGGCACTTCACTTTCTCAGGCAGCACCTCTGCCTCACAGTCAAGAATGAGTACATGGCAAAGAAGAGCGCGTTAGCCTTGCGGACTGCACCGAAGAAGCGGTTCGAGAAGCTAAAGTACACCATTCTTCTCTTAGGCAGAGTAGGAATGGATCCGACTGAGGTTTGCTGACTTCAAGACCGTGGGAGAGTACAATTCTACCTTGCACAGGATATATACCAATCTTTCAACTCTATGGTAGGCAAGTCATAGATGAGCATAAGATTGAGAAGACTCTCTCCACCTTCCACCCCAATGCAGTGCAGTCTGCGCACAACTATCGTCAAGACGGCTACAAGGAGTATGCCGAATTGATTGATATTATGCAGGTTGCAAAGGCTCAAGATGATATTCTCCGCAAGAATTTCATCGCCCAGCCACCTGGGAGTTCCGCTGGCCATGAGGTCAACGCTGGGAGCTTGAAAGTGCGGCAAAGGGTAGCATGAAACCCACTTTGCCTTCACTAAGGGGGAGGACTCACAGCAGCTGCCTGCACCGACGGAGGTGGACTCCACTCTTGCAGCCGCACCCCCCTTGATATTGCAGCAGCTGCCGCCATGATTTCCCAAGAAGAGCATGTCACCCCTAAGAAGATAGCAGCTGAAGTCTCTAACTTTTTGGTGGACCCAGTCTAGTGCACAGAATGCACCTAGACGTTAAATGTCATTTATTTTGTGTGTGGATGGAATAAGTTGTACTTTTGCATTGATGATGGTTGTATGCTCGTGTAGAGCATTAAATAATTTATTTCTTGTGATGGTTTGATGATATTATTTAATTAATTCATTTATTTCTCGTGATGGTTGTACTTTTCCTTCGAGAGTACGGTTGTTTGTGCTCATCCTCGCTCTTTCCCCCCAAATCTCTCAGAAGCCGTGTACTAAGGACGCTATGCATACTACGAGGATCCAGAAGTTGATGGTCAAGAAGATGGTGGAGATTAGAATAGTCTCTATTAGTCTAGGTCTCGCCTCAGTCTAGCTGGCTCAGTCAGTGCTTGTGTACATCAATATTGTCCAAGTCTTTGGATAATATTGGTCATACACAGGCTACCACAGTTGCGTGCTTGTGGCGAGATGTGCCTTCCCCTTTTGCTTCCGCTACCGTTTTCGCTGTTATGTAATGTATCCATTTGGCCTGATTGGCCGTATTGTAAACTGACCCGATGCGGTCTATTTGAACTCTGATGTTTGTAATATAATGTATGGTACGGTTTTCGTTCTGTATGAAATGATTCAGCGATGTATCTGTGAGCACTATCTACTGATCTAGAGAATAGTATAATGGTTTCACAGAGGATTCTGGATCACAAAATCCAGGTCCGACAGGTGTGCTCTGTGCGTCGCATGCTTGGCTCTGCCTCTCTCCTGCCTCCTGTATGTGCATGTGCTTGGCACTGGGTTCACACATCATCCGGTCGGTCATCTTGGACGCGAGAATCTTATTATTGCATTTGCACCGAAAGTATGGGCAATTGGCAAATTCGCGGGCCATATCGTAACAAGTGAAGAAAAAAAAGCATATTATTATTATTTCCCCTTAGGTTTAGTGGAGCCTGGGTCGGTCTATCAATTATTTATTCTTGCTGACACCCAAGCTTCCTCCTCTCTTCTCTACCCAACTTTCTGAAGGATCGCGGGAAGGCTACGATAGCACAAACAAAAAAAAATTACCGCGCAACCAAGGAACCACCGTAAGTAATAGATTACGAGATTACCACTAGACGCACCGACTCGTAGCGGAAGTAGAGCCGATGCAGCGATTGAAGCAGTCGTAGTCGTACTTGCCGCGCACCTTCTCCTCCTACTCCGATGAACGTCGTGAGTCGCGGATCGTCCTAGTGCTGATGCTTCGCAACAACACCTCTAAGGTATCCACACGTACGGGGCAGGGACACCACGCGTAGGAGTGCTAGCACCAGCGGCGTGGTTGAGGAGAGCGTGGCTATTAGGGTTTCGGGATTTTTCGATCACCACACCCCATGCCACCGCCCCTCTATATATAGGCATCCATAATGGGTCCCGACTAGGAGGCCCATTAGGAACTCGTGGCCTATAAGAATCCGGATCACCATCCAAATCAAATCCTAGCCCTTTAAGTGTGTGACCTTATAGGTTCGTGTGTAATCATTGTGACTCGAAACTCGCTTCCGATCACGAAGTCGTCGGCCGTACCTAGCAAAGACATAACGATTCCCGAATACACACGTAATATATCGGACGAACCTTAATGCAATATGATCTACGACTGTGTCCTTATCACTTATGACCAGCTCGTACTTAGTCACGACAGTTCATAATCGATTACAACCGTTCAGAACTCCTTACGACCGATTAGTATCTAACTACGACGGTTTGCAACTCCTTACGACGATTGGTGATTATGTTCGAGTAGTCTTCGACTAGGTCGCATCTCCATACGACTTCGACCGTCTCTACGACCTCGCAACCGAACGACCGCTTGTGTATTCTCCTTTGCCTCACGACATCCGGTTGAACTCGGTGAGATAATATGTCATCCATGGACTGTTCAATACTTTCTCGATCAAATGTCGAATAACTTCATGTGGTCGACACTTCGACCACTAGTGGCATGACCATGCACTTTCTTTATTCGATCACAACGAGGGCCCGAGACATCTCTCCCGTTATGTTAGGAGGGGCAAATCCCAGATCCACCAAATCACATTCCTCCGTATGTTTCATAGCATACCCGAAAGCTACCTTTATAACTACCCAGTTACGGAGTAGCATTTGGCAACCCCTAAGAGTGCTATTACACATGTAGGAAATCATGCTGATCTCAGGTCTATGGATTATACATCATCATTGCTTGAGACCAACTAACGACACATAGAATCATAACAATCTCAATAGTGTCTCAAGGTGGGTCTTATCAAACACTATGTTCTCTAATATGTGTCCACATTATTGATTCGATATCTCTATATCCTTGACCGGTGAAACATGGTCATCAATCAATACATGTACTGGTCGTAGAGTCACTGGTGTTCCGACCAGTGACATTCGACCAGGGATACTTTTAGAACGACATCATATAAGACAAAGAGTTTCACCAACAAGTCACATACTCATTGATCTATATAACTAATGATTCATTCAAGGAACAAGATAACATATTATCAAATGTTATGAATATAATAAAATATAATCATCTCTATGATTGCCTCTAGGGCATATTTCCAACACTTTCGCCTAAAATCTTTCGCTGCACCATTGTTGTCCATTAGCCAGCGTGAGGCCATGGCCGTGGAACAACCGTAGGTAGCCAGATGTGCGGTGAAGATAAAATCCAGACGCGGGAGACATAGTTTTAGACATGTATCGGCCACCGGCACATCCGTGATGCTATTTTTGGCATTACGGCGCGCCGACAGCTATTTTTGCTGCACATTATAGGCGATCCATACTTGCTGGGATGGTGTCTCTTGCTGGATTTGTGTTTCCCATTAAATTCTTCTCGGAATCCTCTCCTCCAAATAAGGCTTTAACCTGTGTTTGTTGCACTAGTATGATTGTCTTCCACGTCTGGTGTTGTTCAGCTTCAATTTTCCTTCGAGCTTTCAGACTAGCTTTTACTTGCTGACATAGTCGAAGCTTTCCCCCCGCTTGGGGTTGCGTGGAGCACCGGCTCCGCTCGTCGCACCTATAGTACCCTAACTACTACTTATGTATAATTATGGTCATTTGGCCAATACTATCCAGTAGCGATGTACTATTTTTTACTGTATTTTGCAAAAAAAAAATCTAGTAATCTATGAATTTAGAATGCACAAAACCGTTTGATTTATGTTTGGTAGGTTAGATTTATCATTAGAACACCCCCTCTACGCCCTGCCTCCTTTCCACACACTTATCGCGCGGATAGTCAAGTCTCGATTCCACACCTGCCTAACCTTTGTTTGCCAGCAGCATCATTGGGCAATGACGTCGCGGAAAGTTGCTAAGCTGGGCTCTAACGCAACCATGCTTTCTCACCGAAACATCACCCTTGGTTTGTCACATTACATTCGTCCGGTCGGCCACTTGTGTGTGGTGTGTCTGACCCCAGAGCATGCTTTTCTTCTCGTTGGCATACGCACGAGGGAGGAATACAATTTAGTAGGAAGATAAACATGCACCCTCGCTTCATGTGAGGGCCATACGGAATTCCATTAGGAATCCTGGATTACGAACCTGGACTACCAAACTAATGTTTCTGTACAGTATCAAGGCGTGTGACTGTATGTATGAGTGAGATGGAGCTTGTAGTTGCTTCCTGATGCTCTACCTTCTTTGATGCGAAGCAACAAACTCGATACCTAACATCTCCATATGTCGTGGCGGATATAGAACGAAAATGACCGGGAGTCCCCACTCCCCATATATGTCTTGGGTTATGTTGGGTTGTGGCTTGGGGTGTCCTCTTATCTTGGGTTGGGGGTGTCTATACTATATATACATGACTATATATAAAGAAAAATGATTTTTTGACCCTATATATAAAAAATGATTTAGCATACTGTAGATCCGCCCCTGTCCATATGGCCAAATATGCAGTCAACTTACTGACGCCCTGTGTGTTGCACAAGTATGGTCGTCCACTCGTCCCGACGAGAGGTGACTGTTGGGAAATCTGGGTCTGGGCCGGAAGCCTTGGCCCATGGTGGGCTTTTCATCCTCTCTAGTCCCTTCTAGTCTATATAGGGGATCCTCACATTATTGTACAGCTGATCAAGAAAGAAATAAAGAAGAGAAAGAGTTCCTTTATATCTCTGTGTGTTCATTTACTTTCTGTACCTGTGTATGTGTGTGATCATACTCTGTCTATGAGGCAATCGATCGGACTGGAATAGCCAGTGACGGTTCCTCAACACATTATCAGCACGATCGACTCCGGCCTTCCTCAAGACCTCCTTTACTCGGATCGAGAAGGTAATCGTCGAAACGATACTCGTAGATTACATCACATTTTCTAGATCGTTTTAAATTTTGCAATTTTGCTTTCTAGATTGTTTTGTACGGTGCAAATCTGCTCTAATCTACCACTAGCCGACTTGGAGTCGCTGGCATGCTGATCGGTAGAATGCATAAAAGAGTAGATGTTGATTGCACTGTAGATTGACGTAGGGATGAAAAGAAAAAAAATATATTTTCTTCTCTTACGAGGTGATCGATCGAACCGGACTCACTAGTGACGGTTCCTCGACGATGGCAACCAGGCAATCTTGGTTGCCTCGGTTCCGTTAAACTATGGCCTCGACTGTGCAGAGTACGTCGTCGACGAAAACTAATGAGGCGCGCGATTGCATCGGTTCCGTTAAATAGCTTATTAACCCACCACCCATCTCCAGCTTCTGAAGGTGCTAAGCAGCGAGCATTAGCAGCAGCATTATCACACAAACATAAGCAGAGAGCAGCAGCAATGGGGACCTCGTGCTTGGGGTGGCCAAGACGGTGGTGGAGGGGGCGCTAACGAAGGTCCAGTCGGTGATCGACGAGGAGGCGAAGCTGCGGCAGAGCGTGCAGCGTGACCTGGTGTTCATCACTGGTGAGTTCCAGATGATGCAGTCCTTCCTCAACGTCGCCGACGAGGAGCGCGTCGGGAACAACGTGGTGAGGACCTGGGTGAGGCAGGTCCGCGACCTGGCCTACGACGTCGAGGACTGCATCGAGTTCGTCGTCCACCTCGACAAGAAGCCGGTGTGGTGGCGCCGCGTCCTCCCAGTCCCACCCTGCATGCCGGCGGCGGCGCTGCCCCTGGACGAGGCTGTCGACGAGATAAAGCAGCTCAAGGCGAGGGTCGAGGACGTGAGCCAGAGGAACATGCGCTACAACCTCCTCACCGACTCAGGCTCCAAACCCGTTGCGCAGACGCAGCAGCCGGCCACCATCGCTGCCGGTGCAACAGCATTCGACATCCTCAAGGAGGCGAGGGAGACCGCGAGGAGGCAGCGCGGTCTAAGGGATATCACCGGGTTGATCACGGACAAAGACGGCGGCCTTCTGGTGATCTCGGTGTGGGGAACGGGAGGCGATCTTGGCATGACGTCCATCATCAGGAAGGCGTACGACGACCCGGAGATCTGCCAAAATTTCACATGCCGCGGCTGGGCAAAGCTGACCCATCCTTTCAATCCCCATGAGTTCCTCCGGGGCTTGCTGACTCAATTTTGCAGAAACTCTTGCAAAGAACAGCGAGCAATTGTGGATGTTGATGTCCTGACGAGGATGGAGGCGGTGGCGGCAATACCGGGCGAGCTCATCAAGGAGTTCGTGAAGCAAGTGAACGAGAAGAGGTTCCTCGTAGTCTTGGAAGACCTGTCCACCATGGTAGAGTGGGACTCCATCAGAATTTACCTGCCAGATAGGCAGAATGGCAGCCGGGTCATCGTGTCGACGCAGCAGTTTGAGATCGCCAGCTTGTGCACGGGGCATCCGTACCGAGTATCAGAGCTCAAACAGTTCTCAGCTGATCACTCGGTTTGTGTATTTTTTAAGGAGGTAAGCCCAGCTAGAACACTATCGATAAATAACTATTTATGGGTTATTAATTATTTCGGGAAAACAGTTAAAAACAGGTCATTAATCTACGGGTTATCGGACATTATAAGTTTTTTTAAGGCTCAGCTTGCGGTTCTCGTATTGCAATGTGGAAATGAATTTAATTTTGGCCCTCTAACGCTACTCAATTGCAAAAATAGCTCTTGTGTCGTTTTATTTGCAAATCTAACCCTCTATCATCTCCTCCCGCGGACGGTGAGCGCGGAAGCTGGGTAACCAGTTCGGAGATTCTTCACACGCGGGAATGAACGGCGACCGCGGAAGGAGGTGCGCCCGGGGGTGTTTCCGCGCTCGGCCACCACGGAAGGCCCTTCCGCGCTTGGGCACCGCGGTAAGTGGCCGGCTAGCCTACCTCCCGCGGCCGACGGCATTGCTCCTGCTTGGGCCAGCCTCTGTGTACGCCGTCCTTTCCACGCCCCGACCGAAGGTCACCTTCCCACTCCCGATCGGAAGGAGAGGGATGGAGGCTAGATTTGCAAATAAAACAGCACATGAGTTATTTTTGCAATTGAGTGGCGTCGGGGCCAAAATTAAATTCATTTCTTATTTTTAATGCTGTTGTGAAAAGTCTATTATTCTGTTTAGTAAATCATATTATAGTTAGATAAACTAGTCAATCAACCCGTGCAGGGCTAGTTATTATATAAAAATATTGTCTATGTTTGGTTGGAGTTTTCTGCATGTGCATGTATTTTTTGTTGTATGTAGATTTATAAAACATATGTATAGTAGAATGGACGAAGTCTTAACAACAATCACATTGATCAAGCTTTTTTTCTATTTAATTAGCATGATCATGCCTATTTCAGACAATAATTTGTTGAGATTTTCAATAGTTACTACTTTGAAAAAATTGTACTGAGAAAAGGAGAGGAAACGTGTAGGTAAGAAGGAGAGGGGTGGTAATCTATTACTTTCCTAATGCAATGCACAATGAGAGAGCCACATCAAGAGCTCTATGCTTTCAGACTTGCCTAGAGTCGTAATTCTATCCGGCTGTGTGCATGCATGCAGGTTGTAATCTTTTTTCTGTTAGTTTCCTATTGCTTCACCCTTTGAATGTCTTATTTACTTTATTAGGGAAAATTAGTGGGGAAGAACCCTACCTCTAGAATATATGAAAATAGGTTAATAATGTACTTAGCTCTCGACTCTACGTATAGGAATTTCAAATACATTAGTTAATGGATGTGAACATCTATCATATCTTATGTCACTTACTCTAGCTCGACTTTGTGGAATATGTCCGATTGAATAATCTCCAATGGGTTATATTACCATGTGTATCCAGCCTGCTTCCTTATTTTTTTTACATGCCTCTTTGCTTCTGTCCACAATGTATAAATATAAGTCATAGATGACATCAATTTATTTTTTCTCCAATTAAGGTGGGAATATGTAACTATTTTTTTTCTATGATTAATTTGGTAATTTTTAGCCATTTCTCTTGGCTCCCTAACTAATTTATAGCATATGCATGAGAGAACTCCTCAGCTGTACCGTTTCTTCTTCTATTTTGTGTACGTGTTGCCGAGCTCTATGGCATTTTAATGCTTACGTGTGTATTTTTTCTTCTATATTGCTCAGCCTCCCGATGCCCAATTCAGCAACACCGTCTTCTTATCTATTTCATAGTTGATAGTTGTAAGGGCATCTCCAATAGTTAGAGACAATCTTGTCTCTAACATATGTTATATCATCTTTAGAGATAACATCTCTAATAGACAGTCTCTAGTACACTCTCCAACACTTATATTTTATAATTTTTTTTAAACGGACCTACATGTCAACTAAAGTAAATTAATGTATCATGCCTTGTTTCACGTGCACGATCGTCTCTTCAGGAAGAGATGACCTGTTCTCTCTCTCCTCCACGTAGGATTTTGTTGACGTGGTATAGCTAAGAGACGATAATAAATATACTATTGGAGATACCCTATCGCGCCCGAACAGTTTGTTGCATGTGCGTGCAACGTCCCTCGGTTTCTCAATAAAGTAGAAGTCTACTTGGACTCCTTTTCAAAATGCTCTTCTTTGCATGCGTGTGTTCTAACTTCCAAGTTGATTATCTATAATCACCGGATCAAGCTGGCCGTAAACGCATTTATCTAAGCCCACATGCACCCTATATAGGTGTTGTATGCATGTTCACGCATACCGATGTTCTAACTTCCAAGTTGATTATCTATAATCACTTGATCAAGCTGACCGTAAGCACATTTATCTGAGCCCACCATACTGTTGTATGCATTATTCTGGTATGGGATCTCCTCACCATCAAAACACCATCAGAACGATGTATGTACGTATATATGTAGCCTGGACTTTGTTAGTAGTTGCTTCTTGGTCTTCAAGCTTGGACACAGGGGCGAATCTAGCAGGGGAGCTTCATGAGGCTGAAGTCTACCCTCCATCGGCGCCTGAAATAACCCCCCGCCAACCCCAACCTCTGTCCTCGGGTGCCATACTGCCATGGCTGCGTGCTTGACGAAGAAGCAGCCAGGAGCAAACAATGAAACAAACATCGTGTGGGCCTTGTCCGAAGCAGCCCAGGCCCAACTAAGTGAACTCACATCCACCCACGTCCCCCACCGGCCACGGCCACTCCCACCTCCCGTAATCCTGTTCCCACCTCCCAGTTCCCTGTTGTTCCAAAATTTCCCCAATCAATTCGAGTGATGAGAAGAAGCGCACCTAACCTGAGGGGGCGCTGAGGGCCGAGGCCTGAGGGCAGCCAGTGGCGACGGTGCGACGCCGCCGGTAGTTGGAGCTCGGAGGAGGCCGAGGAGGGAGTCCGAGTGGGGCGGCCAGGGCCGGGCATGGGAGCCGCCGATCCGGTCCAGTCGGAACCCGGAGGAGGAGGATTGGAGTGATGCTGACCGCAAGAGGCAGGAGGAGGCAGACCGCATGTGGAGGAGGAGGATCTGCCGTCTACGGCTTTGCGCCTCTGCGGATCTGCCGATCTAGGCCTCTGGTCTTTCTCTGGGTCTGGGACTTAGAGGAGCAGAGCTGCGAAGGACGGGAGGAGGCGAGGCAAGGAGGGCCGAGCCGGGCGAGGGAGGAGGCTCTGGTGCCTGGCGGCCAGAGTGACGCATGATGAAGCAAAGATCAATGCAAAGCATTAACTTGGACATCCTGGGCCTCCCGGCCACGGTTGTTACTATGTTGACTAATGCATTCTTATCTCTTTGTTCATGGGTATTCCAGTAAATTTTCTTTAGCCTTTGGTCTTTGAGATAACATCAAACACGCCCTGTAATGTAATTATCAACGGAGGGAGTACTTTGTTTGTCCACTTGTCATCTTTTACATTTTTATCACCAATGCAGTAATCCATCTTCCTAATTTTTCTGTACATCCAGGTTATTGCTGAGCGTCTTTCAGAAGAGATTGCTAGGTTAAGAGAAATGTTCAAGACTTCAAGTCAATGGATAATAAAAACAGAGGTATGGTTACTTTTGGTGAGCTTAAAGGACTGAGAAGATATGATTCAATGTTTAAGGGTACTGAGATTAGTGATTTAATACGAAAAGAAGACAAATAGAATGTATCATAGAAGCAGTACTTGGGACTATGTTTGTCTCAAATTAGATTAGTGATTTAATACGAAAAGAATACAAAATTATGTTTGTCTCAAATTAGTTTAGTTATTCGAGGCTTTAAGCCCACCCTCTATTTTCATCCTGACTTCGCCACTGCTTGGACACCAACATCGATGTGTGTACGACAGTGTACACGACACAGAAACTGGATGCCCAAGATAAGTTGACATAGCACATTGGCATGTTTTGTAGATCCAATTGGACTCTTTATTTCTATGGTATGATATCTAGTAGATAAATCTAAGTTGTATGTTACATCCGTAAGATATATTGGATGATAGAGATCTTTTCTTTTTTCTCTCTCTTATTAATGTAGGAATTTCTAGCATTTTTCTTTTCTCTCGATTAATGTGAGAGTTTTTAGTCTTTTACATCTTAGAATTAATGTGTGGACTTCTAGGAGAGCCCTCAATTAGTATAGATATAAATAGATAGATTCCATTTTCTAATGATTGTCTTCTCATATTTCATATCATATGTTATAAAACACAATAATATATTCTTTTGCTATTTGATAGAGAAAAAATGTAGCCAAACACCTAACTATTTAGCAACTCAGCACAATGAGATTATCATAGATTCATAATCCACCGCAATGCCAAACGAAGCCTTATAAAGTAAAACTAATTATATGTTTGTAAAATAATTTGACCATTGCCACACTTGTCGTTTTTTATGTTCATGCGGTCTCCAACACACGTCTTTGACTATTGCTTTTTATAATTGTATGTTAGTAAAATAATTTAAAGTAAAATGATATAGAATTGTTTTTAACGACAAATCCACTAGCAGGATGAAGAGGGGTTGAGGGAGGAAGAGGAAGAGGAAGAGGAGAGAGTGAGCCACGGGGACAGGGCCCACAGGAACCTGACCTCTAACGTGGAGGCGGCCCTTACGTGGAAGGAAAATTTCCTTCTTTCTGGCCGCGAGGCTGACATGCGTAGTCTTCGTTGCAGCGCTCACCAAACCACAGCGTATCAGGTGATCCCAGTGTGGGGTGTTGCCGGTGTCGGAAATCAGCTCGTCAGAAGCGTCTACTACAGCCATATGCTCGACGGCGACGCAATTGGCCGACGTTTCGGCAGGTACGGCTGGGCCGACGCCCCATCCGTTCAACCTGAGGGACTTGTTTCGGACCCTACTCCTGGACCTATGCTCGGAGTCTCCGCGAGCAGGCAGCTTCGGCATGTTGGGGGTCGAGGACCCGATCCAAGAGTGCTGTAGGCTTATCCATGAACATCACTGCCTCATCGTCATCGACGGCCTGCAGTCGGCGGAGGAATGGGACCTGATCAAAGCTGCCTTACCGTCTGTACCGTCCAAGAGAGGCGGTACCATCATAGTCATCTCAAATGATGCCAGTGTCTCCACGCATTGCTCGAAGCAAGGCGGATCGGTGAGAAACGTCAAAGGTCTAAACGCTGATGAAGCCTTTGGTCTCTTCGAGCAGGTGCGTGCGTACCTTAGCCTTCCTCTCTTTCCCTCCCTTTCTTTTTCTTCTTTAGATTGACGCATCTCTAATGTATTGCGTTCGGTTTTTAAAGGCAGCTTTAAGATAAAAATAGATACTCTCTCTCCCTTGGAAAATATATGACAGCATGCGGTAAAACATTTCTAAGTTTAACCACTAATATATATATTACCGTTTGAACTTTTCAATGCAGTTTTGGTATCCAGGGAACCGGCGTCCCCTTAGCGATTTCAATAAGATGCAATGTTTCAAATATTTGAACAAAAATCATGGATGTAGTACATATAAGGATGTGCAAACCTGCAAAATTTCAATTTCAAATTCATCTTTGGTATCAAGAACCAAAAAAGACAACCAATGGATCGTGCGCTGTTCATATGCTTTAGAAGTACAGCTTGTCTTTTTTTTTTTTTGTTTCTTGATATTAGGGACGAATTTGAAATTGAAATTTTGTAGGTTCACATAACTTTATGTGTACTACATCCTTAATTTTTGTTTGGATTTTAATTTGAAACATTGCATCATGCTGAAGTTGCTAATAGGGATGCCCGGCTCCCATGGACACGAGCGAATTTTCCTTACTATTTTGGATGCGTCTTCTCTGGTCCTAAACTACAAAATCATCTAAATACCTCCAGAACCTATAAAACCGAAGCAAATAACCCCTGAAGTGGTTTTGGAGGCGATTTTGCCATTGTGGTTGATGCCTTTTCATAGTCTTCGAGTGGCAATTTTGCCCCAACAGTCCACGGGGTAATATATAGAGATTCGCAATGTGAAAATGATACTAGTATAAGATTTGAATTGATTTTTTTTTGTCACAGCGTAATTATGTAATAAGGGTTTCGTTTCAGTACCGCAAGTTAGGCAAAACTTTGCAAATCTTAAAGCAAAGTAGCTTTTTTAGTGGGTATAGATAGATTCGTAATAATGTTGTGCTTACCTTGATTTTTGTTTTTTTGAGACGTTCGCCTTCTCTAAACTATATGTAGTTCGGCTGATAATTTAGACAATTAAGTACATTAATTTGTTCGTATACGTGAAATGAAATGATGGGGGCACTGCTCCAATCGATTAGTGGCATAAATCCTACAACTCATGCACATATATATTTAATTCAATGAACTAGTCGGCAGCCCGTCCATTCCCATGGGCTAGGTTCTTGGATAAATTATTTAGTCTCCATCTTGAAAGATGAAATAATTAAATAAAAAATTCATAGATTATGATAATAGTACTTAAAATAAAATTAATTGAGAATGGATTAAAGTACAATCTGATTTTGATATTAACTTTAATCACCAATGACTGAGAACATGTTAATTATGTTTTACAAAGGACAAAGTTCTCCATGACTGGCGAATTGATACGCACCAAGTCAATAGCACTTTGTGTTGATGCAACAGGAAAGAAATCAGAGCATCACTGAGAGAGATGGTACAAAAGCTAGCTACTTTGCTTGCATTGCTAATTAAGAATGAAAAAGTTGGTGACTTAATTATTGTGGCATACAAACAGTTGACATGGTAATTTCTAAACCTAATTTAACTCCTCCACATATTTCTAGTTACCATATATATGGTTCAATGTTTTTCTTTTCCTCCCAACCAACACAAAAAAAGTAATGCGTATAGTATCAATTGACATTACAATAAAGAAAAGTATCTGACCTTCATACATAAAGTACTAAAAGAGCACAAACAAAACATGGGAGCCTCAAACAAATTAATGCCCTAAAACCTTTTTGTTTTTGGCATTTATAGATTTTCCATATTTTTGGAATTGCACTTCCAAATTTATATGTATAGAAATCAAATTCGTAATTTTCATTTATGATTTTCTAAAACCAAATATCTAATTATCACTTAATTCATATTGTGAATTTTAATATTTTTTAAATTGTAGTTTGAAATTCATACGGAAATCAAATTGCCTTGACATGGAGTCTTTTTTCTTTGGAGATTTATGTAACACCCTGGCTATTCGAAAGTCAAAATGTTACCTAAAATACCTAACATACAACAACAATGCGGAAGAATTTCACAATAAATCAACTAAAGTTCAACATCTACTAGAACAACTATAGGAATTTAATATGAATCCAACAACAAAGCACAATCTCTGAACATCCAAGCATACGGAACTAAATAAGACATTCCTATCAATAAACTATTCCAAGAACACATGCATTTATTGAATCAACCATAAACATAGTTGTGGGGACCCCGGTAATTATCTCCATAAGACCGAGATTAGACAAGGTCTTAGGGACATAATTATGGGTCTCCGGTAAATGAATTCCAATTTAACTCTATCCAAGTGGGAGGCTTAGCCGAATACGGGAGCCTCAACGATCATGTGCGCTGCTCCCTTGCGAGCGCTACGTGATTGTCGATTCTCCCTCGATTCGAAGCACTACCCTTGGTGAGTTAAATGGGAATTCATCGACAACGAGTATGACATATATTGGCTCCCAAGATCAACGACCAATATACTCATACTCTCATCCAACGTTGATTACATCCATACAACGCATACAACAAGGAATAAAAGACATCTTGCATAATAGTTAAGGTCTACGATTTATTACAAGCGCCGACCGCCAAATTTAAAGCAGTATCAAGTAGCAAATAAATTAAATAGATAAAGCAAAAGACCAGCAGTGGTATGCCCATCACCCATCGACAACCGATCGGGAGTTAAATGGTAGCACACTACTCATTAGTGTCGCCAAGTCAACACTAGTGAGATCATCATAATCATAACCTTCCTCACCGAAAAGGCCAACAAACATCCGGTGAGTACAAGTGTACTCGCAAGTCTTACACAAATAAAAATAGTTATGCATAAGGGTCATTCAAAGGATGGCTCATATTGGTTTAGTTTTTGCGAAAGAGACGCAACAATTAACATCCTACACATACTAGTTTTTCATGTGCCCATTTAAAATCAGATTTGAAGTAGAAGTAAAACATGTAGTAAAGCATTTCAAGTAATAAACAATTGAATCATACAAAGACCAAAGTGGCAGCCCACTTTGATATACTAAACACATGAACAACCCGCTCATGACGAATCCCAAATTCAACCACAATTTTAATTGAAAGTCTAACAATAGTAACTCCGAACTCAAGCGGTTGTCCATAACCGTGGACACGGCTATTCGAATAGATTATAACTGCAGGGGTGTACTACTTTACCCACACGACTTGATTAGCCCGTAAGCCTCCGGATGCCTCAGAAAATAGCATACTTCCTATGGTATGTCACGGTAAATCAAGATATAGTCATTTCAGAAGAAAGCCCTATTGGGCTAAGTCCCCTTGTGAGATGGTTCCTTGCCTAGTACAAGCGTCGATAGCACTTGCTAGGGGCTCACAAGTTATATTGGAAATACTGATGCAATCAAAACAAAAGAATTGGTGCTCCCTTGCACACTATAAAGGATTACATCGGCTCCTCAAAGAACATAGGATTTCACTGGTCGCTATGCCCTTACACCACCAAGGACTTAACACAATAAAACCCTCCCCTACTTAACCATACGGCTCCCAACCCGCGTGGCGGCACGAGTGTACTTGAATTAACGACGTTACCAAAGTTCGGTCCTCAATTGTCCAGACAAGTCCTTCCACATACCCAATTCTCGTGCACAAAGACACCATCACTAACCAACACTTGTTCGGACCAAATCTCATTTAAAATGACAAAGTTTTACTCATAAAACAGCTACAAAGATCTGAAGTAAAAACATAAAGTAAGAGTTGTGTGTATCCCAAAACCATCGGGTTATTCCGACGATCGAACTACCGTGTCTAGACTTGCATGGCTAAGCAATTCTATCACCCATAATTCACACATCCTATCTTAAGCATATAGGAGTTGGCATAATTCAAGATTAACCTCAAGCATAGGACATAACTAAACTACACATCACAAAAATATTGACATAATCAAAATAGCATGCATGCAATTATCATTGCACTATCTTAACCAAAACTGGGATCAAATATGATGCAAAAGAAAGTTCAAATGATGCTTGCCTTGCTGGTACAGTAGCTGCTCGCTCTCAGTAGCGTAAGTGTCGATATCAATATGCTCGGGATCTATATAATTATAACATCCAATAAATACCGAGAAAACAACTCAAAAACCAAAATGCTCAAAAATGCATGATTTTTCTACAGTAGTTAGATCATGATTCTAAATGATTTTTGGTGAAAGAATTATTTCATTTTGATTTAGTATATGAAAGTTATAATGGTTTGAATTTCAGATTTCAATAAGCCGTCATTATGTAATTTAATTATGAAGTGAAATTTTGTAGAACAGTGGCGAGTACATGGATTACATAGATAAATAGGCAATATTATTATAAGTTAAAAACAGTTGAGTTTGTCCTTTTTGGAGTTTTTATGATTTAGTTATGTATTTTCAAAGTTATCAGTCTTTTATAGTGTAACAATGATAGAGTTAAAGATTATATCCTCCCAAATATAGTTTCTGTGACAGAGGTAATGTGGAGACCATTT
The DNA here is from genome assembly GCA_036346255.1 of Ampelocalamus luodianensis. Lineage (NCBI taxonomy): Eukaryota > Viridiplantae > Streptophyta > Magnoliopsida > Poales > Poaceae > Ampelocalamus > Ampelocalamus luodianensis. Next base: position 203,571 of record JAYEVH010000343.1, read on the forward strand.
TTATAATTAAGTTCACTGAAAATGAAAATTATCAAAAGTGGTCTCACTGTTTTTGGAGTTTCCAATACTTACTTATGTATTTTTAAAGATTTCAGTCCATTTTCCTATTGTAGAGATAATGATTTTAATGAATAAATTTCCAATTAAAGCTCTCTGCTACAGAGACATGTATGAAACTAATTTTTATAGGAAGTACATTAAGAATGTAAATTTCCAGAAGTGGTTTCAGTCAATTTGAAGTTGAAATGATTTAGTTATGCATTTTAGAAGTTATACATATTTTTCAGTGTGTAAGAAAAGGGTTTCTCGGATTTTACAAACATTAGCTACTTTTCTCACTGAGTACAGCGCTAGCCGCGGTCACTAACTGAGGGCCCGCGTCCATGCCCATCGCTAGGCGCAGCGCGCGTGCGCCCTAGGGCGACGATATGAGCCGTTGGATCCGCATCCAACGGTCCATATTCGAGGTGCAATAGGACGGTCCGAATGTCCCACAAATCCAGGCCGTTCTTTTCGCATCTGACGGTCCAGATTAAATCCAGTTCATTTGATTTTTCTTATCACGTGTTTAATGCCCTAGGTCCACACGTCAGTGGACTGGCTCATGGAACTGGTCCACGCGCGCACGCGCTTGGTGCACGGGGTTTATGGCCCGTGCCCGCACGCCGATGTTCGTGGCTTTAAAATCGCAGGCCGATTTCGTGCAAGGTCCCACTGTAGCGACACATTAGGACGGCTAAGACGGTGTTTAAAAGCTAATGATTGGGTTAACGCGCAAATGATTAAGTTACGATGCTCGTCCTAATACGGACGCTGAAAACGCCACCGCCCGCTTGGCCGGCGGCTCGCCGGCGCTACGCGCCACGGCGGAGCTTGCGAGTGATTGCGTTAGCTTCGCAATAGCCCTGCGCAGCTAGTGGTCATGGTCTCAGTGCTTGAGGTGACCGGTGCCGGCGGCTAGCCGGAGGCTAAGTGGAGCAAGATCACGGCCAAAGTACCAATAGGAAAAAGGAGCTCTGTGGTAACCATTCAAGCGGGTGCTTAAGCTATCTAAGGGCCTAGGGAAGTTACCCGCAGCTAGGAGAGTGCTCGGAGAAGGCTGGAGTTGACCGGAAAACCGCCGGCGCTGGAGAAGAAAGTAGCGGCGGCACGGCTTCACGTGGAGGAGTCTCCCTAAGCAAAAAGGAAAACAAGGGATGGTCGGTATAGCTAAGATATGACATAGAGATGGTGTGATGTCAAGCAATTAGGGAATGCCTTACCGGAGCAAGGTAGGAGATGAAGAGTTCTACTCAGTCCGAAAAGGTCCAATCTTCGAATACACGCACGCCTGTCGTGCATTGCCAAAATGAAGTTAGGGGAAAAGATCAGTGGCCTAAGGCATGTAAGATGACGCGGTGGGTTGAGGACCATACCTCCTGGAAGTGAGAAATGGCACGAGGATGTCTTCGAGAGCTGGCCTGAATGCAGTGAGGCACGAAGGTGAACTCGAGGCTACAAGCAAGAACAAGAGCTGAGCTTAGCAAAAATGGAGAGGGGGTCGAACATGGAGTCGAGGGATACCATGCGGTGGAAGCTTACCGGAGCGTGGAGCTTGCACTAGCTTCCCCTTCCTTAGCCACCGAGAGGAAGAGTGAGTGCATTCTAGGGTTACGAGGGTCTTATGCATGGGAGATAACGAGGCAGAGGCGGTGTTAGGCGAGGAACACACCGGAGTGGTGGATGGAGGCGGTGGATTCAGAGTAAGAATCTCCCAACGGTCGCCGCAGAAAAGCCCACCGCGTGGAGCACAGCTCTGCGCGAGGTTGAAGAGAGGTCGACAAGGCGGGCCCACCATGTCGCCGACTCGGGAGTGACGAAGTGCGGTGTGACTGGCCTTTGATTAAAAACGGACGCCAGATCTAAAGGGGACGCTAGTTGATTTAGCCGAGTCCTGCCGCCCGGCCGGACTCGAGTCCGAGTCGAGTCCTGGTCGGTCGGTTGAAAAATTACTAGGGTTTGGTGATTGAATTTCTTTTGATTCTAGTTTGACCGGTGCTTTATAAATAGAAATAAATTTCATAAAATCATGAAATAATTTGTGGGGGTTCCTAGGATAATATAGTTCCCATAAAAATTATAAAACCCTACTGTTCATAATATAGTTTGTGATATTTAAATTCAAACATGTTGTATGTCTATAAATGTTGTTTGAATTTTAATGAGGTTCAAACTAGTCCCAAAAATTTTGAAAAAATTATATTAATTCATGATAATTAATTTAGTATTTGAATAAATTGGTTCCAGATGATGATCACAACTTTTTATTACTGATTTGAAGTGAAATGTGAATTTTGATGTGTATGTTCACTCCAAATTAGATTTTCCAAGTACAATATATTATGGAAAAGTTTTGAATTTGACAATGCATGTTAGTGAAATACATATTAATCCAATTTAATTAGTTGGGGCTGTGACAATAGTGAAGGATAATATCAACCATCATACTCTATTTATTACAAATCCAAAATGTAACGAATGACTGGTAAGATCAAGTTCATATAATTAAGAATGAATAATGCGAAGTGAATGCAGTGTCCGTGACTAATCCCTTCCAAGGATGTCGTCATCAATGATCACCAAAAATAAATAAACAAAAGCAAGAATGAGTTCACGGCTTAGTAAGTACAATAGAATCATAAGAACAATATTGAATATGAACACAATCATTGTATTATGGAATTTGAATATAGAACGATAAGAATGACATGAATGAATGAATGAAATCTTCTCTTCTGCTTATACCTGTATAGCCAGTGAACACCCGTCGGTGTTCACTCATGCCTGTATTATCAAAATACGGGGATCCAAGACCCATATGAAAGTATTTCATAATGGGGATCCAATCTGCCCACATTGGAATGGTGGGTCTTACATGCCTATACTGGAAGTTTGGATTTTATATACAAATCCAATTGTAAATTTTCATTTTGTTTTTGTTCATAATATTAGGAATAAAAATAAAATTAAAATAAGATTACGAATTTGAATTGTATAAAATCAAACTGCTAGTTTTGATATTTTTAATTATGAAATTTATATTGTACTTGACCTGGAGTGTTTCTTTTAATTTAAATTTATTTTATTTTATTTATTATTCTAAATTTTACATTGTACTTGACATAGATATTTCATTTAATATAAATTGGGATTCCTAACATACATTTATACAATTCAAATTTGTAATCTTATTTTAATTTTAGTCTAAATTTGCATATTTGTGGGGTTCTAAACCGGACAAACTTCTAATTTTTGTTTAGTTTTTATTGGAAAATATAATATTTTTGTCATTTTACTTGGCAATTTATACACATATCAAATATCTTATTATCATTTCATTTTTATTCCACATTTAATATTTATTGTGATTGATGTGGGTTTTTTTCTAGTTTTAGGTTAGGATTTTTATAAAAATCCAAATGCCAATTTTAATTTCTTATTTTAGTTATTTAGGATTTTACTTTGTAATTTGTATGGAAATCAAACTGCTATTTTTATTTTTCTTTTTATTCCAAATTTTAGTTAATTTGGATTGTACTTACATGTACTCTTTCTTTTAATTTGCTAATTTTTAGTTAATCGTTATTATTAAATTTATTTATTTATGGATGTTACTTTGGTAGTCATATGGAAATCATGCTAATTTTTCTTTGGTTTTTATTCCGAATTGTAGTTAATTTGGAATGTATTTGACAAGGACTCTTTCTTGTAATTTCCTAATTTCCATTTAATTATTATTCTGAATTTTAGTTATTTGAGGGTGTTACTTTGGAAGTCATATAGAAATCAAATTGATAATTTTCCTTTATTTTTTTATTCTGAATTAATTTTAGTTATTTCATGGATGTTACTTTGGAAGTCATATGAAATCAAATTGCTAATTTTACTCTATTTTTATTCCGAATTTCAGTTAATTTGGATTGTACTTAACGTAGACTCTTTCCTTTTATCTGAGCTGTTATAACTCGTGTCTGCCAGATAGATGACTCAATCTTACTGGTTAACGTGGGAGCTTCCTCGGATGCCTATTTAGTATAGGTACTAGTCGCCAACCCGTGCATTTGCACGGCCAGCTTCTTATAGATAAAGTATTTAGTCTCTATATCAAAAGTTCAATCTTATTTCAATCTTTAATTTAACCACTAATGATTAAGGACACGTCTAAGTTCTACAAAGGATGAAAAGTGCTCTTTAATTGACGAATTGATATGCACCAAGTCAATAACAGTTGTGTAATAGGGAATATACCAGTGGATCATTGGGACAGATGGTACAAAAGCTAGCCACTTTGCTTGCATGACTACTTAAGAAAGAAAAAGTTGGTAGCTTAAAGTGGCATACAAGTAGTTGACATAGTAATTTCTAAACCTAATTCAGTTCCTCCACATATTTTTAATTACCATGTCTATGGTTAGATGTTTTACTTTTTCTCCTAACTAACACAAAAATTAGGTAATGCACAGTATCAAATTGCTAATTTGGAAGTCATATAGAAATCAAATTGCTAATTTTCTTTTATTTTTATTCCAAACTTGTAATTTGGATTGTGATTGACATGTACTTTTTCTTTTAATCTAAGATGCTATAAGTTGGGTGCGCTAGATGGATCCTAGATCTTTTCCTTTTTTTTCGATCAACGTGGAAATTTCCTCGCATTTTATAGTTAGTATAAGTATAGATCTTATTACAAATTTTGATATCTTTGGAATTTAGGCTTGGTATTCGCATACAAATCCAATCTCTAATCTTCCTTCAATTTTATTCCGAATTATTATGTTTTTGGATTGTACATGGTGTGGATTGTTTTTCAGATCTAGACGGGAGTTCATGTAAAAATCCAATTTTAGTTTTTTAGGGATTTTACCTTGGAATTTGTATGGGAATCAAATTGCTAATTTTTTTATTTTTATTCCGAATTTTAGTTTATTTGGATTGTACTTGACATGGATTCTTTCTTTTAATTTGCTAATTTTTATTTAATTATTATTCCGAATTTTAATTATTTATGGATGTTACTCCCTCCTGTCACAAATACATGTCGTTTTGGGATGTGTGCCGGCAAATTTTTGAAACTTTGACTATCGATATCTTTTAAAATATTTAGTTTGATACATGAAAATCATATGTATAGATTTATCCAGAAAAGTACTACTTTGATAATGTTATAATTTTATTGGGTTTTATAAATATATTACAATATAAATTAGTGGCCAACGTTACATTTTGGGGGACAATGTCGATGTCCAAAACGAAATGTGTGTGTGACTGGAGGGAGTACTTTGGAAGTCATATGGAAATCATATTGCTAATTTTCCTTTATTTTTTATTTCAAATTTTAGTTAATTTGGATTGTACTTGACATGGACTCTTTCTTTTAATCTAAGCCGTTATAACTTTGGTCCGCCAGATAGATGGCTAGATCTTTCTAGTTAATGTGGGAGCTTCCTAGGAGTTTCTAATTAGTATATGTATAGATGTTACTCCCTCCGGTCATAAATACATGTTGTTTTGGGATGCGGGCCGTCAAACTTTGACTATCGATATCTTTTTAAATATATAGATTGGATACATGAAAATCATATGTATAGATTTCTCCAGAAAAGTACTTTCATATTATTATGTTTTATTGGGTTTTATAAAAAGGGACTGTCTATTCATAAAGTGACTGAATTTTTTTTAAGTATAAGTCATTTTTTTATCCATTGGATCAATATCCAATCATATAACACATCAATCTCTACACAAATCCAATGGTCATAACAAGTGACTTAAACTTAAGAAAATTTCAGACGACTTAAAAATAGCAAGACTGTTATAAATATATTACAATGTAAATTAGTGGTCAAAGTTACGTTTTGGGGACGATATGTTGTTGTCTGCAACGACATGTATTTTTGATTGGAGGAGTACTTTGGAAGTCATATGGAAATCATATTGCTAATTTTTTTTCTTTATTTTTTATTCTAAATTTCAGTTAATTTGGATGGTACGTGACATGGATTCTTTCTTTTAATCTGAGTCGTTATAACTTCGGTCCGCCAGATAGATGGCTAGATCTTTCTGGTTAACGTTGGAGCTTCCTCGGAGTTTCTAATTTGTATAGGTATAGATAGATAGACAAGAATGAGTAATGATTCTTAAATTTTTCGATCAATTAATATATATATGCAGGTGTTTATGAAGGCTGGAAGAAACACGTTCCTGAGTCGTCCTGACATGACTGAGCTAGCAAAACTGATCCTAAAAAAGTGCGGTGGACTTCCCAAAGTGATAGTTACAATCGCCACGTACTTGGCTGGCGATAAGAACATAGCGGTTTCCAACCCAAGTTGGAGTTGGAGGTACCTGCATGACCACTTCATGAGCGAGCTGGAGACCAACCCACGTCTTCACAGCGTGTGGGCTGTCTTTACCTGGTTGAATTCCTACTTCCGCACTTGCCGGGATTCCCTCAAGCCGTGTATCTTCTATCTGTTGGTTTTCCCTCAAGAGCACAGCATCCGGCGCAAGCGTCTGGTGAGGCGGTGGATCGCGGATGGCATCTCGCGGGACGAGGGCGGCCTTACGGCGGAGGGGAACGGGGAGACGTTCTTCTCTGAGCTGGTCAACCTGAGCATCATCCAGACACCGGAGATAGCGACCATGTACAGTGGCACGAAAATGGCCTCGTGCCAGGTCGAGGCCTTCGTCCGAGAATACATCATCTCACGGCCCGTGGAGGATAACTTCGTGTTCGCACTGGAGGGGCACTGCGTCATCGACTCCCAGCGCACAGGGCGGCACCTCGCCATAGGGAGCAGCTGGGACAGAGACAGGGTCGTGTTTGACAGCATCGACTTCTCGCGGCTACGGTCACTGACAGTGTTTGGGAAGTGGGAATCGTTCTTCGTCTCCGGCAAGATGAGGCTGCTCCGGGTGCTGGATCTGGAGGACTCTTCGGGTGTAACAGATGATGACCTCGAGCCGGTCGCGGAGCTGCTGCCTCGCCTCAAGTTCCTCTCCCTACGAGGGTGCAGCAGGGTCCACCGCCTGCCGGGTTCCTTTGGCGATCTGAGGCAGCTCCAGACGCTGGATGTCAGGTACACCTCCATACTGACGCTGCCAACTACCATTGTCAAGCTCCAGAAGCTGCAGTATCTTCGTGCCGGTGCCGTGCCATTGGACGACAACAGCGCAGTGTCAGAGGACGACGTCGACGAGAGGAGGAGTGTTTCCAGCTTCTTCAAGTTCTGCCCCGGACGTCGTCAGCTGTGCTACGATCGGCGCCGGCGGTACGGTGTCAAGATGCCTAGAGGAGGAGGAGGGATTATCGGGAGACTGACGGCCTTGAACACGCTGGGTGTCATCGACGTCGATGTTGAAGGCGGGGAGGCCATTCTCAAGGAGCTCAAGAAACTCACCCAGTTGCGCAAGCTCGGAGTATCCGGCATCAACCCGGGAAACAGCCAGGAGCTGTGGTCTGCCATCTCGGACCATGCCCATCTGAAATCGTTGTCAGTGCGCCTTGGGAAAGCAGGCGAGCAGGTTTGGTCCGATGACGCCTTCTCGCCTCCGGAGAACCTAGAGAGCCTCAAGCTGTACTACGGGTGTCCAGTCAGCAGGCTCCTGGAATGGATCAAGCGCCTCCACAATCTGAGGAAGCTGAAGCTATGGAGGTGCCGGTTAGAGTCGGACGACGTGCGTGTCCTCGGCGAACTGCTGAATCTACGCATCCTAAGGCTTTGCGTCGAGCGTTCTGAAACTGAAAGTGGTGGTGGTGAGCTCCGTTTCAACAGGGGTTTCTACGTTCTCACGTTCCTCGAGCTTGCGGGCGCCCTCACGAGGTAGAGTTCGTTAGTGGAATTTACAACCTCAAGGTGTTGCAGCTTGGCTGCTGTGAGCCGTCGTCGGTGCAGATTTCTGGGCTGCAAAATCTGTCAGATCTCGTGCAAGTCTCGCTTAAGGGTTCCTGTGACGACCAACTCAAGGAACACATTCAGCAGCAGCTTGACAGTCATCCGAACAAACCTGTCCTCAAGAGGTGGAGTGACTGTATATAGAAAACGATATAGGCGGCGTCTGTGTGTTTATCCAATGAAGATTTGGACAAGTGATTACAAGGATGTATGCGTCAAATGCCGTTTGGGGATTTTGTAGATTCTGTCTGTAGACCGTGGCTTATTTTAGGAAAAGTGAAATAAGGGAATTTCTAGTGAGTACTCAGGTGTTTTGTTTGTTGGGTTAAAAGTACTGATTTTGGGACCTTCGGATCTTCATCAAGGTTCACGCTCAAAATGGTTAAAAAAAAATCGATTCGAAAAACTTTCAAATGATTTGCAAAATTTCGGTTCGAAAACTTTCAAATGATTCAAAAACTGTCAACTGGTTCAAAAAAACATTCGATTCGAAAAAACTTTCAGGTGATTCAAAAAAAACTTTCTAATGATTCGAAATTTTCAACTCAAAACTTTGATCCTTTTCTATTAGATCTTTTAAGAAATGATTTTTTTTTTGAGGGACGAGATCCATTGGATGCAAACTTGATGGTCCAAAATTTGAGTGGGTACTCCCTAGACACCTCTGTGAAATGGGAATAAATCTAAAATGCGGTATTTATGTTGCCTGTATGAAGCTTTGAGCTACGAATAAGCATCTTTTTTTAGAAATACATGGGCATAAGATACATAGATAGATACTTAATTATACCACTTTGGATGAACACTCAAATCTGTCGTTAACCTCCTGAGATGACATGATTCAAGTGTGCTTTATCACCTCGGATTGGTCGGCCCAGTTCAGGCCCAAACATTTTGAGAAATGACAGGCCCAAACAGCCGGATCCACCAATGACAGAGGCCGGATCAGATGGCCTTGGAGGCTTTGATCCACCTACTACGTAACGCAGCCGACTAAGGCCCACTGAAATGTGGGCCCCACATCATGACAACCCCCGAACGCCCGGAAGATTCATCCCCGCCGCTACCGACCTCTCTCTCCTGCGAGCGCACGACGCCGCTACACTGGGGCGCACCTCCTGCGCCTTGCCGTGAGGGCGATTCCACTTCGTCGCGAACGCAGTGCACGGGTATGTTCCGGAATCGAGCCCTAGTTCGTCTTTGTTCCTTTCGTGCGATTTTGGGGGCGAGGTGACGGATTTGTTGTAGTGGTGGTGTTGCTAGCCAGTGATACCTAGCTTGGTTTCAAAGAGAACTCAAAGATGGCTATTGTTGTACTTGTACATCGATCAAGACCCTTGCTGCAATTTTCTGCACGCACACAGTTGTCTGAATATTTGAGCATTGGTTGCTGCCTTCTATTTTTGCACGATCCTTGGGAATGTTTCATGGTGATTTGGAGCCCAAACCAACCGTGATCGCACGAGTGGTTGAACTTATTTTTTATTTAATTTATTTTTTAAAAATATTTTAAAGATAATTTTTCCTTAGCTTTATTTCTAATTCTAACCTTTTTTTAGTCATGTCATAACGTTAGGTGTAACAAAAGCACGTTATCACACTATAGACTTTAGCGTGGTACATGAGTGCTGTCACATCACACTTCTTAGTGTGATAGGATTTAACCTAAAAACGGACAAGTGTTGGCTCGAAGGGCTATCGTGATAAGTTTGGTCATATCGCGGTCGGTGGCGTGACAATATAGTTTAATTACACCACGAGTCAAAGAGGAGAGAATTGAAAATAAAGTTATGAAGAGATTATAGATTATCTTTAAAATATTTTTAAAAAATAGATTAAAAAAATAAAAAAAGCTCCAACTGGACTAGGATATGTTGTCCTATTTAATATAATATCAGCATTTACCTTGAACTGTCCTCTTGCAGCTCGCAAGCACTAGTATACCCAGCATATCGAATCACAAGAAAATATGCGGTTCACATAAATGTTATATCTTGAGGTAGAGCTACTACTTAAGCTGATAGTAAAGAAATTATCTATTCATAAGGTGACTGAAATTTTCTTAAGTATAAATCATGTTTTTTATCTATTTGATCAATATTCAATCATATGACACATTAATCTCTACACAAATCCAATGGTCACAACAATTGACTTAAACTTAAGAAAATTCTAAACGATTTAAAAATAGCAAATCTGAATAGTAAAATACTCGACAAATTATGCCTATTCAGATTTACAAGATAATATTTACCCGATCGAGATGCTCCCTCCGAAAAACATGACAACTCAAGTAGCTTTGATAGCAATTTGATGTTCACTAACCAACTCCCCAGCCGAGCTCACACGGGCCTTAGTTGCATCTACCAATTAATTCATGGCATCCAAAACTAAATGATCAAATGTGGTTAGTGGATACCGCAATTAGTTTCCACACAAGACATTAGGATGGCAAAGCAATGCGCTACTCAACATAATGTAATATATCTGTTGTCGCCAGATTTTGGCAGGCAAAATAGTCGGTTATATTAATATAGGATTAGGCATGGTCAAAAGAATAAGGTCAAGGTCAGGATCTACCATGCTAGAAACATCTAGAAAAGCCGATTAAGGATAGATTGGTGCGGAAAAGAAACGCCAACAGGAGTTTAAATGTTTGAAGACTTGAAGATGGTCAGGGACTATCCAAGGAAAGGTTGAGCCGACACAAAGGCGACTTGAAGCACAATTCAAGATTAAATCGGCTATTTTAGGCTATAAATACCCTGTATCGGTTGACGGAAAAACTTGCACACGCCAATCTTTACTACTTTTTTTGCATCTACTTTCCAGTATCATAGGAGTAGTCTGTAGCTAGTAGATACCAATCTTTCCTCTGTAATTCATTTTTGATCAATATTGCTCTGTATCGATGTATTGATCAAGCTTTGAGCACTACTATAGAAAAGATCATCATAGACGGTTCAAAAACGTCATCACAGATGGTTTCGTGAGCCGTATGAGTTTATAGGTCAATAATGACATGAGATCATCACCAACGGTTTTCGAACCGTCTGTGATGTATACTATCACATACTGTTATTAACTCAGAACCGCCTGCGATAGTTGACTATCACAGACGGTTTGTAGATGAAACCGTCTATGATAGCTTATATATCACAGACGGTTTGCAGATAAACCGTCTATAATAGCTAATGTATTAAAGATCAATTAACAGTAGTACGCATTCCAATTAGAGCTCAAATTTAAACCCGATTATCAAAAGCAATTTTAGTACAAGACTATAATCATCATTGAGCAGTTCAACAAGGCACACAAAAAACACTTTGCAATATCTCCCAATGCTAGGCATAGACAAATCACACAGATTGACTATATCCAATAGCACAGCACATAAGCAAAGTAATATGAACAAAATGAATACTTCAATACTCACAAAGCCGATGGTACTCGGGGGAGGGGAGGAGGCGGGCTGAGGGAGGAGGCACGCCAGGCTCGGGGGAGGAGGGGCGTCGGGTTCGAGGAGGTGACGGCTCGTGCTCAGGGAGGTGGCGGCATCGAGGACGGCAGCGACGGGCTCAGGGAGGGAGTGGCTCATGCTCGGGGAGGAGGCGGCGGGCTCAAGGGAGGAGACGCGCCAGGCTCGAGGAGGAGGCGGCGTCAAGGATGGTGACGCTGGGCTCGGGGAGGCGGTGGCTCGTGCTTGGGGAGGAGGCGGTGGGCTCAGGGGAGGAGGTGCGCCGGGCTCGAGGAGGAGGCGGCGTCGAGGACGGTGGCGACGAGCTCGGGGGAGGACAGAAACTTTATCGTTTGAGTGAGGGTGCGGGCAAACCCTAGAGTCCGAATATAAATAGGGCTGGACATTATCAGACATCACAAACAGTTCCAATAAATAACTGTCTGTGACAATACACATCACAGACGGTTCTAACAAATAACCGTCTATGATAATATGGTGCAGAAGTGCTGGTTCTGACAAATAATCTATCTTCATCCTGTAGCATGTAGTACAATTAACTTGGATCTTTAGGCAAAAGTGTCGAACCCGGGAGCAAAGGATCCCGAATTCTCTGTGTTCATACACTAGTCCAGGATTTCTAGTGTACACAGTCCAACAAAGGTGATAGCAAACTCATATCACGCACTTTATTAATAATTATTTCTGAGTTTATTACAAAAGGGGCCTGAGGCCAAACAGAAAAGAGGTAACACAGCGGAAATAAAATAGTGGTAGACCACACGACTTGCCACAGGCAATCGTCTGGGGGCGTAGCCTATTTGTCCAGATCCTCACCGTCCTGATAGAGGTCTTCTCCTGAATAAAGATTATTCAGCAAGAGTAAGCACAACTTCCGTGCTTGCAAGTTACACCCAATATTGAAGAATAATGCATGCATAAGGTAAACAAAGGATATTGGCAGGGTTTATTTTGCACAAACAGCAGTTTTAGTTGAATACACATATTACTTTTCCAAGGCCAATTTTATACTATAACTAAAATCAGATTTTAAACAACAGCTTTATAGTGGATAACCTCCATTGAAAGAATGGTGAAGGATACCCTCCCATCACTTGGCTAACCGCCTAATTTTTCCCATATGATTAACCATCCTAAAATCAACTGATGAAATCATTTTATAAACGAGAAAACAAAGTCTAACTTAGAGTGGCTTTGCTAGCATGTCCATGACCATGACGCGACTATTCGAATAGTTTCTACTGCAGAGTTTGTACAGCTTTCTTGTGAGGACCCGATTTATTTGGCTTGTAATGCTTAACCAACCACCTGGTCCTAGCATCACAAATCAAATAAAGCGATCCTCGAGATATGTATACTTCGAAGCAAGATATCGCACCTCGTTACAAAATTAGACATCAACTCCATTCAACATAGAGTCCAAACATTACACTACAAACGGAAGATAAACAAATAGTAACAATATTACGGACATAGGCGAGATGTGCCAAAGATACACAAATAACTGTAACGACAATGAAGCAAAAGTGCCATAAGATGGCTATAAACAAAGCCAATCGGTGTGCCTTCAACCCACAAGGCATCCGGAGGACCGCCAAGCCTAGTCGTCACCCACGAAGACAAAGACACTCACGAAGTGAGGCCCCGAGGCTCACCTCCTTCCTCTGCAACAAAAACATTAAGCAAAGCACACGAGTACAAAGATTGTCTTTGTACCCGCAAGACCGACGTGTGAACTAGCGCACTGTTCATATGCTACATGCAGGCTTATTTGGTGGAGGCCATATGTTTCATTTGCATAAAGCCAATTTTCATTTGCAATAAGGTAATACAGTTTTAAAGGCAAGTTTGCAATTCATTTTTAAGATTGAAATAGCAGTAAAGGATAATAATAGCAACAGAGCAAAGATAAAACAACCTAGAAGTGACTATCCCAATAGTCACCACAACAATAGCACGAATCCCAGATTCGTACCACCCATCAAGTTTTAATTTAAATGTTGTAGTCTAACTCTTGAAAAGCTTACCCAAGCGTGTCCATCACCTAGGGCGAGGCTATTCGAATAGTTTTAACCTGCAGGGTGTACCATGTATCCACACCTCGGACCGCCTTTAAGCCAAAGCACACTTCCAAGGTATGCAGCATGACTAAGTCCTACGAGACTGTTTCCAATATTGTGTATCAACCCGAGCAGCTCGTATGGATAGAAACCCATACGCTACATGGTAAAGCCGAAAGACAACTACCCACTCAGGATAAAGCTTTTGGACAACTACCATGCTCCCACCTCCATCCCTCCTGCGACCTCCTGCGACCGGAGCCAATACACGCCAAAGTACTAGGTCAAGAGAGGTCCCATATACTCTAGTGTGGTTATGCGCGAAATGCTGGATAAAAATTCACTCACAAGATGTTCGGTCCTTAATTGACCGGGCACCTTTCGATCACACCCAAAAGATCACACCAATCTTACCATTGTGCCCGTCCAAATCATTTTTGTTTTCATTTTTAGTTTTGCAATTAAACATAGCAGAATCTTGAAACATAAAGTTGTAGTAAATTTTGTGTGATCAAGGTTACCGACTAAAGTCGATAACCGCCCATTCTACCGATACTAAGCATGTCTAAGCGGTGAAATCGTATCTACTAAGTGACAAGAAATCATCCATGATCTCTAATCACACAAATAACCTAGGCTCGGTAGTAGAGATCAATATTTTGTCTACAGGATATGCAGCTACGGATTTAACTAATCAATTTAACACAAATTAAGCGATGCATACATACAGCTGAAACAAAATATTAGACTTTAAAATACTGGGATAAATATGATCAAAGCGCTTGCTGTTGCTTTGTTGCTCAATATGGTGCGGAGGATCGTCCTCGTGGTTGCCGCAAATATCGAAGCCTAACGATCGAACATAACGGCAAATAAGAACGAATAACACCGACAAAACTCAAACATTCAACAACATCAAACAAGCCAAAACTCACACAGCAAAGAGCCTAAGCATGAAATAACAGAATTTTAGAAACAGAGAACAAATCATTTTAAGTTATTAGCAATTTTCTATGAATTTTCTAAGCTAAAAACACAACAAGCCACTAGTTAATTACTCAACAAATTTTCATGAACAGAACCAGTGTGCAAAACCTATCCTAATAGTTAGTATACTGAAAATGAAATTTTACAGAATCGGGTTCATTGAATTTGGACAATTATTGGAAGAGATATGCATTTTCTAATTTAGAAGATACATAAGACATCATTTTATTAATTAACAGATTTTTGCTACAGAGACGTGGATGAAACTAATTTTAGTAAATAATACATTTAAAATGAAAATTAACAGCACTGGATTCATGCGATTTAGATAAAAATTGAATTAGTTATGCATTTTCTAAGTTTAATTGATTTAACTGCAACAGAAAGCATATCTCAGAAATACTAAAGCACTTAACACTTCTTTTACCGACGCACGGCTAGCCCCAACCATCGACAGCGGGGCGCGCTAAAACGCTGACTGAGCGGATCGCGCATAAGGTGGCGTCGGCGTATTCGAGAATCGTCTTGACTACCAAAGTGCAAACCTAACCTACCCTCACAAAGAAACACGCTTCCCAACAGAGAACACACATTATCAGAGCTACACAACTAACAACTGACAGCATGGGCCCACATGGCAGTGACTAAGAAAATAACACAACGGTAGGATTAAGGTTTACTAAACACGATTACCAGAGAGGGCCCACAATTCAGAGACTCAAGGTTAACATGATTAGAGTTAAACTAATCATCACCGGCGGTTCACCGGCGAGCACGGGCACGGCGGCGCGGCCGCGCAGCAGATCTTGCAAACCAGGAGGTTTCGGGCGAAAGAGTGGTACCTTGGGTTCGCAAGGACCCGCGAACTCGATGCGGTGACGCGAGCCCAATGGTCGACGGAGATGAGCTCACGACGGCGGAGGCGGAGAAGAAGCTACGGCTCGCAGAAGGCGCCACGACTTCGGCGGCCGAGAAGGTGCGCCCGCGGAATCGCCTCGACTCGGAGCAATAAGCACAAGACAAAGTCGAAGAAGAAGGTCCGAGGCGCGGAATTGCCACGGCGGCGAACACCGTGCGCGAGGAAGAAACACCCGCACGACCTCCACGATGCACGAAAGACGTAAACGAGCCCACCGTTAGACTCGTGAGGATGATTGCGATCACGAGGACCAAGTGACGAGGTTAGAGACTCACGAGCACTAGCAAGCTCGCGGGCCGCCGCAACCGGAGGCGAGAGGCAGCGAAGGTGCCCTGGCGATACATTTGGGCCGAGGGTCCTGGATGGGCAAAATGGAAGCGGCGAAGAGAGTAGATCACGATGGCGTGGTTGCGGAATCAAGGGCGGCGCTAACACGGCGGCGCTACGCTCGAGTTTTTCTCCGGCCGAAGCTAAGAAATGGGCGGAGAGGGCGCAAGAATGGCTGCGAAGGAATGGACGACCCTATGAGGTAGATGGACTTGAGCGATCCTCTCGGAGGCGTACACGCGCCCCGGCGTGGCGGCGAAGGCGCTGCGTGGCACGCATGCGCGATCGCCAGCGAGCTCCGGTAGGCAGCGGAGTCGGCGAGGAAGAACCTGACAGGTGGGACCCATATGTCAGTGATAGCGGCGAAGTGGTGCGAGCCGGAGTCAAGTGCGGTGCGAACCGGTGGTTTGACTCGACCCAGAATGTATCGACCGTTGGATCTAAAATGAACGGTCGAGATCGATGTATGCATTCGGACAGGTCGGTTGCATACGCGACGTGGATCGTTCGATCTTCATCGGACGGTTACGATCGATTGGACTCGCGCGCGGTGCAGCTAGGCGGTGCGACCGAGTCAAGTGGTGCGGTCGGACTCGAGTCCGAGTTGGGTTCGGGCGAGGAACAGATACTTTTAGAATTTGATTTAAAAGACAGAGAAGGTTTGGGGAATTTTTAGAGGTAGGTCTTGAGCTCCAAAATTTCGAAATTTTATGGTAGCTACAAGGGACAGAAGACAACCTTGTATAATTTTTCCAGAACTTTTATGCACTGCATGGTTCTAGAGAAAATTCACAAGCTGCTGTCGAGGAGTTTGACCAGATTTCAAACAGAGTTGACTTGGCCATTTGAAATAGCAAACAAAATCTAAAAATTGTGAAATAATTCAGGAGGTAGATAGGATGATCAAGATGATAGGAAAAATAATTTCAGAGGATGATCACAAGTTTGAAAGCTAAGAATTTTCTTGACAACAATTTCCATTCACAAGAATTTAATTCTAGAAAATGGAAATTGCTAGGAAAATGTAGGAACTTTCAAATGATTTGAAGAGACAACAAAGTTTTTATTTCTCCTCAAAATTTTACATTTGAAATACAAACCCTAAGTTAGGGCTGTTACAAATCTCCCCCTTACAGAATCTCGCCGAGATTCTCGATCACCGGGAGAAGAAGGATGGGTAATCGCCGGAGGCGATCTTCCCGCTCCCATGTGGCTTCATCCTGAGTGGTTCGACCATCGAACTTTAAGGAACTTAATCACACGGTTCCTTGTTCGCTCGACTTCTTCGAGGATACGAACGGACGCCACGATAAGACAGATCTTTCCGCACATCGATATTTTCCAATGGTGTTTCCTCAACTGGAATACGGAGGCACTTCTTCAATTGTGACACATGGAAAACATCATGCACCCTTCGAGTGTAGCCGGCAACTCCAACTTGTATGCAACAGCTCCAACTTTCTTGATGATGCGTACGGCCCGACATATCGAGGAGCCGGTTGCCCTTGACACCGAAACGACGATGTCCCTTCGAGGTGAGACTTTGAGATACACAAAGTCATTGGGTGAAACTCAACTCACGGCGACACCGATCGCATAGCTCTTACGCTGGGATCGAGCACGCACAAGTGCTCACGAATCAATCGCACTTGACTTTCGGCCTCATTGATTGAATCGGGCCAAAGAACCGCCTTTCACCGCCACCGGTTCAACGGTGTTGCAGCGCCCCATACAAAGCCTCAAACGGTGCCATACCGAGACTAGCTCGAAGTCGTTGTTGTAGGAGAACTTCGGCAGCGGTAGGCACTTCTCCCAATTCTTCCCATAGGAAAGAACACAAGCACGGACATATCTTCAAGAACTTGGTTGACCGCTCCGTCGACCATCGGCCGAGGATGATAGGTGGAAATAAAGAAAGACGGTCCCCATGGCTTCACGTAAAGCGTGCCATAGCGAGAAGTGAAAAGAGAGCCACGATCGACACAATCGTTCGTGGCACACCATGCAAGCTCACAATGCGGGAGATATAGAGATCCGCCAATCGTCGATCGAGAGTGGTAAATCATGGCAGGAAGTGCGCTACTTCGTCAATCGATCGATAACAACCCGGATAGCATCCTTCCCCAAGAAGCAGGCGGATCGGTGATAAAATCCATGCCTCTAATCCCACTTCCACTCTGGTATAGGCAAGGGATGGAGGAGACCTGCTGACGCCGATGCTCGCCTTGACGCGACAACATATGTCACATCGGCCACGAACACGCAATCTCGCGTTTCATGCGAGTCCACCGAATCTCGACGCAGATCTTGGTACATTTTAGTGGCCCCGGATGGATGGACAAAGGCGAATCATGGGCCTCTGAAGAATCAAATCCGCAACTCAGGGACCTTTGGGACCACAAGACGCTGCCCAAACCATACAACACCGTGCTCATCTTACGTGAAACACTTGGTGATCCATCCTTGATATTCTCGCTGATTTTACCCACACCATCATCGATTGTTGTCGTCGCCTTGATCGATCCACCAAGGTTGGTTGCACAACCAAGGCGACAAAGGAACCATGCTCAACTAAACCCAAGTTGAGGCGCTGGAATTTCGCAAGAAGCGCAGTTGTTTGCTTTGGATCATCAAAGTATTGCAATACACCTTTCGACTAAGTGCATCGGCAACCACATTGGCCTTGCCGGTGATATGAATACCCATATCATAATCTTT
Organism: Ampelocalamus luodianensis; assembly: GCA_036346255.1. Taxonomy (NCBI): domain Eukaryota; kingdom Viridiplantae; phylum Streptophyta; class Magnoliopsida; order Poales; family Poaceae; genus Ampelocalamus; species Ampelocalamus luodianensis. The sequence continues at coordinate 221,994 of JAYEVH010000343.1, forward strand.
GATCAATTCTAGCCATCTCCTCTGCTCGAGGTTGGATCTGGTGGGTGAACAGTATTTCAAGCTCTTGTGATCGAATACACCTCACAATGATTCTTGATCGATAATGCCGCCAAATCTTGAGTGCATGCACCACAGAGCCAACTCTAAATCATGGGTGGGATAATTGAGCTCGTGAGGTCTCAATCACCGATGCATAGGCAAGCGCCTTGCCTTCCTGCATAAGAACACACCCAAGTCCCCGACGAGAGGCATCGCAATAAATATCGAAGCTCTTGTGGATATCGGGAAGAGTAAGGACCGGAGTGAAGTCAATCGCTGTTTGAGCTCCCAAAGCTCTCATCACAAGCGGGGACCATACAAACTTCTTGTCCTTCTTAAGCAATTCACCATCGGCTGCGATCTTGGAGAAGTTCTCGATAAAGCGCGATAGTAGCCGGCTAAACCAAGAAAACTCCGCACATCGATGATCGACTTGGTGGCCCCAAGATAGAACATCGACTTTGCTTTGGGATCCACACTATGCCTCCGGTGAAAGAACATGGCCCAAAATGCTACTTCCTTCAACAGTAACTCACATTTGTTGAACTTCAGATACGGTGATGCTCCATAACTTGCCCAAAACAATCTTCAGATGCTCAGCATGCTCTACTTCAGTCTTGGAATAAATAAGAATATCATCAATGAAGACCACCACAAATTTGTCCAAAAACTCCATGAATACTGAATTCATCAAGTTCATGAACAAAGCTGGAGCATTGGTTAATCCGAAAGACATGACGGTGTACTCGTACAGGCCATAACGAGTAGTGAAAGCCGTCTTCGGAATATCCTCAGCCCTGATCCGGACTTGATGATAGCCCGATCTCAGATCAATCTTGGAGAACACCTGAGCTCCGGACAACTGGTCAAAAAGATCATCAATGCGGGGCAGAGGATATTTGTTCTTCACCGTCACTTCATTGAGAGGACGGTAATCAACACACATACGCAAAGTCTTGTCCTTCTTCTTCACAAAGATCACCGGACAACCCCAAGGAGATGAACTGGGACGGATGAAACCCTTTGCTTGGAGCTCACCAAGCTGCTTCTTCAATTCTTCTAGCTCATTGGGAGGCATCCGACACTGGCGCCAAATCGGGCGATGCATCGGCAACAACTCGATGGCAAACTCCAGATCTCGAACCGAGGCATCCTGCAAATCTTCGTGAAAGACATCCACAAAGTCGGATACTATGGGGACATCCGAATTTGCAAGGTGGCTTTGCTTCTAATGCACATAGATGTGGCCCCGTAGTCATGCTAAAACCCGACCGCTACCTGAAGGGTGGTGAGATAGACAATCTTCCGGCACAATCGATATGCCCCAAGTGTTGGGACAACCAATCCATGCCAAGAATCACATCGGACTCGAATCGAGCGGGGATAAGATTTGCTAAAACCCCACTCCTTGGACTATGATAGGAACATCCGACATCAGAATCGGCTCTCATTTCCGCCCGAGAGCGGATGAGCAAAGGAACCCCAAAGGTACACAGTGAAGACTACTAGCAGCAGCAAATGATCTTGAAATAAAGAATGCGATGCTCGAGAATCAAATAATACCGCGCAGACGAGAATTAACAAGAAGTGTACCCATCACGACATCCGCGCCCCGAGCCTCCTCACCAAAGGTGGTTGACTCGACCGCCGCCGCACTCGGGCTTCGGATCATCTTCCGGTCGTGGATGACCACTCCCGCCGCGTCCTCCATTAGGACGAGGGGTCGCTGCAACACTACGAGGCGTGCGTTCGCATAATGGCCCTTGTTGTGGCGCGAAAACAAGTAACCTCGGCCGCCGGATTGCGGAGGCCGCTCTGCTCTGGATCGCAGCGCACGTGGTGGAAACACGCTGCGCGTGGGCGAGAGCTGTGCAGATGGTCTCGGCGCCGGTGGAGCAAAAGAACGGGCCATCGGTGCCGCCCACCGAGAGACGAACGAGGCGGTGTGAAGCGGATCGATCGCCTCCCACTTGCGCTTGCGGACTCGCCAGCGCCTTTGCCTTATGCTCGCGAACAATGGCCTTATCTACCAAGGCACGAAAGTCTCGAGAAGTCCACAATGGATATCTTGTCCTGCGGCTCCTCGGACAAACCATCCATAAACTTCTCCGCTTAGCCTCATCCGAGGCCACCTCCCCGAGCATAACGAGCCGGATGATTGAACTCGCATGTGCACTCCGTCACGCACTTGCGCCCTTGCTTGAGCGCGAGGAACTCCTTTTCTTCACTTCATCGTGCCATCCGGGATGTGGGCCCGACGAAAAGGCGGATCGGAACTCCTCCCACGCGACCACATGGCCCGCGGGTTGCATGGCGAGATAGTTCTCCCACCATGAGAGTGCCGCGCCCTCGCGGTGGGACGCGAAGAGTGCCTTATCTCGCGCCGACATCGAGCTATGTTGAGCTTTCGCTCAACCATGCGCAGCCAATCGTCCATCGAGAGGATCCTCGAGCGGAGAAAGTCGGTGGCTGCGCACGGAGGAACTCGCAAGTCCCCGCGAGTCCGGTGGCCGCCACCATCGCAGGAGTGGAGGTATTCCTAGCAATAACCTCCAAGATGCGCGTCGGTCCATGCGGTTCGCTCGATCCGAGCGAGCACCTCACCATGGTCGGAGGAGGGAAGCTCCTCATCATGACCACCACTTGATCGCCACGCGTTCTCCCGGCCATCCTGTTTTACTAAGACAAGTTAGCAACAAATTTAAGAGCAAGAAAGCCCAAAATTCATGAAAGCGGTCCAGAAACAAACACAAGGCAGGATAAAGTTCGACCAGCAAAAATCAGACACATAACTACTCCCTTTACATCTTACCCTATTATCCCCACAAGTTTTAGTTGGATTAAACTTCATGGTTCTCCCCAAACTAATTCCACACCTAGTAACTATCTTTTGAAAGGTGAAGAGAGAAACCAAGTTTCAAAACTTAAACTAGAGTAAGATGAGAGTAAGCTAAGATAGGTAAGGAATAAAATATGAGAATCGCCCAGGTTTTCATAAACCTTTTATGATTTGAAAATAAGACTTTCAAAATATCCTAAGGACGACTATGCTTGGGTTACTACGGTCGAATGGCTCGATACCAACTTTGTGAGGACCCCGTTTATTTGGCTTGTAATGCTTAACCAACCACCTGGTCCTAGCATCACAAATCAAATAAAGCGATCCTAGATATGTATACTTCCTAAAGCAAGATATCGCACCTCGTTACAAAATTAGACATCAACTCCATTCAACATAGAGTCCAAACATTACACTACAAACGGAAGATAAACAAATAGTAACAATATTACGGACATAGGCCGAGCGGGCCAAAGATACACAAATAACCGAGCGACAATGAAGCAAAAGTGCCATAAGATGGCTATAAACAAAGCCAATCGGTGTGCCTTCAACCCACAAGGCATCGACCAGGACCGCCAAGCCTAGTCGTCACCCACGGCGACAAAGACTGACTCACGTAGTGAGGCCCACGAGGCTCACCTCCTTCCTCGCAACAAAAACATTAAGCAAAGCACCCGAGTACAAAGATTGTCTTTGTACCCGCAAGACCAGCGTGTGAACTAGCGGACTGTTCATATGCTACATGCGAGCTTATTTGGTGGAGGCCATATGTTTCATTTGCATAAAGCCAATTTTCATTTGCAATAAGGTAATACAGGTTTAAAGGCAAGTTTGCAATTCATTTTTAAGATTGAAATAGCGATGAAAGGATAATAATAGCATGAGCAAAGATAAAACAACCTAGAAGTGACTATCCCAATAGTCACCACAACAATAACACGAATCCAGATTCATTACCACCCATCAAGTTTTAATTTAAATGTTGTAGTCTAACTCTTGAAAAGCTTACCCAAGCGTGTCCATCACCTAGGGCGAGGCTATTCGAATAGTTTTTAACCTGCAGGTGTACCATCATACCACACCTCGGCATCGCCTTTAAGCCAAAGCACACTTCGAAGGTATGCCTGAAGCACTGACTAAGTCCTACGAGACTGTTTCCAATATTGTGTATCAACCCAGAGCGCTCGTATGGATAGAAACCCATCACGCTTACATGGTAAAGCCGAAAAGACAACTACCCACTCGAGGATAAAGCTTTTGGACAACTACCATGCTCCCACCTCCATCCCTCCTGCGACCTCCTGCGACCCGAGCCAATACACGCCAAAGTACTAGGTCAAGAGAGGTCCATATACTCTAGTGTGGTTGCACGCGAAATGCTGGATAAAATTCACTCACAAGATGTTCGGTCCTTAATTGACCGGGCACCTTTCGATCACACCCAAAAGATCACACCAATCTTACCATTGTGCGCGTCCAAATCATTTTTGTTTTCATTTTTAGTTTTGCAATTAAACATAGCGGGAATCTTTGAAACATAAAGTTGTAGTAAATTTTGTGTGATCAAGGTTCCGACTAAAGTCGATAACGCCCGATTCTACCGATACTAAGCATGTCTAAGCGGTGAAATCGTATCTACTAAGTGACAAGAAATCATCCAGCGATCTCTAATCACACAAATAACCTAGGCTCAGGTAGTAGAGATCAATATTTTGTCTCACAGGATATGCACTACTGATTTAACTAATCAATTTAACACAAATTAAGCGATGCATACATACAGTGAAACAAAATATTAGACTTTAAAATCTTTGGATAAATATGATCAAAGCGCTTTCGGTCTTTGTTGCTCAATATGGTGCGGAGGATCGTCCTCGTGGTTGCCGCAAATATCGAAGCCTAACGATCGAACATAACGACAAATAGAACGAATAACAGACAAAACTCAAACATTCAACAACATCAAACAAGCCAAAACTCACACAATGACCTAAGCATGAAATAATGTAATTTTAGAAAGCAGAGAACAAATCATTTTAAGTTATTAGCAATTTTCTATGAATTTTCTAAGCTAAAAACACAACAAGCCACTAGTTAATTACTCAACAAATTTTCATGAAACAGAACCGAGTGTGCAAAACCTATCCTAATAGTTAGTATCTGAAAATGAAATTTTACGAATCGGGTTCATTGAATTTGGACAATTATTGGAAGAGATATGCATTTTCTAATTTAGAAGATACATAAGACATCATTTTATTAATTAACAGATTTTTGCTACAGAGGCGTGGATGAAACTAATTTTAGTAAATAATACATTTAAAATGAAAATTAACAAACCTTGGATTCATGCGATTTAGATAAAAATTGAATTAGTTATGCATTTTCTAAGTTTAATTGATTTAACGAAGGCAACGAAAAGCATTTCGAAATACTAAAGCACTTAACACTTCTTTTACCGACGCACGCTAGCCCCAACCAGCGAGGCGGGCCCGCGCAAAACGCCGACCGTGAGCGGATCGCGCATAAGGTGGCGTCGAAGGCGTATTACGAGAATCGTCTTCGCTACACAAAGTGCAAACCTAACCTACCCTCACAAAGAAACACGCTTCCCAACAGAGAACACACATTATCGAGCTACACAACTAACAAGCGACGGCATGGGCCCACATGGCGGTGACTAAGAAAATAACACAACGGTAGGATTAAGGTTTACTAAACACGATTACGAGAGAGCCCACAATTCGTAGACTCAAGGTTAACATGATTAGAGTTAAACTAATCATCACCGGCGGTTCCCACCGCGCGACGCGACGGCTGCGCGCATGCGGCGCGCGGCGAATCTTGCAAACCGGGAGGTTTCGGCGAAAGAGTGGTACCCGGGTTCGCAGGACCCCGCGAACTTCGATAGCGGTGACGCGGAGCCCAATGGTCGACGGAGATGAGCTCACGGCGGCGAGGCGGAGAAGAAGCTACGGCTCGCGAGGCGCACTGACTTCGGCGGCCGAGAAGGTGCGCCGCGGAATCGCCGACTCCGGAGCAATAAGCACAAGACAAAGTCGAAGAAGAAGGTCGGCGGCGGGAATTGCCACGGCGGCGAACACCGTGCGCGAGGAAGAAACACCCGCACGACCTCCACGATGCACGAAAGACGCGGCGAGCCCACCGTTAGGCTCGAGAGGATGATTGCGATCACGAGGACCAAGTGGCGAGGTTAGAGACTCACGAGCACTAGCAAGCTCGCGGGCCGCCGCGAACCGGAGGCGGAGGCGAGCGAAGGTGCCCTGGCGATATCTTGGGCGAGGGTCTGGATGGGCAAAATGGAAGCGGCGAAGAGAGTAGATCACGATGGCGTGGTTGCGGAATCAAGGGCGGCGCTAACAGCTGCGGCGCTACGCTCGAGTTTTCTCGTAGAAGCTAAGAAATGGGCGGAGAGGCGCAAGAATGGCTGCGAAGGAATGGACGACCCTATGAGGTAGATGGACTTGAGCGATCCTGCGGAGGCGGAACACGTGTCCCCGTGGCGGACGCGGTGCGTGGCACGCATGCGCGCGATCGCCAATGAGAGCTCGTGAGGCGCGGAGTCGCGAGGAAGAACGGCGGTGGGACCCATATGTCGGTGATAGCGCGAAGTGGTGCGAGCGAGTCAAGCGCGGTGCGAGCCGGTGGTTTGACTCGACCGAATGTATCGGCCGTTGGATCTAAAATGAGCGGTCGAGATCGATGTATGCATTCGGACAGTCGGTTGCATACGCGGCGTGGATCGTTCGATCTTCATCGGACGGTTCACGATCGATTGGACTCGTAGCGGTGCAGCTAGGCGGTGCGGCCGAGTCAAGTGGTGCGGGTCGGACTCGAGTCCGAGTTGGGTTGGGCGAGAAGGTGAGTACTTTTAGAATTTGATTTAAAAGACAGAGAAGGTTTGGGGAATTTTAGAGGTAGCTCTTGAGCTCCAAAATTTCGAAATTTTTATGGTAGCTACAAGGACAGAAGACAACCTTGTATAATTTTTCCAGAACTTTTATGCACTGCATGGTTCTAGAGAAAATTCACAAGCTGCTGTCCAGGGAGTTTGACCAGATTTCAAACAGAGTTGACTTGGCCATTTGAAATAGCAAACAAAATCTAAAAATTGTGAAATAATTCAGGGAGGTAGATAGGATGATCAAGATGATAGGAAAAATAATTTCAGAGGATGATCACAAGTTTGAAAGCTAAGAATTTTGCTGACAACAATTTCCATTCACAAGAATTTAATTCTAGAAAATGGAAATTGCTAGGGAAAAATGTAGGAACTTTCAAATGATTTGAAGAGACAACAAAAGTTTTTATTTCTCCTCAAAATTTTACATTTGAAATACAAACCCTAAGTTAGGGCTGTTACATTTACCCACACAAGATAATTTGCTTTTAATGTCGGCCAGTGCAAGCCTCCGAAGGCGTGTGACTAAGCAATTATCATGAGACCTTTACAATACAGCGTCTTAATGTATTTATGCCTGCTAAGGTTTCGCTACCATTGGACTAACCATCCTCCGGAAGCCCCCTCTTGCACCGCGTGGGACTAATGTCTAACCGACGCCCACCCATACAACATAGCATAAATAACACTAAGATGCCACAAATTACTTAGCCAAATCTGTCCCATTCCATACATGTGGTGGTACGGTAAGGCGTAGCAAAATACGCCGGTCCTTAACTGACTCGGGCGACTTCCAACTTTAACCCTGGGCTTAAGTCCTAACCAGACTAAGCCCGTGCATAAACCTGCACCCACCGATCAACCATTTCGCCCAAGTCCAAACCCATTTTTGATTTTATTTAGAGTAAAACTCTCTTTATAAACCTTTTGTGGTAAGACAATACCACAGTACAAATTTGAAGCAAGTTTGTAAAGATTTGGCTAAACATTCCCAAATTTATAAGTGTGATCTAAGCAGGGCTAAGCATATGACAAATTCTAATAGTATTTTACCTAGAGGTGACAAGGTATTCATATTCAACACTCAATTTGGCCATACAATGAAGATTAGTATAACTATATACAAAAACAGGGCATTTAAACATTTATATAAACATATGCATGCAATAATAATTTTAAAAACATGAATTAAATACTTAAAGTACTAGGAACAATATGATCAATGGTGTAACTTGCCTTCGTTGAAGTCTTGAGACTCTAAATCTTCAGAAGGATCTAACTCTCCGGAGTCGTCGAAATCTATACGCAAAAATACAACAAATTCAAATTCAAATTCAAATAAATTCAAAAACCTAGATCAAATTAACTCCAAATTGAAATATTTTGGTTTAATTAGCTAGATTATGATTTTAGACAAATTTTTCAACTTGAATCACCCAATTTGGAGTTGGATGCAAAAGATATGAATTTTAGAAGTTTTAACCTAAACCTGGAATTTAATTGAATTTTCTGAATTATTTTTCTAAAGGAAATTCTATTTATTGCGCAATGCTGACGCCAGCGAGGAGTTTCGGAATTTTAAAGGAATTAAAAATAATCCCTGACATGCGGGCCCCACGTGTCATGGACACGGTCCACGTGAACCAAGCCCACAGGCTTTTGGCTCGGAAGGGTGGGTGGACCGGGCCACGCGCACGCTGACCTAGCGTGACACGCGGGCGCCACGCCGGTTTCGCGCCGAGGTGGCGCTGACCTGGCGCTTGCGTGGCATGGCCACGTGGTGCACGATGCTGCCGGTGCTCCGGCAGCGGCTCGCCGGCGTTCTACGCCGCGGCGAGGAAAATGGAGGTGCGCAAAATGTAGAGCAGGGCAATGCGAGCACTGGGGTTACCAAAACGGCGGCGGAGCGTGGCTGGATGGTCGTCGGTGGCGAGACTTGGCGGCGATGAACTTCGGCCTTCGACGAAGTAGTGGTTCCGGCGATCCTCCGAAGAAGTGGGTGGTGGCTCCGGCTTCGCATCGATGCGGTGGTGACGATGGTGTGGTCGGCAGGGACAGAGGGGCTCTGGTGGCGTCGGAAACAGAGAAGAGGCTCCCACGGTCGCCGGCTATGAAACTCAAAATTGGAGCGCTACGGGGTGGGAAGCGAGCAGTGGATGGTGTCTACGAGCTAAGGAGGTCGAGGCGGTCCCGGTGTACCTATTTATAGGGCGCGGGCGTGGCCAAGCTGCCGTGAAGAGCACGAAGGTCCGCGCGGTCACGACGGTGAGATTTTGGGGATTTAGGGCGCCGGAAGGGAAAGTGATGGTCGTGTCGGGGGCGGAGGGAATCAAGGGTTTAAATGCACGCATCAAATCAGGAGATGCGGCCGGATTCGTGCAAGTATGGAAGGTTTCCGGATCTGTGGCAATGGTGGGCGTGGGGAAAAGAAGGAAGGAGGTGAGGAGGAAGATGACAGGGGTACGTCCGATTTTGATCGGACGGCGGAGATAGAACAAGCGAACCGGTAAGTTAAGATTGGGCGCAGCCGTTGGATTTTGATCCAACGGTTGAAATAGATCGCGGGGTGCGGAGAGTGGTTTAAGTGCTAGGTCTTATGCGAGCCGTTCGATCTAGATCTAACGGTCACCGTTGAGTGAGACAATCGGACCTTCTGAATGCATCACGAAGTGCTGACCGTTGGGTTTTAATCCAACGGCCGAGATGCGTCGTTGCGGGCGTGAGAGAGAGAGGGGGAAGAGACTGACAGGTGGGTCCCGCTGTCAGTGAGAGAGAGGAGAGGCGCGGGTGGAGCGGGCCGAGTGGGCTGCGTGCGCGCGGGAAAGAGGCTGGGCCGAGTGGGTTCCGGTCCAAACACTATTTTTGGGTTTTCTTTTGGTTTTCTAATTAATTAAATCATGATAATTCCATTAGACTTTAGAAAAACAAATTAAGTCCAAAAAATTCTGAGAAAATTCACAGAAATTCTCTGGAGCATTTGGGACTTAGGAAAAATATTTTCAACTATTATTTGGTATTAGATTTTGCAATTAAATTTGTTTAGCTTTAGTTTAGTTCAGTAAAAGCTTTTGAAAATTCCAGAAAATCCACAAAATAACTAAATTTTATTTTCTTCAAAATTTGGGTTGTTACAAAAAGGCAAAGTGGTGTGGTAGGAGTACTAAAATTTTCTATTCCCTCCTGGCTCACATTTCTGACTGGGGAAATTTTGACCGTATGACAATCAGCCATTGACCTTATGTTTTTTTAAAGGATATGAAGCAATATTCCAGCCTTTTTCATTCTCATATACATAAATGCAAATTCACATATGACACATCTGTGATATTACCTCTTCACAGATGGTTTTTAGCGTAGTCAGTAACACAGAAGGTCGCTAAACCAAAACCGTCTTTGATTTTTGTATTTATATATGGCCAAACAGTGTGGCTAGTCGCTTCTTACAAAGATTTTAAAAAAGTAGGAACCTAAATAATCAAAGTTTTTCTAGTGGCGGAGGTAGCATGCTATCTCCGTCTTCAAAACTTCATAGGCAACGTTGTTCACATCGGATGGTTCGTGATCATCAGCGAACGAAGCCCGAAATGCGTCCACCCACTGACGCACTCGTTCAAGTGTCTTCCGAAGACCCCCGATAGCTGAATCAAGTCGAATTGAGCCCATAGGATCTCTACCCTTGCTTGAGGGGTCTCAACAAGGTTGACTCAATCCCCGCCGCCTCAATTAAGTAGTCCAAGCGACGGCAAGCCACCTAGAGACGTGCAAAGTCGTTGTGGAGGACCATGTCGATGGCGATGTTAGCTCACCGGAAGTAGGAGACCACCCAGAAGACACGATAGAGGAGGATGTCAAGACGGCGGAAGGTGACTGTCACCTACTCCAGCAAATCTTGAGGGGGGAAGTCTTCCTAACGTGGATGATTTCTTACCACCACAGACAACTTTGTCTCCTCCGTTGACAAGATCGCCAAGCATGTACCCACGCGGTAGGCGAGGGCGTGGGTGGGGGGAGGTGGCGATGAGGAGGGAGGTGAGGGAGGGAGGCGAGGCTGCGACATGAGGGTGGGGGAGGCGGTGTTGGCCGCTGAGGAGGGAGGGGACAAGGCGGTGGTGGGGAGGGCTTGGGTTGGGGGAGGTGGTGATGAGGAGGGAGGTAGCAACGGTGCGAGGGTAGGGGAAGGCAGCGCTAGGCAGCGAGGGGACGAGGCTAGAGAGGAGGCAGTGGCGGTGAGGGTTTGGGTTCGAGCTCGAGTGCGTCTCTCATCTGATGGGCACCGGGTGGACTGGGGGGTGGGGGCTTGGTGTTGGACTGTTGGTCTACACGTGCTTCGTTTTTTCGGATACAATTTCGAATAGTTCTGTTTTATTTCCGGGATAGCTCCGAAATCATTGGATATCTCCTGTCTGAATCTGTATCCGTCGAAAACTAATTGGATCCGAATCCAAACAAAAGACCCAGATATCCAAAATTATTATCTGAATTTATTCGGTCGGTCGGACGATCGAGAACTATCCGCTTTGTTTGCACCCCTACCCGCGAGCAACGGGCATAGGTGAGGTTCTTCACCCATCGCCCTTCACAGGCATGCTCGTGGGGAAAAATCAAGATCACGGATATAGATATGGACGAGCACTACCTGTGCTAGCCGAGTCCGATTGCCATCCCTATGCATGACCAGGCCGACACAACTAATGCATGTTGGTTGTTTTGTGTTGCTGCTACATACACTAATACACACGGGTAAGCGTACACGGGAAGATTGCAAGATTCCAAATAGATGCATCTGGAGTGGGTCCCACAATGCAGCCTGCATGTCGTTTTGCTCAGGATTTCTACGCCGAGAAGTAATGGAGCATGCCTCGATTCACGTGCACCATCATGAGTCGCCAAAGTATTTCATGGTCGATGTTGCTCATAGGTCCCACACGACAGATGACTAAGGCCTCGCTATCAAGTCCACATCCGCTTCGTACAGGAGGATAGCGTGCTGAGATACATTAGGAAATAAATAATATGTTAGTTTGGAGAGTTCCAATTAGAACTTTTAGTTAGATATGTTATCTCCCTTCTTTTGTTGTAACACAACCACGACTTTCATGAAGTATTATTGCTCTTTATCCTTAGGGTTTGTACAAAGCATTGGAAATTGGGAGTATCTCCGAGCCATCTATTTCCGCTGTTGTTCTTGTGATTTCTTCGATGATTGCAAGAACAATTGCACATCTGCTTTCACATGGTTTGGATGACATTGATCAAAACGTATGGTTGGACAAATTCTTCTATCGCAGGTTGCTGTATCGAGACTATGGTTGGTGCCATCAGTTTATCAGGTTGCACGGATAACCTGTTATCCTTGATCTACATCGTGAAGATCGGGTATCCGTATCAAGAAGGTTTGCTCTTGGCCATCCAATGGGCCGAGGTTTCTTCATGTCCACCAAACATTATGCACATCTCCATCTCAATCTTGATCATTTATATTCCTCTCTATGCATGTTTCCAACATGCTAGAACACTACCACTTATAGCTATATGTACCCAGTTAAGAGCATTGTTAAGTAGCATCAAAGCACGGAATTACGCATTTAGGAACCGTACACACGATGATGACCTCGTGTCGGACCAAAAAAAAACTGAGTCCTTTGTGAAAACACTGTGTTATTCCCTAGATCAGTAGATAGCACTCACAAGCACATTGTTGGATCAATTCATACAAGTCGTAAGACCGAACCATTCATTATATTACAGACATTAGAATGACATAGACCGTGTTGGGTCAAGTTTTACAATAAGGACGAACAGGCCAAACCGAATACATTACACAAAATACAGTGGAATCAATAGCGGAAGCAAAAGAGGGAGGTGGAGCACATCTCTCCACAGACAAACGACTGGAGCCACTCGTGTTTGACTGGTATTAACCATGGACTTGGACAATACCGGTCGTACGCAAATGCCAACGAGCCAGCTAAACTAAGGCGAGGCCTAGACTACTAGAGACTACGGCCACTGGAAGCTACGACTAATCTTCATCATTTCCTTGCTCTTCGACACCCTGGTCCTTGTAGAATGCATAATCTCCAAGATCCTGAGGGTCTGAAGGGGTAGAGGGAGGAGTGAGAGTGAGCACAACTTATGTGCTCGTGAGCCAACACATAAAATATAGTACTATACATGCATGGTTTAACAAGGGAGGCTTGGGTTCTTTTATTTGCCAAAGTAAGGTTTTCAATTACCATAAATAGAAATTCATATCACTTAGCATTTTAACCAAGTTGTATATTATTAAAGTGAGTAATTGTACAAATTAAATAACAGCAGAGGCTACCTCCACCTATGCATAATTTGATTGTGGTTACATCCACCACTTAACAACACTGGGTACGACCACCTAGGAAACAACAAATTGCCAGCTTACATCCGTTCAACAAGTTTTCAACCCACCCTCAAAGGTTTTTGAAATATAACTAAGTCTAGAAAAGTTCCCATGTCCGCCTTTGACCATAGACACAGCTGTTTAAACAGTTTTATACTCTGTAGAGGTTTGTACACTTTACCCACAAGAGACAATCAACTCGTTGCCCCACACGATTCCGTGATCGTGCGGTTGAGAGATCATCACAGTAACTTTTCGAATTATCTCGCCCCTTCCGTCATCTCACCCAAATGGGTTTGCACTCATAAGTTGTGCGGGATGTTCACCACAACGACTAGCGCAGTTGGCAAACTTCACCTTACCACGATGTCTCATTCAAGCCGGAACGCATCCAGGCACTTGCACTACCTCAATCCCCTCCAGCGAGATGACTTTCAGGATTCAATAACTTTACTAAGCCAAGTTGCACTTTGTAGACTTGTGGTCGCACATATTTTTCAATACACTACTACAGAAAAGGTCTTCACAGATGGTTCAAAAATATCATCACAGACGGTTTCGTGTGCCATCTGAGTTTATGGGCCAGTGATGATATGAGGTCATCACAGACGATTTTCAAACCGTATGTGATGCATACTGTCACAGATGATTATTAACTTAGAACCGTATGTGATAGGGAACTATCACAGACGGTTTGTAGTTGAAACCGTCTGTGTTCCCTATCATAGATGGTTTGTAGTTAAAACCGTCTGTGATGATTCATATATCACAAATAGTTTGTAGCTGAAACCGTTTGTAATGACTTTTCTCTCTAGACGGTTTATAGCTGAAACCATTTGTGATGACTTTTCTCTATAAAGTCTCCAAGCAGTGGTTGTTTGTGCCTTTAAAACCGATATATATATATATATATATATATATATATATATATATATATATTGTTCATAGTCCCTCAGCCACTTTCGGGGGGTCATCCATGCAGCATGAGGGGGAAGGGACAGCAGCTACGGGCAACTTCATCGAGCCCCTGCAAATTCAAAAAGCATGCCTGCTAGGAGAGCGTCTGGACACCCAACTACCTGGATGTCGTCGATAGGTAATTGGACGTCGCTATGTTCAGAAAGTGACGTAGACGCATAGGTACTCCAACTAGGAAGTGGCTTCATGTATCAGCAACCAACTATTCCTTGATGTGAAGTCACTGGGACGTCGCTATGTTCACAAAGAAGGACTCGACTGCTCGACACGATCGAAAGAGCAAAATAACTCGACTGCTCGACACGGTCGCAAGAACAAACATACTCGATTGCTCAACACAGTCGAAAGAACAAAATGACTTGACTGCTCGATGTGGTCGAAAGAACAAAACGACTCGACTGCTCGACACGGTCAAAAGGACAAAATAGTAGAACAGGGCACGGGTAGTTGGCCCAAAGAATAAGAGAAAGCAGGGTTCGGGAACTCACTAGGACCAAGAGAGGGGCTGGAGGGGGTCGGCGGACGGCGAACGACGGTGAGGAAACTCGCAGCCGAGGGCAAAGGAGGCTGGCGGTGAAGGGGTCAGCTGGGATGGGAACAGGAAGGGAAGGGGGCGGCTCCTATGATACAAAACTAAACCAGAGTAAGGGGATTGCTTCAAGGAGCTATGCGGCACAAAATGACGTGGGTAGAATGGGGCTACACCGGTGCGGCGAGGACCGGGAGGAGGAGCGTGGCAGCTGATTACGGAGCTCGGGGCTTTAGGAAAACCGTAGCAACCAGAGCTAGAGAGGGCGAGCTTGGGAAAGAACAAGAGGAAGGGAGAGGCTCCCTGGTGCTCTATTTATAGAGGGAAAAAGGGGGAGACCAGGTGTCAAGATGGAGTGGCGGAATTTGCGACTGTGCAGCGGAGACACAACATTTAATGCGCAGACGGCAAATAAATGCGCACGACGTAGCAGGGACAACGACATTAAATGCGCATGCCGCGGAGGAGGTGACAGCCTTCAATGCGCACGTCGCTGAGGAAAAAGAGGGAGGACAGAGAAAGTATGCAGGGGGCTGATAGGTGGGGCTGGTCGAACCTGGTCAGAGGACCTGGTCGAAACCGAGAGGGCATGCAGTCGAAAGGAGATTTTCGACCACATGGTCGAAAGGAAAAGAGAGGGGTAGGGAAAGGAGAAGGGCTAGCTGGGTCGGCCCAACTGAGATTATTTGAAAAGAAACTGAGATTTAGGCTAAAACTCGAAACCAAGTTTTGAAATGAGGCAGAAGCTAAGGAATTTTGCAAATACATAATAATTTGAAATAGGTTTTGTAGGCCAAGAAGTCAAACAGAAAGATACCAAACAACATCCGAAACGGGATGTTACACCTCGAAAATAATCATATACATTGCTTAGGACCAGCTGATCGATGAAACTCGTAATACAATCTCGACTGGTAGCGTCTCAAATTGGTCCAACCCGACAACATTTTCTCTCATATATTGAATTGATATCTTGGAGTGTGCATTATGCATACATATTTATTACTGTTATTTTGCATATTTATCACTTTTTTTATATCTATGTTTAGTTTTAATAATCAAATAAAGTCGAATCTATGCAGAATTGACATAGATGGCAGGTACCGATGCAATCCGGGGGAAAATATCAAAGGAGGATCATGTATATTTGGAAGATATTTCGAGGGAACCAACAATGCCACGAGAATGCAGAAGTCAAGATAAGCACAACAAAAGAAGCCACATTGCGTTTGGAGTCTCTAGAGGAGAATTCGGCCTAGAGTCCAGTCGGGCCGCCCGTACCGCTCAATCGTATCGACCTCTAGCCGGTTTGTCTCGTCAAACACAATGCATTGGTGGTGGTGCCACCTAGAAATTCGGCACGGAGGCACCATGATACCCAATTATATACTACACAGAAAGGGGATGGAGCAAAGAGATGGATTCAGATCCTCTGACATTGCAAAGGTAATGGTAGAGAGCAACATTGCTATGACATTGTGATGATCTGAGCTGTCTGATTCAGGAAGAACGGATTAAATCAACTATCACAGTGTTGTTGTAGTGTCAACTACAGGACTTTTCTACAGTGTTTTGCTGCAAGTGACAGTGCCACACACGATCTTAGCCTTCATTTTTTGATCCACCGGCTACGAACCAATGTCATGGCATTGTAGCACGTGATATTGTTGTGCAATGTCAGAGGATGCGCGTCCCAAAGAGATCGACAGATGAATTCACCACCAACACCTAGAGGGGGAAGAATGCCTCCAACACCTTCTTCCACCTCTAGACCATAATTTCAACCATTAGATTTAGCCATTAACTATTCTAGATCATTCTGGAGACTTGGGCCTACGCGTTCACTGAACAGTTTCTTCGTCAAATTGGTTTTTGTGGTTTAATCTATTATTTCCAATCCATGTTTGGTGTCATCTCTCTGTTTGTTCATTCATTTCTTAGTTATTGTTGGGTAATGTATTTGGTTCTTGAGGTTAAGGGGAACCCAATGTGAAGTTCATGAGATAGATCGGGGATTTGGTGTGGCTTAGTATATTCTTGTGATGATATTTTTTCATTATGGTTGTATAAACATCGAGCCCTTGCTGGACATGAAGGATAGGACTACTAGATGAGATAGGGAGGAGAGGTCATAGGGTGACAGGCTACATATCAACTTTCTTGATTGTTGAGAGGGGAGGGGGAATTGCGGAGACCCATCCACTTAAGGGTGTGGCCTGAGGTCCATAATAAGGTTATCCTTAAATCTGTCTCGTATTGATGCAACGGTAGTTACGAGTGGAGTTCAAGGGATAACATTTGATATACATATTTGTCTTCGATTCTGCCCTCATAAAAATGTTATGAATGCCCCAGTGGTACCCATCAAAGCTTTGAGCTTTACTTGTGGAGAACCTATACCTCAAGAACGCCTTCAATAATTATCTACTGTGTATTTTATATTTCTGTAATTTATTATTATTAGCTATTTATTTCATGCTTATTTTATGTTATTCCTAAATACTTGCAATTCTAGAAATATCACTCCTCGTGGATACAATACTCTTATTTACGGTTGTCACTTTACTTATCTCTGGTCTTTGATGCAAAAACAGGGGAAAGAGGTACTGGTTCAGGGTGCTTGCAAGGAAGTTGTCCAAGGTGGCACTAGAGGTGTTCAAGCAAGCTTTTGGCCGAAGTGGAGGAGGCGGCTCAAAACTACAGCAAGATGCCGGTTCATGCAAATGGAAGGAGTCTGAAAAATCACTAGATGCATTAGTCTCTGTTTTGTAGTGAAAAATGTAATCTAGAGTGGCTTTAGGTGATTTGCTGTTTTCTGGACTCCAGTTTAAGTTGGTAGCTTGCATGAAGTAGACTGTAATGGTGTCGGTACTTCGGTTATCTTCCATGTGAAGTAGGTGCCGGAGGGTGTATGGTTGCCTCCTGGATCTAAAAAATCATATCTATCTATTTATATACTAATTAGAGGTTCTCTTAGAAGCCTCTACGTTAATACTAGAAGGTAAAAAGGTTAAAAATTCCCACATTAATCGGAGAAAAAGAAAAAGGTTAGAAATTCCCACGTTAATAAGAGAAATCTAGCCATCCAATCTTGTATAGATGGTGCAACCTGCGGTTTAGATTTCTCCTCAGCACAAGGTTCCGAAAATACCCCTAAAATTGCAATCAATTTACCTGCCGAATGCCACCACATAAATACCTCCTCCAGCAGCCCCCATCCCCCCACCCCCCGGCGCACGCCGCAGCTCCCTCTCCTCCCGTGCGACTCCCCCTCCCCCTCCCTCCACCCCCGACGCGCAGACGCCCTCCTCTCCCCCTCCCTTCACCCCCGACGCGCCGCCGTCCTCCTCCCCCGCCGCGCTCCCCCTCCTCCTCCCCCAGAGCCGTCGCCTTCTCTGCCGCCCAGATCTGGATCTGCCCAGATCTGGACGGCCTCGCCTTGGCGCCTCCGCCTGCATGGACTCCGATGGATCGCCCCGCGTTCGCACGATTACGCCCGTTGCGCGTCATGGAAAGGAGTGGTCGACCGCGTCCCACGTGCTTCGAGTGTGTCACCGCGAGCTTCGCCGAAGGGTGGGGATTTGGGGAGTTTCCGCCCTGGCTCTGGATCTGGGTCAAGTCCCCCGGTGTGGCGCCGCCTCGCCGCAGCCTGCGCCTCGAGGGCACCGCGAGCTTCGCCTAAGGGTGGGGATTTGGGGAGTTTCCGCCCCTGCTGCTGCTGCTTCGCCGAAGGGTGAGGATTTGGGGAGCGATGGCGTTGGCGGCAGCAAGGTTAGCTTTTCGGGGGGCTGCTGCTGTGACGGTTCTAGCGGTTCGTTTCTTTCTCCTGGAGTTGTTGCTCTCCACCGTGCTTGTGCCATGGCGCCATAGGAAGCTCCTGGCTCAGCTCCGTGCCAGGCCGCCGGCTCCTGCTCGGCCCATCTCCCCTGCCTGCCATCGCGAGTGCCCTCTCTCTCTCTCCATTGCTTTGCTCCCTGGAGCTTTTGCTCATGCCCAACATTCTTCCCACATCACCTTCCTCCTTCCTCCATCCTCCGGCTCAGCTCCTCCCCTCCGGCCGTTGGCTCCTACCCCAGCTTGGCCGCGCGCCTCCCTCTGCCGGCTCGCTCCCTTGGCTCGGCCCGGTCCCGCGCGTGCGCGCGCCTGCTCGACTGGGCGCCGTCCCCTACCTGTGCCGCCACTAGCCTCGGTTTGACTGCGTACTGATGAGGGAAGAATTCATGATCCTATGCCACTTTGGAGGCAAGCAGCAAGAGAGGGAAATACAAGACAGAAGGCAAAGCAGATTGCTTTATCTGAAATCCTGAACGACACCCCAAATTACAACCCAGGTACTTAGTTTCAGAAATTGATTTGAGAGAGGAAATTTTTTTGTTCTATATCTCCTTAGTTCTCTAGCAATTCAGGTTTCAGATTGCCTACACTCTATACGAATTAATATTCTTATTGTCTATGCGGTCATCAAAAATAGACTTTTACAGTTGGAACAAGGTCAAGGTTCGATACTATGACGGCTCATTTTCACTGACAACGTGGAAGAAGTGGATCCTATAAGTCCATAGTCCTTGCTTTCTTTCTTTTTTGCTATTGCAGTTACGATTGTAAGATACATTAGTGCAGCTCCTACATTATTTTCCCCCATTCAGATAGGCAACCAAACTACACTGCAGAGGTGCAAGGATATGGCAAGTTGTTATGTAGAAGCTACTTGCCAAATGATTGAACAAAGATGAAAATGTATGCATTCTTACGAGCATAATGCTTGACAAGTACAACGGTTTCTAAAACTAATGAAATCGTCCCAGCCTTTAATAAAAATTAAGTATGTTCCTTCTGCCATTAACAAATATAGTATTGTTCAGACTATTGAAGATGGTTTTTTGGAAATTGCATTCTTACATAGTAGTAAGCAAACTAAAATTTCGCTATGCTTGACTGGCTTGCACACAGAGAAAGATGTAGATATATTACATGATGTGCTTAAAAAAACTATTTGCGACAGTGTGATGTAAATACTGCCCTCTCAGAAACTGAGATTGCCTTCGATCTAGAAACTATTGGTTTGAGATCGATTGTGCATACAATTTAGATGGGAATCAATGGAATATTGCAAATGCACGTGCAGGATCTATATACTCAAAAGTCTTCAAACACTGCACAGGAGGCCTCCAAAATATCTAAGCTTCCCCACTCTAGCTTATTCTTAAGTGTAGGTTTGAATTTTTTATTCTCAATTTTTCATATAGAACAGCATGCAGTTTTTAGCAAGTGTTTCAGTTGAATACATGTTTTGTTATGGTACTCTTACCATAATTGTCTAGGTATTAATTATGCTCAGGTCATATTTATTATATGCATCTTTTGTTTTGTAAATATTTGTCTTATGTGCTATGACACGTCGACATAAACAACCGGCAACTTCACCTCATCTACCACCTTACCCATCAATGTTTTGAAGTGTTCGCTGATGTCGTTCGGTGTGAGATCCCTACTCACTCTTATGCTCTGCACAAGGAACATGTCATTGCACTGCGTATTGGGTGGTGCCTTCTCCTGTGCTTGCATCGTCACAATGATATAGCACTTGGACCATGGTGGCATAGTGCCCTTGTCTGGCTGTGCGTAGTACTTTACTTTGTTCATCTTTACAGTGAACCCAATGGAGTCATCCGTCTTGTTTGTTAGCTACACTACGCACGATATCTCCTTGTTTAGCTCGAATGCGAAGCGCAGCTCGAGGGGGCCGATCTCGAGACACTCTTTGGACCCAGGGCTCTGCAAGGAAGATAGATGCTTTAATGTTGCAAAAGAGAATAGATGGTTTTAGTATAACATTAATAGAGGTATAGTATGATTCAATCTCATTCAACGGGCCGATCTCGAGACACTCTTTGGACCCAGTGCTCTGCAAGGAAGATAGATGCTTTAATGTTGCAAAAGAGAATAGATGGTTTTAGTATAACATTAATAGAGGTATAGTATGATTCAATCTCATTCAACGACATTTTATACTTAGTAAGAAAACACGATATTTGAAGAGAAAAAAAGGATATAGAGACAAATAATTTTCTTACGAGCTCAATAAACTGTTGGGAAGACATTTCAGCACTTTTTGAGTAACCCATATTTCCTGCCATTACCTGTATGATTATGACACCCAAACTGAACACGTCAAACTTCTTTGATATTTGGCGTTTCTGTATGTATTCCGGAGGCATGTACCCGCTGCATGATATCAAACACAATTTATTTTATAAATAATTAACAAGAGAAGTGATTTTCATGAGGTATCAACTTACATTGTTCCTATAAATTGTTTTGTGGTATGGGTTTGTGTTGTACCAAAGAGTCTTGATAAGCCAAAATCTGCTATTTTTGGCATCATATTTTTATCCAGCAATATATTCACAGGTTTTAAGTCCAGATGGTAAATAGGATCTTTGGATCCCTTGTGAAGGTAATTTAAACCCTCACAAATCCCCGTAATTATTTTGTAACGTGTATGCCAGTCAAGACCATTTGATTCATCTGTAGAAATAAACAAACAAAAAGAGTGTTACCGGTCCTTGCAACAACAACAAAAAAAAAAAGTATTGCCAGGGCATAAATTTAGGGCACAGTTTTTCTTTACATGCAAAATAATATAGTCTAAGCAGAGCACTATCATACCAGAGAGATGCTTGTCAAGGTTTCCACCCTGCAAATATTCGAAGCAGAGAGCTCTTTCTACCATTCCAGCAAAAATGAATTCTCCATTGTGCTCAAAATGTTTATGTCGTATTTCATAGCAGTAGCCATATAGTTACTAGGGTGATAAGGTTTAATGGATTTAGTTGTGAAGGATAACATAATAATTAATTAATCACCAAATAGGTGTTTAACTACCTTAAGATTTAACATACATTTAATTAAAAAATTAAAACATGTAATTTGTTATTTTAAAAGAATATAATTTGTATAAAATATAAGTTCAATATGATCAAAATATTGACTCACCTTGGTTAGAGGCAGAAGGGTCTTAGAGATCTTGCGCTTGGTCCCACTAGAGATCTTCTGTTCCTTCGAACTCTACTCGGATGAACATACCAGAAAGAGGAGCAACAAATAAAGAGAACAAATAAATACCCGAAGGAGCAACAAATGAACTCCAAATTAAAAACATAAAATGTCTTATTAATATATATGGTACATGGGTTCTTGTAGTTAGTTGTGGTATCGTTTGAGAAAATAGAAAACACAAGTATTTGATCATACCTTGTAAACTTCTCCAAGCCCACCACTACCAATTTTGTGCTCCTCAGAAAAACCATTTGTAATGTCTTCTAACAATCGGAATGTAATATCCATTGGCGTCGCGCTTGTTTGCTGTGGCTTGTTCTCCATGCTATTCTTTATCTCCTACGTAAGGACACAATCCATCCACGTACGTAAGATAAGAGCACATATATGCACAACATGTACTTTAACAAGCAATAGTTGCGCTGCTATAGCATGAAGATGAACTAAGGACCCAGATCCTCTGCTATACTTAGGGGTAAAAACAGATCGAATACGGATGGATAATAGTTTTGCTATATTTTTTCACAATTTTTCTCGGATATGAATACGAATACGAATTATGTCGAATACAAATACGAAGCGAATACAAATTGGAACGAATACAGTCACGGACATTTTTTTGAAACATAAAAACCCCTTAAATTGTACGTCGGAAATTAACGGAAATATATAACTAGTTTAGTTGATGCTGGCAAGCGACGGCCCGAACGCAGCGGTTCCAACTGAGCTACATCAATGAAAACCTACGTCAATCAAAACCAGGGTGGGTGGGGGGAGGGGGGAAGATGGACACACGTGGGATGGGACGATTGCCTCCGTTGCGCACAGGTAAATCTTAATCTTTATTAGTTAAGATGAGATGTATGGAAGAACATGGAGATTGATGCATGCAGAAATCATCCTGCTTCTGAACTGTAATCAGTGGATTTGATGGTTTGGTTCTGGTTATTGACAATCTTAAGCCACGTTCGCACCTCAGTGTGGCAGATAAGCATTAGTGAGGCTGAACGTGATAATTAGCGTTTTTTCGTACGAAGACGTTGTCCTAAAAATCTGTAATGTACGTACGTGTTTGCCGATCTGAAATAATAAAATCACGAGAGCATCATCAGGTGTCACACGAGCTAGCTCAACCCATCAGCGGGCAACATGCCGAGCCACGAACAGGCCGGCAGACCAGCATGCATGTCGTTGTCCTGACGCCCATGACACCTGGAGCAGCTCACCCACCAGTCCACCACCCCGAGCGCTCAGGGTCACGGCATGTACGCGGCCTGCGCACGCTCATGTGCATAGGACGAATTTTTTTTAAAATAATAATTTTTTTAAAGATATTTACAAAAATAAATAGTCGCCTCCAAAAATTACAAAAATATGCCTCTATCGCTAGTTCAACTGACGACAGCAACCTATCGCCAGTTGAATCGCGGCGGACCTGTCCCCTCTCGCCGCCAGATTGAGGTATTTATCGCCATTTCGGTGGCGACAGAAGCTATCGCCGATTGAAGCGGCGATTGATTCTGTCGCCGATTCAATCGGCGATAGCTTCTGTCGCCGGTGAAATGGCGATAAATACCTCAATCGCCGATTCAAGCGGCGATAGCTTCTGTCTCGGTGAATCGCGGCGACTTCTCTCACCCTAGCCAATTTTTGATTTTGCCTATTCGACTTAGGCCGTTTGTGATTTTCGTAAATTTTAAACGATACGAAATCTGTTAGACTCGCAATAACATTTTATCATCGTCGTATGTTGTTCTACTACGATAAATTTTTGAAGAATTTAGCGAGTATGTTTGAGGTATGAACGATTCGTAAAGAGAAAGGTAAGTGATATTGCGATTCGCTCGGGAATTTATACACACTGATATTACAGAACTTGCAGCAGAACATCATAACACTTAATTGAAATGATAATTCAGAACATTGATAATAATTATTTTCTCGCGGCCGCGACGTCCGAAATGCCGATGTCTCATTTGTCATGAGTATTTCGCGTGGGGCATGTCTTGAAGGTGTGCCCAGACTCCCTGCAAATGGAGCACTTCTTCGTGCGACATCCGGCTTCTGCCTCGTCCATATCGTTCCTGATGCACCGTACCTGTCGCCGACCGACCTTTCCCTTGAGCCTAGCAATATCCGTGGCCCAGATTAGTTGCTTCCAGGTTGGATGGCCAGTGAAATGGCCAACAACGGCGTAACCATATATCTCTCCACTCCATGTTTGCATCACCGCCTCCTTGGTGAAATAGTGAGAGAGGTATCGCACGGGATCTTTCGCGCCACCGTCGAACAAAGGCCATGACATGGGAGCAGGGCCTATGCAGAAGAAGGGGCTTGTTACAAGTGCATACGCAACTATCGCGGCATAGCGTGCACTCATGGGTGATCCTCTCGCGGTTAGTCCCGCGACGCCCTTTATCCCTGCACATTATCTCGAAGCGAAGCTCCCCCGTGCCCATCTTGAATGCCTGGTGCATCTCACCCTTCTTGCTCTTCTCCTCCATGTATGCGGTGATCATGGCGGAGTAGAGTACTCTGTCATTTGCCATTGCGAGCGACGCATTGCTGCATCTGTTAACAAAGTAGTTTATGGTACCGCGGAGAATTGCCTCTACAATACCAACCAAAGGGAGGCACCTGGCGCCGCGCATCACCCTGTTGTAGACCTCAGCTAGGTTGGTTGTCATGATACCATATCGAGCACCACCCGTGTCATGTAGCAGCGACCATTTCTCCTTAGGCTTGTGCTCAATCCAGTCTGAGAAGCATTTGACCTGTGCCCCTGTCTTCCTTGTGACACTAGGAGCGTCTGTGGGTATATGTGGCAATGCTTCGGGGGCCTGATCAGTGCTTGGGGCGGCCCTTCTCGCTGCCTCCCTTCTGTGGGTTTGGGTCCGGTCGTCCAGAATCTTTCAGAGTGTTTTGAACTTACGCTGCTGGTTCTGGATGCACAGGCACTTGAATAGATTCATCAAGTCCTTGTTGCGGAACTGCTTATAGAAGTTCGCACCCAAGTGCCTCATGCACCACCTGCTCTGTAGATCCGGCCATGGAAGTGGTACGTTCTCTCCTCATTGTAGCTGAGTTATTTCACGCAGCAGGCCTACGTGCCGTCATGTATGAGGCATACGTTGGGACTGTCCTGCACAACAGAAACCCTCACATTCTTCAGGAACCACAGTCAGCTATCCGTGTTCTCGCTTTCAACGAAAGCGAATGCCACGGGAAGAACTTGATTGTTTCCGTCCATCGCTATTGCGATCGATGTCGACCCTTGTACCTCCCGTCGAGAACGTGCCATCGATGCACAAGATTGGGCGACGATCTTGGAATGCATTGATGCACGGACCAAAGGCGAAGAATGCTCGTTGTAGTACCCTCTTATCAGGCCACTTCGGATGCGTGGCGTCTTGAATGTCGACATGAGTGCCGGGATTCCTGTCTTGTATGACTCGGAGTTTCCCAGGGAGGTTGTGGTAGGAATCCTCGAACGTGCCGAACCTTGATTCCAATACCTTTTGTTTTGCCCTCCAAGCCTTGGCATAGCTGATAGTGTACTGAAACCTTGCCTCAATGGCCCGAATGATGGACCGTGGCTCAAAATCTAGGTTATCCACGATCTCACCGTACATGAGATTGGCGATGAAGCCTGATGATAGGTTCCGGTGGGACTACACTAACTCAGCGACGACGCATGTGTGAGGGACCACTATGGAGCACTTCCAGTAGGTGTCCCACTTGGGCTAAAATGCATGCACGCGCCAAGGGCATCCCTCTATGCCGCACTTCACGTCGTAGCATCTTGGGGTAGACTTAACGACGGTGAATGTGCGACGCACCGACAATGCCAAGAATTTGACCGCATCCTGCACGGCCTCCTTGCATTTGTACGTTGCTCCTAGTCTGACCTCGCTCTGGTCGTACTCCCACGGTACATGGGAGCCTTCCTTGACGACGAGGTTCTCGAACTGGTATGTGTTCCACTCGGATGGAACCACCTGCTGGTCTGCATCATCGTCGTCATCAGAACCTTCATCTTCGGACAATGCCATGTAGTACTGGTCTTCGAGATCCATCATTTGCACCAGGCCTTCAAGCTCCTCCCCCTCGTCAGCAAGGCCACTAGCTTGTCTCACTGAATGAGGTAATTCGCCATAGCCTTCATTGACGATATTAGCAACCTCTTGCCCTTCTGCCGTTGTCTGCGCCGCGCTGGAATCACCTATTTCGTCCTCGGTGTCAGCAACTCCTACTTGTTCTGACGCAGATGCAGGAGTGGGTTTTGCAAACGCCTGTACCAGAAGGACCAATTTCCATCCCCTCTCCCTCGCCATGCATACATACAACCGCCATGAATTTGTTCCCTTTAGTTGCACTAACTCCCAATACGTGAAATTTGTCCGCCTGGGGCAAGGCAACTCAATGTCAGATTGTAGACATGATGATTCACTTGGAACGTGTGGAACAACCACCGCATCATAGCGCCGAATGTACGCTGCTCAGGTCTTGGTAGGGGCACGTCTGCTGACTGCAAATAACTCAAATCAATTCCCTCGGGACCCTCCATAATAGTCCCTCGACCGTAGCAAATTTTGAAGTTGACGACGTCAGACATATTTGACGCACTGCAGTGTGATGAACATTTACACGATGAACTACATATGTGCAACTAAATAGCCCAGAGAAAGTATGTAAAACGGACTTCAATACATAACAGTACATCAAAAATCATGTAATCCGTTCTATTAAACAAGTTACCCGAGAGGTCGGCAACTGGACGAGCAGCGCTTCGCTAGCTTTTCCCCTCCTCTCTGTTCTCTCCTTCCCTTTTTGCTGAGTAAGAATGAGTCCTGTGTGGAATTTCGAGAGTTCCAAGAGGGTTATATACAGGTCGGGTTTCTATCGCCTCCGGTTCAACTGGCGATAGGTTCCTATCGCCAGTTAAACTGGCGATAGCTACTTGAACCGGATACAGACTAGCGTCAGGGTCCCTGTCGCCAGTTCAATTGGCGATAGGTTTCTACCGCTAGTTGAACTGGCGACAGGCACATATTTTTATAATTTTTGGGGGTGACTATTTATTTTTTATACATCTTTTACAATAATAATATTTTTGGGGCCAATTTTTTATTTTGCGTGATTTTCGTAAATTTTAAACAATACGAAATATGTTAGAGAACATTTTTATCATCCTCGTATGTTGTTGTACTACGATAAATTTTTTGAGAATTTAACGAGTATGTTTGAGGTATGATCGATTCGTAAAGAGGAAAGTAAGTGAAATAGTGACAGAGGTACTGCCCGGGATGCTACGCAACGATAACAACAAGACATTTCATCGGAATAAGGGGGTTACATGGCACATAGGACAACGAACCGAGGACAGTACACGCATGCCTTTAGGGAAATTGAAATACATGGGGTTTATGGAGCACAACGGTAGAACTACTGAGTGGAACGTGGCCATTTACCCTTGCGGCCCAGCTCGGCGTTGTACTCCTCGCCTTGCGCCTTAGCTCTCGCCGTGGTGGCCCTCTTCCGATCCGTCTCGGCCTACCATCGCCTGGCATGCTCACGCTCCTGCTCCTCACGCTGCCTGTCACGCCTACCTTGCTCGGCCTGCTCAGCTTTCAACTCTTTAAGGCGCCTTTCACGGGTCTCGATGTTCTCCCTAGCCCAGCTCTTCCGTGTGAGCAACGACTACATGTCGTAGTGGTGGATCTTGTCGTCGATCCACTACCAAAAGTTGCATAGGGGTGGCGGAGACTGCGGAGGGTAAAGAGAGTACGTTACGCCATTATGCGAAGGAAAATAGCATTGTACCATGAAATACGATTTCATTACCGGATGCCTGCCGTTGTTGTCCACGGCGTAGTTCGGGCAGCACCAATAGCGCTGCCTAATGGTCCACTCATCGGTTGATTTGACGCACTTGGAGGCGTTTCGACACCAGCATAGGGGTGGCGCCACCCCTATGGGGGGCCCTTCCGGAGGGCGTTCCGTGGGCATAGGTGGGGGGTCACGGCTCGACCCAGAACCATTGGGCATACTACGAGGCAGCTTCCTCAGATCAACCAGTTCTGGAAAGGTTTTATGTGTGAAAGGTTCCTAACTAGCGGCATGATAGTGAGCGCTGGTCTCATGGGGAGACACCCAATCCTTCAAAAGCTCGCGGATTTTCTCCCATTCCTTCTCCTTCTCCATGTTTTCTACTTGGTGGTGCTGTTGTGGCTTCGTTGGACGAGTTGCGCTGTATTTATAGCTAGAGCAGACGGAGCCGTAGCCGGGCCTCTTGTCTTCGTAAAAGGTGCCTCGTCGGGTAAAATCATCATGAAAAGCTGCCTCGTCTTGTGACATCGTCCTGAAAAGCTGGCTCGTCTGGTCGGTCAGCTTGAAAAGCTGTCTCGTGTGGTCACATCATCCTGAAAAGCTTGCTCGTCTTGTCACAACGCCCTGAAAAGCTACGTCGTTTGCTCACGTCGTTGTCGAAAGTTTCATCGTCGGATCACGTGGTGTTCAAAAGGATGTGGTATCGAAAGTGGCATAATAATAGTTCCAAACAGAATAATAATAGTTACAAACAGAATAAAATTCATATAGCTAATATAATAATAGTTGCAAATATAAAACCATATCTACTGCTGTCCCCTCTTAGGGGCCACCCCGCGTCGTCCTGGGCCTCCGACGTCGCGCGAGTACGTCAGAGGGTCGGGCTGCCTGACTACCCGACCCGCGCGAGTAGTCCGCGGTGGTGTCGCCAGGGGCTGCTCCTGCAGCGGCTGGGTTTGCGTCGGCTCGGTCTGCGGCGGCTGGGTCTGCTGAGAAGCCTCGAAAGAGAACTGCGTGTCACGCGGATCCCTGAATAAGTCCTCGATAGGTGCCGATAGGTGTACATTGTCTGGCGACAATGTATCGTCCTCCCACGCCGTTCCCGCGAATAATTCCGTTACAAACATAACCATGGCGGAAAGGACGTTACGCAACCAAGCAGAACTCACCTGTTGGCACGAAGATGTGCTCAGACGACGCGACATAGTCCTGGCCCGTCTACGAGTGGAGCTGAGGACCTGTAACAGAAGATAGTTGTTACAAACTTCCGAGGTTCGAAATGAAGAAGCGATGTTAGCGTGTCGTACTCACCTCCAGCATGTCCCGACATGCTCGCCCCACCCTGCCACGACGACGTGGTCACCCCACCCTGCCACGATGATGTGCCTACCCCGAGCGGAGCAGGAGGCTGTGTCCTGCCACCTCGGCTGACCCCTCGTCCTGGGACTGGTCGGTCCACCAGGTCGGTCGGCGTGCGACCAATCCCGATGTGCACTCCACGTACTCCTACCTCCCTGATGCGCTGCAGGAGCCCTCTGGTCTTCGCCGACGTTATCATGTGCTGTGCGGAGTCTACCAACTCGACAATCTCCCGGTGAAGATCCACCTGCACAGGTAATCAACAGGTTGTAGACCTAAGTATGTCAAATTAAATATGAAATAAGGACCATTCAGTACGTACGCAGCGGTGAAAAGCGGAGTTCGGCTGAGTGGGGTACGTGTCCGACGTCGCGGCCTCATGTCGACGAGGGTCAACCACGACCCTAACGCACCAAAGCCTCGTCCGAGGAGCGTACCACTCCATGTACTGGTCGTACGTCTCGGGGTCGTACTCAACTTGCCCACATTGGACGAGTTCCTCCAGCGCTCTACCCCATCCCTCGACCCAAGGGGCCATCCTGTCCGACCAGGACGTCGTGCCACGAACTCCCTTCCTAGTGTACCTGTGGACGGCAAGAAAAATATTTGCTGCGGATGTAACGCATATTGTACGAATGAAGTAAAGAGTGAACTTACGCGTGTACATGCGCCGGCACCTGTCTCCCCCCCAAGGGGCTGGGACCTCCTGATGCAAACCGAACTGACGCATGACACGCTGTATCTGGTACTCCTCCACGAAGATATCATGCACTAAGGCACTCCGCGTGTACCAGTGCAAATAGTCTCGCGTGCACAGCACCGACAGTCCATTGGGGGCGCGCGCGATCACCCGTGCGTCACTGTACGGTGTCCTGATGATGCGGTCTTTCGTCGAACATCGCAACGTACTCCGGGTAAGAGCCCTGCGAGGTGACCGGCGTGAAGGTGACCTGTGCAATAGAATACTGCAAACTGAGCACACAAAATAGTAGTGATTGCAATACGAAAACAATAAATGACTACGAAACTAACCCGTCGGCGGCACCAAACAGTGCCCATGGTCGGCCTGTCCAGGTCATCCTACGGGACGTACAAGCTATCCTCGTACGCTCCCAAGTCCAAGTGTGGCTGTCCGATCTGGAAATGCTCCAACGACCATAGCTGCAGTAGAAGCGGGCATCCCGAGAGGATGGACCCGTCGTGGGCACGCTGGCACGCGTCACACAGTGCGCGGTACGTCGCGCACAGCACGGTCGGACCCCACGCGTACTGCGGGATCTCATCGACCGGTGAGTCCGCCACCTCACGTGCGTACCGGATGTAGTGCTTGTCGACGCTGTCGCCGTGGGAGCCCTGGAACATGACCCACCCAAAACAACCACAGCAGGTAGGCCTCAAAGTGCCTCCAACAGCGACGTCCCCTGGGTTCTGTGTCATACGCTCGGGCTGTAAGAAGACACGTACACGTCAGCATGGTTCACATACGAATTGTTGCGAGAGAACAATAGTTACAAACACTTACGTAGAATCGCGATCCACTTGGCGTGGGCCGTGCGGTTCGCCGAACTCCACGCACCCACCACCGCGGCAAAGACATCGTGGAACCTGGCTAGGAGGTCTGTGCGCCACGTGGCCGGGACATCGTGCGCCGCCATCGGAGCGCCTGCACACGGTAACCCGGTCAGATAGCTCATGTCCTGCAGCGTCGCCGTCATCTCCCCGCATGGGAGGTGGAACGTGTGGGTCTCTGGTCTCCAGCGGTCAACCAGCCCGCCGTCAGGCTCCGGCGGTCATAGAAAGCGCCAGACGCACGAACAAAGACGCCGGTCACGATCGTCCTCCACCGTCACCCCCACCATCCTCGCTAGTGGAAGGAGGCCTGCCGCTCTCAACCTGCGTCCAAACGATTAAGAACAAACAGGAGTCAACGCAAAATAATCAGACCGCGATTGAGTGCATGAAGGACACAACTTCACGCACCTCGAATCGATGCGTGCGACCTCCATGCCACGATGAAGTGCGTGCGAGCGTAAACGCACAAGCTCTATCGGCGCCCGCGCCGGGGGAGCACGCATGAGGCGGCTACGGTGACGCGCGTCAATCACCGGGTCAAGCAACTCGTACTGGGTCGCGTCTGCCATACCTGAAAATGCAGTAATAAACAAAGTTCATATTTTTTTCCGCACTAACATAGCCTATGTAGCAACTACGAATTTTCATAGCCTATGTAGCAACTACGAATTTACATAGCCTATGTAGCAACTACGAATTTCTTTACAAATCTAAAACATGTCAATCTATTTTTCTAGTTTTAATGGTATTTTCCACACTAACAAGATATTGTCCGCGCACTAACACAATAATAACAGCGCACTAACAAAATAATAACCGCGCACACATATTCTCATTGCTCTTTCGACATAATCAGCTACTTCGTGTTTATCTCACAATGTACCATACTCAATTCTATGTCGCCAGTGTCGCAATTCTATGTCGCTATTGTCGCAATTCTATGTCGCTACACAACTCAAAATACGTACTACACAGTTCGACAACATTTATCTAACATACTCAACTCTGTCTCGCTACACATCTAAAATTATGTACTACACAATTCGACTACATTTATCTAACCTACTCAATTCTATGTCGCTATTGTCGCTATTCTATGTTGCTATACAACTCAAAATATGTGCTACACAGTTTGACTACATTTATCTAATGTACTGAATTCTATGTCGCTATTTTTGTTTGCTAACCTACAACGGTTTGGACGTAACGTACACAGTTTCAGAAATATTTACCTACAAGATGATCGCTCGGAACTGACGCTCTGTCAATCTCTCTCCTCCGCGACGAACCGACAGAGCTTCGCTACTATTTCTTCTCTCTCTCTCGAACTCTCTTTTGGAATTTTTTGGAATTAAAATGAATTCGGCTGGGTTTTTTTGGGGTTTTTATAGTCGGGTTCCTATCGCCAGTTGAACTGGCAACAGGAACCTATCACCAGTTCAACTGGCGATAGCTAGTTGAACTGGCGATAGAGTGGCGACAGGTCCTATCGCCGCGATTCAATCGCGATAGGTTCTCCGCCGATTGAACTGACGATAGGGGCATATTTTTGTAATTTTTGGGGCGACTATTTATTTTTGTAAATATCTTAAAAAAATATTATTTTAAATCAGCGATCGAAAACCATCCGATCCGTTTTCACTCTTGGCTATACTGTAGAGAAGCATTGTTTGAACAACGGTTGTAGTCTGCATGACCAATAGCACTGTAGCAATACTGTAGGAACAGTGTAATATCTGCAGCACCGAAATACGCTTTGCCAATTTATTGTTTTCTTGTGTACTGTAGCACTAGATCTAGACCATTTGTTCTAAATCGGACAGTCCAGAGAATAACCTAATGTATGTCACTGTACTACTCTACATTAGCCCGTGCTAATACAAAGGATCCGCTTGCGATGAACTATATATAAAATCGATGTTTCACCAATTTGGCACACATTTGTTTTTGAATAGACTATTTGAAACACAGTTGCACTGACTCGGACTAGCTAGTGTTTTGCATAGAACACATGTTGGGATTTACGATCGTATATACGGAGTACGGAGGTACCAACTTGCTGCTGTACAACTCTCTCTCTCTTTCTCTGTACATGTACGTACGCGTGTGTGTGTTTGTTCTGTCTTTTTTGAAGGAACGAGTGTGTGTGTTCTGTCAATCAGATTGAAACGTAAATTCGATAATTACTTTCCTGACATCCGACCAACTATTTTTTAAGGAACAAGTGTGTTTGTTCTGTCAGTCAGATTGAATCGTAAACCTAGGATGCGATTGATTCTACACAAGAACAGCACGAAGAGAAGGAAAAACTCAAAACTTCATAGGTTTGAGACAAGGGAAACACAGAAACACAAGCCCTAGCTCAAGCAACCAAGAACACAAGAAAAAAGAATTACACAGGAAAAGCTTCCAGTTAACTTTCTTAATGCTAACATGGAAGGAAGGTATATCAATCATGCACCAAGAAAGCAAGAGATACGAAGACAACCAAAAGAAAATGGAAGAGCAGTGATCACATGAGCTGTCCACAAAGGACACAACACTAACAACACTAGCTATTTATTTCATGCTTATTTCATGTTATTTCTAAATACTTGCAATTCTAGAACTATCACTCCTCGTGGATACGATACTCTTACTTTACTGTTGTCACTGGACTTATCTCTGGTCTTTGATGCAAAAACAGGGGGAAAGAGGTACTGTTTCAGGGTGCAAGGAAGTTGTCGAAATTTTTGCATATTTGGCCCTGTAGCAAATTTAAATTTTAAAAACAGCCCTATTCCACCGTAATTCACAAAAATGGCCCAGATACAGTGCTCCTACCGTGGCCACCAAGGGCGGCATTGGTCGCCCTGACTAAGTCAAATGGCGCCCCCTTTTGATTTTTTTGTTAAAAAAGGGAAAATGGAGGAAAAAATTTACAAAAATTTAATGACAGTTAAAAAATTAAAATTTTGAAAAATAAATAAATAATAATTTTGTTTTTTTTTAAAAAAAAGTAAAAAAAAGGAGAAAAAATAGGGGAAAAAAACTAAATTTTATTAAAAAAATTGAATTGAATAGAAATTTCTTTGACTCATTAAAATTACATTTGATTTTTGAAAATTTTGAATTATTTTCAATTAAAATAGAAATGGTTTTTTTTTTTTGAAGCTTTCCAAAGACTTTGGAAAAGAGGAATGCTGAAGAGAAATAATATTTTGATTGCTAGGGTTGTTGATCACATTACTTCTAGATTTTTGTTTAAATAATCTATTGTACGGTGGTTGGTCTGTTTGTTATTTTCGTAGAATATTGCAAAAATTGTCAGAATTGCAATAACATTTTGTGATCGTCGTATGTTGTTGTAGTGCGCTAAATTTCTGAGAAATTTTACGAGGACGACTTCGTTGTGATTACGAAGAAGGCCAAAAATAGTAGATTGAAATGTTGGGGGCCGAAAATGTTGTGGTTCCATACTCTATATGCACTGCACAGTTTTCTTGAGTCATTTCAATTAGGGTTTGCAGAAATTCAGAAAAAGTAGGCTCTGTAGTTTGGGTTAGCGTTGATAGGAATACAAATTTTTCTTCAGTCATTTCAATTAGGGTTTTAACAGGCACTAATATTTGTATAAAAGCATTCGTTAAGTAATATAATTAAAGGGGATGTGAACGCGCGTTGTCATTATGAGGATACCGACGATTCGATGTCGGTGCGAATGGTTGTTTCTGGGATTCCACTAGAAGAGACATACTTGCAATATATGCTTTGATGGCTTAGCGGAGACACGGAACCACAACTACATTAGAGTCGACGGACAGAAGCACGTTACACGAAGTGACATGGCATGATGGTTTGGCTAATTGCTTTAGTCATCCTTGCTACTACTACGGTACATTGCGATACAAGCATCCGGACCACGTAAGTATGCATGCCTTTAGGGGATAGTAGATGGGGGGTAGGACGGCGGACTACTACATAATGACCTGACCTACTGCGTGGATTGTGGCCATTTTCCTTTCCTTGCTAGCTCGGCGTTGAACTCCTCACCGGCCTTCCCCTTCCCCTTGTCGCAGGAGTGTCCACGTCGGGCTGGTATATCGAAGTCGTCTATGTCCTACGATTCATTGATGTAAGTGCACCGTATAGTGAAAATCGTAAGAATGATGTAAATTCTTCATAACTGACATCGTCAATACGGATTACGCCCGGGCGACGAGATACACTGTGGTGGTCGGGCTCGGCTGCATGAGCCTTTCCCTTTCCATTGCCGCGGGACTGTCCACGTCCGGCTGGTATGTCAAAGTCGTCCATGTCCTGCGATTCCATGATGTAAGTGCATCATATATTGAAAATCGTAAGAAAGATGTAAATTCTTCATAACTCACGTCGTGGATACGGATTACACCTGGGCGTCCGGATACGCTGTGGCGGACGGGCTGAGCCGCATGAGCCTTTCCCTTGCCCTTGTCGTAGGACTGTCCACGTCGGCCTGATATGTCAAAGTCATCCATGTCCTGCGATTGTATGATGTAAGTACACCGTACAGTGAAAAATGTAATATAATCTTCGTAACTCACGTCGTCGATATGGATTACGCCTGGCCGACTACTGGGCTCCTTCGGTGCCTCCTGAGCAGGGTCCGGTATGTAAGGTTTCCACCGCACGAAGTTCTCAGCCCGCACCGAGTAGTTCAACATGTACTTCTGCTGGATGAATGCCCTATCGTACATCTCTGGGTCGTCGATCCACTGGAAGAAGTGGCAGCGCATCTCGGGCTGCCATTTCATGGGGATGAAGTTAAAAATTTAAGGAATTCAACGTTCACAGAAATCCGTGGGCGCGTAAGAAACGCTTACGAGGTGGTGCTCGCACGTGTAGTACGCCCGAGCGGCAGTGGCTGGGTGTGTGGACTGAATGATCTCTGCTGGTTCGCCACACACACACTGCGGGACCGGAGAACATGGTGGTACTGGAGCATCTTTCATTGAAAAATCTGGTTATTGTAAGTGTTTCTTCTTCTTCTTAAGCCAGTTTTGCTTCTGCAACATCCTTGCGTAGAATTTGGCCGAAGAGTCCATAGTTGGGTAGTGTTGGCTTTTCAAATGCAGTGTTGTGTAGTGTTGGGTTTGGTTTGGTTCAACCCCCTTTTATAAGCTGCATGGTTGGCATGGTCTAGAGAGCTGAGGAGGTAGAGTATCGTCATGTCCATCTGAAAAGCTAGCGAGGCACAGTGTTGTCACGTCTTACTTTACACGGAGAAGTCATGTCGTGCTTTGCAGAGTGATGTCTTATCGGTCTGAAAAGCTGGCGAGGCAGATTGTTGTCACGTCTTTCCTTGTAGTGTCTTGTCTTTTCGGTCTGAAAAGCTGGCGAGGCATAGCGTCCTTTCGTGCAGTGTCTCATCTTTTCGGTCTGAAAAGCTGACGAGTGGGCCCCGCATGTAAACCAGCTCCCGGGCGTGTGCACCGTCCATCTGGAGATCACCGTCCATTTCGCTACGTTAAATAAATCCTCAAAGTCTAAGTTCAGATTTAAAACCCTAAACCTGGTTTGCAGTGTTCGTCGGGATCGAGCCACTCGACCTGGTTGAGTCAACTAACAGCACCAGGTCCCTTTATAAACCCGCATCCAACCGTTACCGTTAGATTTCAATCCAACAACCCATAATGATTTGGTCGCTTGGGGCACCGCGAAGAGCCCACTAATCTGGACCGTTGGATCAAGATCCAACCGTTTAGAATTGTTGTGCCGTTCGGGTGCCACAGTGCGCATCTAATCAGAGCCATTCAATTTTAATCCAAGGGCCGTGTGATCTGAGTCGTTCATTTTCAATCGTACGGTCCAAAATCATCCAAGTGATTTTCGTGTCTTCTTCAACCTCTGATCGTGCCCGTTTTTGTCATTTTCTTAGGTCTTGTCGCTGCACAAAGCTGGCCTATGTGGTCTTGTCTCTGCGCAAAGCTGGCCTGTGTGGTCTTGTCTTCGCGCAAAGCCACCCCGTGTGGTCTTCTCGCTGCGTAAAGCTGGCCGGTGTGGTCTCGTCGTTGCGCAAAGATGACATGTGTGGTCTTGTCACTGTGCAAAGCTGACCCGTGTGGTCTTGTCTCTGCGCAAAGCTGGCCCGTGTGGTCTTGTCTCTGCGCAAAGCTGGCCCGTGTGGTCTTGTCGTCGCGCAAAGCTGCCCCATGTGGTCTTCTCGCTGCGCAAAGCTGGCCCGTGTGGTCTCGTCGCTGCGCAAAGCTGGCCCGTGTGGTCTTGTCGCTGCGCAGAGCTGGCCCGTTCCGTCTCCCGTGCTCGGCTATATAAACACATAGACAAACACTCGGTCGATCATTCCCCTCTTTCTGAGGTGCCTCCCTGTCTCGTACTTACCATTTTTATTTGTCGTCGTAACGGTAAGCTTATTTCAGCAACACGCGTAGGGTTTTCATGGTGTGTTTTTGATGAAATATTATCATATTTTTGTCAGAAATGGAGACGCTGTATGTGTTCCACGGATATGTGCGTGTTGGTCCAGACGGAGTGGATTTTTCCAGCTGCCAACGTGCCTTGCTAAACATTCCCAACCTGGCACACGTCGATTTGTTCGAGCTACAGCGCTGCATTCGGCAGTTGTTCGATAGGCACGTCGCCAGGAACAAGATAGTAATAGAGGCAGTCACCGCAAGCACGGTCGTTCCACACGGCCAGATGGTGTGGGGCCTGGCCAAGGTGACCAGCAGTGCCATGTGGGCACATTACATGGAGATCGTTAGCAATCCTCACGCTCCGATCTATCGACGACCCATGGTATATGTGCGTTTTGTTTATGCAGCTCAATCCGCCGGTGGGGGCGCCGTTGAAGGAGCCAGCGATGCTCTTCTCCCCCTCTTCGGTTTGTTGATGACGGGAGAGGTGTCCAGAGCACCAGACGTCATCACGTACGATGCTCCAGTACAAATGGAGCGGTGCTCGTGTTGATGTGCACGAGATTATTGATGCCATGTCCGATGGCACTACCACCGAAGATGAGGCGAATTTTGACTCGCAATCCAGCGAGGATGAAGACGACGATGCAGGTGGGATCATCGGTGGCATTGTTTCGACCGACACAGACTATGTTCCAAGTCGGTTGGATTGCCAAGCGGCCTCTTCCCTTGTTCTGGCCCAAGAGCATGAGTCTTCGTGGGCCTTCGATACAGACACCCTACTTGTGGGCCAATAGTTCCCACACAAGGCTGCCGTCAGGCAAGCTATCATGAGTTTCGCGGTGAAGACCAGTCGGACTTACCGAGTTTACAGGTCAGTTCGGACGTTGTTTGTTGTAATTTCGAACTATGTACAGTAAGACACACTAACTATTATGTGGTTCCCATTACCTGTAGGTCTAATCCTGACACATACATAGTTAAGTGCGTGGATAGCTCTTGCCCTGACAAAGTCCATGCGCAGAGATTCCCTGGGGCGGGAACGGCGTTCCGCATTACAGTCGGGACAGATCACACATGTGAGCTTCAAGAGCCATTGCAAATGCATGGGAATGTAACCTTTGCCTACATCGCAAGCGTCATAAGCCACGTAGTTATCGTCGATTTGACCGTATCGCCGAAGGTCCTCATGGCTCACGTAGTGAATACAGTAGGGTGTGATGTTAGGTACAGTAAGGTATGGCGGGCGAAGCGAAATGTCCTCGAAGGGTTGTACGGTACCTACAAGGAGGCGTACGACCTAGTCCCCAGAATGCTGAAGCAAATTGCGGATGCCAATTCGGGGACATGTGTCAATAGGATGGACAGGCTCGACCGGTCGAACAACCCACATTCACTAATCCTTGATCGAGTCTTTTGGGCATTTGGCCCGGCAGTCCAGGGCTTCTCCCACTGCCGTCCCGTCCTGACTATGGACGGTACTTTCCTTTGTGGGAAGTACAAGGGCACCATTCTCACTGCTATTGTCACTGATGGCAATGACCAGTTGCTTCCAATTGCCTTTGCCATTGTAGAGAACGAGAGCACTGAAAGTTGGTTGTGGTTCCTAGCGAACATAAAGCAACATGTTGTAAGGGACCGACCGAATGTGTGCGTCATAACCGACCGTCATGCTGGGTTGTTGTCCGCACTGCTCACCATGTAGCACGGTATGAGCTCGTCGTTCCAATGGAACGACATGCGCACACGTTGGTGCACGCAGCATCTAGCCGCCAACTTCCACACGCGCTTCCGGAGCAAAGACCTCATGAAGAAGTTCAAGAAGCTTTGCCTGCAAAACCAGAAGCGCAAGTTCGATGCTGTGTGGCGGGAGCTCGAGGTCGAAACCGAGCGTGCTAGTGGAGGCTCAGGCCCAGGCGCACCGCAAAGCGAGTTCGTTGAGTGGATACGCTTGCATGCCCCCGACTATGAGAAATGGTCCCTTCTTCACGACACCTATGGTGCTCGGAACGGCATCATGACAACCAACATGTCCAAAGTCTACAACGGTGTGTTGAAAGGGGTTC
The DNA here is from genome assembly GCA_036346255.1 of Ampelocalamus luodianensis. Taxonomy (NCBI): domain Eukaryota; kingdom Viridiplantae; phylum Streptophyta; class Magnoliopsida; order Poales; family Poaceae; genus Ampelocalamus; species Ampelocalamus luodianensis. The sequence goes on from JAYEVH010000343.1 coordinate 260,957, forward strand.
GTACCCTGCCCATCACGGCTGTTGTTGAGGAGACATGGAACCGCACGGTCGGTTACTTCGTCAATCGGGCAACAATGGCCAAGAAGCATTTGGACGAAGGGAAGCAGTACTCGGAGGTTACCCTCGCCTACATGGACAAGAAAATTACCAAGGCCCGATCCCATATAGCTATCACAATGGATGGTGTTAGGAGGAAGTTCGAGGTCCACCTGTGGGACAAGTACGTTCGTGGCCACATGAGAGGTGACCGGAAGCACGTCTGCACCATATGCGATGTGGCAGTTTGCACCTGCAATAAGCCTCAACTCCTGCACAAGCCTTGCTCGCACGTATGTGCTGCATGTGCTGTATTTCACTAATCTTGTAACATGTATATGTCGGAGTACTATGACATATGACACCTGCATGATACTTGGAACAGAGAGTTCAACTCCTACGTCGTCGAAGGCCACTACAGGGACATATGGCAGGGAGTAGTTAAGTGGTCACCGAATGAAGCACTACGACATCCAGGCTGTGGCAGGCGTCAGTCAAGGCGCATCCGCAACGACATGGACGCGAGCTAACGTGGAGATCAGCCAACACCAATAAGGTGTAGGCTATGCAAGATTCATGGGCACTCATTTAGGAACTGCCCGAATAGGCCTTCTTCCTTCGGCGCCACTGTGTATCCGTAAGATATCCAGTGTATTAAGTCATGTTGGTCGTAGCGATGCTAGTGTTGTAGTGATTTGCATTGTAACCTGTACTACTTTCTATGTGAAACATCCCAAGTATTAGACCTTTCTACTTTCTATGTGTTTGAAATGTAAGAACATGTGCGGAATGTGTTTACCTCTCATACGCCAACCAACCCGTCCCGAGTGTTCATGAAGTGCTCAAATCTTACGGTAAGTTGGGCAAAATCGGCAAGAATTAAATTGTACGCACCAGGTTTTCTTACATTCATTTCACGCGGCTATTATTTTGTAGAGCACAATATGTCGGTTTTGGCAGTGGGCTAATGAAGCTATCCTAGTGGTTCGAGATATTGCAATGCAAATTGTTGCCTTACAAGAACACTCCCGTGGTGGTGATGCATTTCGTGTAGTGCCTCGAGCGTCCGATCAACCAATCCAGAATGGAGAAAACCGACTTAACCAACTGGATGAGAGGATGGCAAGAGTTTAGAAGATGCTACACAAATTAGTAAACTTAGTTAGTTTTGCGGTGTTTCTTCTGTTGTATGTTGTTCTTGCGAAGTAGAGCGTCAGTTCTACTTGGGTTTGTACTCGCACTCTTTATCCATGCGTCGCGGTCCATGAGAATAAAATTGTTCTTCTTAGATAGACAACGAACTAAACAAGTGCAATCACATTACAAATAAGCAACTAGATTACAAGTTACAGCACATAATAGAATTCTAATGTTACTACTCCTCGCGCCGCTCCTCAGTACTGCCGGGCATAGGACCCTGCACTGGCCTTCGGCGCCGTGTTGCTTCGTAGGTCTCTGTCGAATCTGCCCCTGTGAAAATGTCAGCCTATCAGGTGACCGTGGGTTATGCCGCAGGTCATAGTGGGGCTCTTTAATAGCCGTGTCGTCGTACACGGGGGGCATCACCTGCGGGACTGGCGTCGACAATAAGTCAATGATCCAAGCATTAGGATCCACAGCAGGATCCGCGGAAGGGCACCAAGTGGGCTCAGCTTGGGAGGTGAACTGGGGGAACTGCTTCGGGTACGGTGTGTAGCTGGACTGGTACCATGGCGCCATATCGCCCATTGGAAATGGGCTGAGAGTGTAGGGCTGGGAGGGAGAATCTAGGATAACCTCAGTGGTTTCGGGTTGCACGTCTGTGCTCTCTCTAATGTCGACTTCCTGCCGCGACGAGGACGGGATCAGTGTAGGGTCCATCCACAAGGAGGATGGGATCAGCGTAGGGTCCATTTGCGACGAGGATCGCGACCGCATCAGCGTACGGTCCCTGCGTGGCAACTGCGACGATGATCCGCCGCCCATGCTGCTGCGCCGCTGGGTCGACTCGCTCGGACGGGAAGATGGAGGGGACGAGGGTACGCGACACTGCTCCCTCCGATGCCTCAGGTCGACATCGGAGTGCCTTCCACAGCTCATGTTATGAACGACTTGCTTAACATCGTCAACAAGCGTCTTCATCACCGAAAAGAGGCGTTCAACTGTGTTGTTCGTGCCCCACTCGAGTTCTCAGTTGGCGCACTCCAGAACGCTCTCCAACCGGTCCACCTGGATGGTTACCGAACAATCAAAATTTGGTTACTCAACCCTATGGCGGAGGGTGGTTAATGTACTACGTGTTGAACATACCGAATCGTCACGCCGTGATGCACGGTGCGCGTCCATGCCCAAGCCCAACCGTTCGGCGTGTGTAGGATCTTTATGTCGGGCTGGAGGGGTGCCTGTCAGTCTCGTTCGCGTGTGCCGTACGTACCACTCCAGGTACGTGTCGTAAGTCCCTTCATCGTAAGGCCGTGCCTCCTGCAAAATAGAAGCAGTGGCCGTTTGCCATGCATCTACCCACGGCTGCTGCGTCCCAAGCCAGTCATCGCTCTTTCGGCCCTTCTTCGTCTGCCTGCAGGTGGAACAAACACAACAAATTATGGTACCGACATAACATATGACTAAATGATCTATAATATTATTAAGCAATGCAATGTACTTACAAGTGACTGCGCCTCGCAAGCGGTCGCCCTAGAGCAGGGGGGATCTCCTGGTGCAGCTCAAACTGCCTCATCACCCGTTGTGGGTTGTAGGGCTCAACCATGTGAGAGAAGACTAGATGACAGGTTGTACTCCAATACGCCGCATCTTGCTGGCATAGCAAGCTCAACCCGTCGGGCGCTGTGCCTTGCACGAAGACATCCGTCCAAGGAGCCCATATTACGTCGTCCTCGTGCAAGACCTCGAATTCGTTGTGGAACTCGGGGTATATGCGACGCGCCCTATCCCTAGACCACCCGAGTGCTACCAAAGTCCATCGGGATCCCATGGTTGGGCCTTCCACGGGATCCTCGTCGTCCGCCCAACCATAGAAATGTTCTGTGCGCGGGTAAGGGTGGAATGTGTGGCAGAAGTACAGCCGTCCGATCGCAAAGTGCTCCCACGACCACAGCTATAATAGCGTGTGGCAACCCGACAAAGACGGGCTCTATTCTGTGCGGCGATTTGTGAAGCCTCGTGACGAGCCACGGTATGTAGCACACGATGCTGTTGAACCCCAAGCATCAGAGCACGTCGTCATCGTCGGCGTCCACAATGGACTCCACAAGGTGAATATAACTCGGGTACACCATGTCTCCCTGTGTGCTAGGGAACATGACCCACCCGAAAATAAACAACAAATATGCAATTAGGTGGCATCGAACCACCTCCTCCGTTGCGTCATTTGGGCAATGCATGAAATGACGCAGCCAGGCGTGCGGAACGCCCTTAGACCTCTCGGGGATAGGATGCCCAAAGCGATGATGGAGACACACCTTCCAATCCACAGACCTTGGAGGGGGAACAACCGCACGGCCTCGCAACGGCAGCCCGGTAATGAAGCTGACGTCTTGTAGTGTCACGGTCATCTCCCCCCACCAGAAGCGGAACTTGTGGGTCTCCGGCCGCCAACGATCAACCAGGGTGGAAAGAAGGCAGGCAATGATCAGGAGGTTCTGCCCCATGTTCAGCATGCGAGCAAACGCAATCAGTCCAGATTGACGAAGTCTCGGAACATACCGCTCGTCCAACGGCCAAGTCTCCCTCGGTCCCCGTGTCACTAGAGTTGGCGGTCCATTGCCACCGATCCAAGCGTGACAGCGATGCTCGACGTCCCATGCCTCCTAAAGTAGGGGTGGTACAGTACGTGCCATTGCTGCAAATAGACAACAACCAATGGTTAGTGAAATCTAAGTACCTACATAACCCTAAAAACTGTATTAAGAAAATTAATTAAGTATGTCATTGCCTAATGTAATCACAACGTCAGAACGAGCGCTGCGGCTATAACGACTGAGCCGCGGGCGTTCGTTCATATATACGCAACGCGAAACAGACAACGAATGACCTAATGTGAAGCGATGTGACTTCGACATGATTTAAAGAGAAAAAACAAAAACGCTTTTTGCTTTCGGTGGAAAGCCGACGCGCGCTCGAGCGTCCCTCGCTGCATGCAGCACGCGGGTGTGCGAACCGAGGCGGCCAGCTGCCGAGAAATACGGGGGGGCCTGCTACTGCGCCGCTCCATGCATGCGACACGCGGCCACGCGAGCCGAGGCGCCACCGCGCGAAATAAGGGGGCTCGCTCTGCGCGCTCAGTACATGCGACACCTGTGGCGCGACGCGAAGCGACCAGTGCCGCGAATTTAGGGGACTCGCTTTGCACCGCTCGTGCATGCGCACACGCGTGCGCGAGACGAGGCGGCGTGAAGCGATGTGACTTCGACGTGATTTAAATTATTACTTTTCAAAAAAATAAATATTATTTTTAAATAATATTTACTTTTTTCAAAATTTTAATTTTTTTAACTGTCATTAAATTTTTTTCCTCCATTTTCCTTTTTTAATTTTTTTTTCAAAAATGGGGAGGGTTGTCGCGCTGGCGCGAGGCGATCGGCTGCAGCGCCGAGAGCAGTGGCTGCCGCCCTCGAGTAGCCTTGTAGGAGAACCTGTTTGGGACTATTTTTGTGAATTACGGTGGAATAGGGCTATTTTTGAAATTTAAATTTGCTATAGGGCCAAATATGCAAAAATTTCGAAGTTGTCCAAGGTGTTCATGCAAGCTTTTGGCTGAAGTGGAGGTGGCGGCTCAAAACTGCAGCAAGATGCCGGTTCATGCAAATGGAAGGAGTCTGAAAAATCACTAGATGCGTTAGTCTCTGTTTTGTAGTGAAAAATGTAATCTAGAGTGGCTTTAGGTGATTTGCTGTTTTCTGGACTCCAGTTTAAGTTTGTAGCTTGCATGAAGTAGACTGTAATGGTATCGGGACTTTGGTTATCTTCGATGCGAAGTAGGTGCCGGAGGGTGTATGGTTGCCTCCTGGATCTAAAAATCATATCTATGACACGTAAAATGTAGTCATTACTCATTAATCAACACACATGCTGGTTCTTAAATCACTACTATCCCAAGCAAGTATAAACAACACAAAACAAATAAAGAATTTTACAAATAAGTCACAACTTGCTTATCAATAAAGTGAAGCTTGTGCAAGGACAAAATAAGGCATTTATTCAAGTGCACATATTCTAACATTCTACATCTACATATTTTTTGAGAATTTTTTGAAGTGCACATGTGCACTATTTGTAAATTAAATAGATGCATACGAATATATGATCGTAAGAGTAGATGCATGCTTTAAACCCCTAACGTGATGGGGCTTGGAGGTTGAGGCAATTCAACATAAACAACTGGCAACTTCACCTCATCTACCACCTTACCCATCAATGTTTTGAAGTGTTCGCTAATGTCATTTGGTGTGAGATCCCTACTCTCTTCTGCTCTGCATAAGGAACATGTCACTGCACTGCATATTGGGTGGTGCCTTCTCCTGTGCTTCCATCATCACAATGATATAGCACTTGGACCATGGTGGCATAGTGCCATGTAACATTCCGTTTTCGTTCTTTGTAAGATTTTCAAAATTTGAGTAAACTTCAGTTTGCAATTCAAAAGTTCATCTTCAAACCTCATCTCAAAATCAAATATTTTGAAACTCGAATCCTCACCTTGGCACCCTAGCGCCCTGGCCACGCTCTGCTCGCGCGCTCGTTGCCTTCGCCACCTGCTCCCGTCACATCCCGTCCTGCGCACGCCGCTCCCCGCCAACCCCTTCAACTCCCACCTGCTCTCCTCCTACCGTTGACTCGAGTGCGCGCCATCCCGCGCACCTGCCACTCCCACCAGCGCTTAGTCCCATCCCCGCACCCCATTGCCGGCCACCATGGCGCCTCCTCAATGGCACCATCCCTCTCCCTCTGGCTATAAAGCTGCCCCGGCCTCCTCGCCATTCCCCTCCCACCTTGTGCCCTTGCCTCTTCTTCCACCGTGCACACAAGCCGAAGTCGCCGCTCACGCTGCTCCCGCCCACTCGTGCACCTCACCACAAAACTACCTCTCTGGTGAGCTTCGCCCCTGGGAGACCCCGTCACGAGGTGCCACCGGAGCCGAGGATTCCATCCCTCACCTGGCCTTGTCCTCCCCGTCGCCAAGAAGCGCGCGCGTCGTGGCCCTTCTTCCTCCGCCCCTGGCCGCCGCCGTCGGACCGCCCCCGACCTCCCCGCCCGGTGCTACATCTCCCTCGTGGTCGAGCGTAGCTCATGTGCACGTCGCCTGCCCCTCTGCGCCACCCCACCACCGGCGCCTCCACACCCATGCACCAGCCGTCGCCTTCTGGCCTCGCCACCACCGCACCCGCTCCTCTCCGGCGTCGCCGCCTCGGCCCATGGGGTCCCCACCTTCTTGGGAGCCCATTTCGCCCACTCACCGACCGCCTCGCACCTCCTCCCGCCAGTGCCGCCACCGCCCAAGCACTGCCCTCTGCTTCCCTTCTCTGTGGCCGAAGAAAAGGAAATGGGAATGGGTTGATTGGCCTTCTCTCTCCCCCTTGACTCCCTTCCAAGTAGGGCCGAGCTTGTATGTTGGCAACCAAAGCCTGGGCTCTGCGCTTGTGGACTCGGTCCATGCTCCTTTTTCCCATGAGCTGAGTCACTGCGCAGTGGGTCCCCCACAATAGGATTTCTCTCTCCCTCTTTTATTTCTTGTTTTATTTCCAATTCAAACTTCAGAAGTCCCATTCTCCCTTGTCGTAACTCTAAAAATTACGAAATTTTTTTCTAGAATTTTGTAAATTCAAGATCTTGCTAATGGCATAGGTCTTGTTTAATTTGGAGTTCATTTGTTACTTCTCGCGTATTTATTTGTTGTGTTTGCTTGTCTGTCCCTTTTTTCGGTACGTTCGTCCGATTAGGATTCGAAGACGCGGATGATCTCCACTTCGATCAAGCACCAGATCTGCAAGACTCTCTTACCTTTAATCCAGGTGAGTCAATGCTTTGATCATATTGAGCCTATATTTTATGCAAATTATATTCTTTTAAAGATAGCAAATTGCATGCTTTAATTTCTTAATCAAATGTATGTTAAAATTTAAGGTAGTTAAATACCCATTGGATGATTAATTAATTATTATGCCATCCTTGAAAATTTGAATCCCTTAATCCTTGTCACCGTAGTAACTATGTGGTAATACTAGCTATAGGTTGTACTTAAGCGATATGCTAGTCTTGCTTGAGTATCAGGACATTAAAATATCTCAATCATCATATCTTCAAATATGAAAATGAATTTGGGTAGTCATTATAGGTAAATGACTGAGATAGTTGAGTTGTTATATTTTCACTCCTCAAAAACCCTAATATTGCTGTTACTGTCTGGGCGGATAATATGATGGGTCGTATGTTGATGGATGCTAATGCAGCCCAAAGAATGTTGATGTGTGAAATGATCCACCCAGATAACCCTAAGGACTTAATGTTGTCATGACCTCCCGTGTAAAACAAGTACAACCACAAGTTTTCAAACTGCAACTTGGCTTAGTAGATTTATTGAACCTTGAAAGTCAGTATCACGGGAGGAACAATAAAGGGTGCAAGTGCGAGCTTGATCACGTTTAAATGGGACACCGATGGTGAAGTGCCTTCTACAGCAAGACGTAGGGGGTGACATCCCGCACCAACATATGGGCGTAACCCCATATAGGTGAGATGACAGAAGGGGCAAGATATTTTGAAAGGTTACTGTGACGGTCGCTCAACTACATGACTAAGGAATCATGTGAGGTAACGAGTATGACTATCTCTTGTGGGTAAAGTGTACAACCTCTGCAGAGTCTAAACTGTTTAAACAGTCGCACCTACGGTCAAAGGCGGACATGAGAATCCTTACTCTAGTTAGTTCTATTTCAAAAAAAAACTTTGTGGGTGGTATGAAAATGTGGTGGGCTCACCATCCCCGATGTTGGATTTTTCCCTGAGTGTTCGAACTCAGTGATGTTAGTAATTGGGGGATAGACCCAATAAAAAAAAGAAGCACAAGGTAGAGTTTCCGATGGAGAGAACCTCTGCTGTTATAAATATTGCACAATTACTCTCTTTAATAAAAATAAAATTAGGTAAAAATTCTAAGTGATAGGAATTTGTAATTATGATAATTGAACATTGCTTTAGCAAATAAAAGAACTCGAGCCATCCTTGTTTAGCTTTGGATGTATATTATTGCATTATGTGTTGGCTCACGAGCACGGAAGTTGTGCTCATCCTTGCTCTCTCCCCCAAAACCCTTAGAAGTAGGAAATCCTGGAGATTACGACTATTATGAGGATCCAGAAGTTGGAGGCCCAGGAGATGATGAGGGGTAGTTTTGTTATTTTAGTCTAGATCTCGTCTCAGTCCAGCTGACTCCGTCGGTGCTTGCGTGCATCCTATATTATCTGAGTCTTTAAGTAATATCGGACGTACACGGGTTTCCCCAGTCGCTTACTTGTGGAGAGATATACTCTCACCCTTTTGCTTCCGTTGTAGTTCCACTGTCTTTTGTAATGTAAACAATTTGGCCTGTTCGGCCCTTATTGTAAAACTCGACCCGACGCGGTTTATGTAAACTCTGTTGTATTAATTAATGAATGGTATGGTTTTACGCCATGTATGATTTGATTCAGTGATGTATCTGTGAGTGCTATCTACTGATCCAGGAAATAGCACAGTATTTTTATAGAAAATTCTGAATTGTAAAATCCGGATCCGACATGCCCTTGTTTGGCCGTGCGTAGTACTTCACTTTGTTCGTCTTTACCGTGAACGCAGTGGAGTCATCCGTCTTGTTTGTTAGCTGCACTACGCACGATATCTCCTTGTTTAGCTCGAATGGGAAGCGCAGCTCGAGGGGGCCGATCTCGAGACACTCTTTGGACCCATGGCTCTGCAAGGAAGATTGATGCTTTAATGCTGTAAAAGAGAATAGATGGTTGTACATTTTAATGAGCTTGGACTTTATATTGCGAAAGGAATGGAGTACCTAGTATATATCCCATTAGTAAAAAAAAACTAGTATATATTCACTCATGCAGATATGGGAGGCTAATTAGAGGATTAGGTAGGGAGCTAATTTGGTTTACTAATTCTATGTAAATCCACATATATAGAGCGAAAGCCAGAGAATTGTATGGACACAAAACAAGTCATGTTGCAGGTGAAAGAGATCATCGATGCAATGACTGTGCGTGATAATATATACCTAGCCTATAAGTGACCTTTTCACAGTTTCTACCTCATTCAGTCCATCGATAATTTCCGTTATAGTAGGCCTTTTCTCTCGGTCGGCCTCAACGCATCTTAACGCTATTTCGATGCATGTCTTCACTTGTAGGCTATCTACTTCCCGTGATGTTGAATGTGTTGGGAAACCATGGGCCTGATCCTGCAGTCGGCCCATTAGTGGGTGCCCCATCCCAAACCCTAGCAGGATCGTAGCCTATAAATAGGGGGTGCTATTCATTGTAAAGGATGGATCGATGGATGAAGGAATAAAGAGAAACAAGACGTCCCCCTACATCTCTGTGTTCTATCTCTTATTCTGTTCTTGTGTTTATGCATTGTTCTTACGATTCTGAGTTTGTCTACGAGGTAATCGCTCGGACTGGACTTGCCAGCGACGGTTCCTCAACACGTTATCAGCACGATCGACTCTCCTCGCATTGAAAAGGTAACTGTCGATGAACGACACTCGTAGATTGAATCGTTTTTCTAGATCGCTTTCAATTCTGCAATTGTTGCTTTCTAGATTGGTTTTCTATGGTACAAATCCGCTCTAATCTACCGCGAGCTGACTTGAAGTCGCCGACCAAGCCGATCGGTGGGTTGCATGAAAGAGTAGATGATGATTGTACCGTAGGTTGTATATGCAATCGCATGAAAGGCACCATGTGCACGGCACCGCCTGCAAGTAGCTATCACTACCTCCGCGATACGTTACCGGTCGGCGTAGTCCGCCATCACGCATCATCACGGAGGCACCGACAGAGCCACGCCGCTAGCACGCGGCAAGCATGCACACGTCGGCCTGAAGCCGCTCCACTGCGCCTGCACGCGCCGTCGATACAGTCCCGATGAATGAATAGTAAAAAAACGGCCAACAGCCCTGTAGAGCCGGCCGCCGCCGGCTTGGAGTCGCGCTCGACCCGCAAGTGATCGCGCCACCGCCCTGCACCGTGTTCGACTCCCGACGGCGCCGCCGCGTCGCGCTCGGCCCGTCAGAAGCCGACGCGCCGCTGCGTCGTCGCGTGCCGCTCCTCCCGCCGCCGCCGTCGTGCCGTGCTCCTGTCGGCTACCGCGCAAAGATGCGTGCCCTGCGTCGCCGTGGCGACTCAATCGGCCGCCATGAATCGCCGCCGCCGCCGCGCCACATGCGCACCGCCCGCTTCGGCCTCTGTCGCGTCGTGCACCGCCACGAGCCGCCCATGCGCTAGCATGCACGCCGCCTGCGCCGTGTGCAGCTCCATCGAGCTGCTACCGTGGTGCCGCCGGCCCGAAGCCGCGCAGCTTCGCGCGACGCCGGCCATGCCACACCTCAACGCCCGCATGCGCTGTCGCTCCATCCACGGCCCCGTCGCCCGCACGCGCCCACCGCGCGTGCAAGTAGCGTGCCGCCGCCTATCCCAAGAACCAGACTAGGAAAACCTTGTTTTCTCTGCGCGTATTGATCACCTAGGTGTGGGCCAAGGAAACGGCCAACACAAGCATGTCAATGGGCCGGACCAAATCCAACTCGTGTGTGGAATGAACAGCCACATGAGAAAAAGAAAGGGGCACGTGGTTCGACTGAAAGAAAAATAAATGGGGAAGAAAAAAAAGTCCCATTTTGCAAAAAGGCCAAAAAGGCCATAAGCAACTTGGTCAAATGGGCCCTAAATGGCATGACCCATAACCAGCCGAGAGATGAAAAAAAGGGGCCATGAGCAACGTGGCCAAATGGGGTCGGCCAGAAAGTTTTTTTGGGAAAAGAAAAAAAATGGAAAAATTGAAAATACGAAAATCTTGCAAATAAACCCTCAAAATTCTGAAAAATATGAGGAAATATTTCAGGAAAGAAATTCTTACAGAATAACCCCCAGAAATTTGAAAATTACACGAATTTTCTCTCAGAACTGAGATTTCGTGTTTTAACCCATGGAATTTGCAGATTTCGCCGAAAAGTTACCTTTCCAGCAGAAAAGGACCTTGGGAATCCAAATTTTTCCATATTTTTGAACTTTGAAGCATGTTTATATTTGGTATTGTTATTTCTATGTAATTTATTTACTGTTTTGATTATCTGTGATTGTTTATATTGCTTTTAATCACTGAAAATTACAGTAAATCATGAAAAATGCATAGAAAAATACGGGAACACGAACCTGGAGTTCGAAGAGCATTGTGAGAATTTTGCAACCATTTTATGTAGATTACCAGCAGTAATCATTTGAACTTTTTGCATGAATATGAAGATGACTGGCATCACGAACTAGTAGTTCAAAGTACTGACCCAGCATGGTCAGAATTTGTACAGAATTTATAACAGTCTTCAATTCTGTGGTAATGTAATCACGAATGAGCAGAAGATTGAGAAGACTCTCTACCTTTCACCCGAACGCGGTGCAATCCGCAAGCAACTGTCGTCAAGACGGCTACATGAAGTATGCCGAATTAATTGATATCATGCAAGTTGCAGAAACTCAAGATGATATTCTAAGAAAGAACTTCATCTCGCAACCACCTAGTAGCAATGTTGGCCATGAAGCCACTGCTAGCAGCTACAAGGTGATGAAGCCTCTCACGAATGAGAGGAACAAGAAGGGTAAGGTCGTGCGTCGCACATTATTGATGCTTTCCGGTCTAAGAAGAAGGGCAAATGATAGCATGAGGCACACCTCGCCATTGTAGGCACAGAGGATCCACATCCATTAGTTGCACTTATGAATGTCGACAGCCCAGTAGCAGCCCCACCATCCCTCATTTGGACATCGCAACGGCCGCAACCGTAGTTGCCCAAGAGGAGATGATCGCCATGGAGCAAATCAAGGCAGAAGTTCCTAAATACTTCGCCGATTCGATCTAGTGCACGTATTGTACTTGGATTTTTTTTATAGAAACTTGCAGTTTGTAATTGAAACAGAACTTTGAATTATTGAATAATGGTTGCAAGCTCTAGGAGAGCAAAGTATTAAATTCTTATTATGAGTCCTGCAAGACTTATTTTCCCATCTTTATAATAGCAAGTTACGTTCTAATATCTGAAGTATTTTATTTATGTGTTGCTTGCTTTCTGCTACATATTAATAAAGTACATTATATTAGAACGCGTGTAGCGCCCTATGGAGGAAGTGTGCTTAGCATGTAGCGGCACAACGAATACCATCCTGAGAGAAACGAAATTTTTTTCAGTCGATCAGCAAGAATGCTGGTAGTCTTACGACAATCGCATGCAGCGATACTTGTATAATAGACTCATGAAGGGCCATAATTATACTATCAATGGGCACAACTTTGGTCATTGAAGAAGACTTGTTGTACCCACAATTGACTAGAACTCTCAAGGATATTTGCGCTAATAGTTTTCCATGTAGAGACTGAAGAAGAGTATGGTACAGAATACCTACTCATTACAAAGCGTGAAGAAAGTGAAAAATAGCATTGGAATATCTTCCTTCATATGAAACTGGGCTATACCACACTAATATTAAGGCACTTGCAGCCTATACTGCCCTGGAAATCGAATTTAAAAGCTCTGAACTTACCTATCTCTGGCATGATAGATTATGCCGTCTAGGTCTTAGAATAATGAGAGATATAATTAACAATTCACAGGGACATATTATGAATGTAAAGAATTTCCCGAATCAGAAAGATTTTGTGTGCCCTACATGTGCCACTGGGAAATTAATTATTAAATCTTTTGCTCTGAAAGCGAATGATGACGTCCCTGCATTCCTGGACCGTATCCAGGGAGACCTTTTGCGGTCCTATATAGCCCCTGTAAGGGTTATTTTAGGTATTTTATGGTGCTCATCGATGCTTCCTCAGAATGGTTGCACATATGTTTATTGTCTACGAGAAATCACGCTTTTGCATAGCTAAATCTTGCAGATAATAACATTAGAAATATTTTCCCTGATCATCATGAGAAGTCCACCTGAATGGACAACGCCGGAGAACTCACTCCGAAAGCATTTGATGATTATTGCATGAAAATGGGAATTAAAGTTGAGCATTTTTTACCGCATATCCGCACCCAGAATGGACTAGCAAAACTTTGAAGAATTGTAATTTACCAACTACATGTTGAGGACACGCAGTCCTGCTCGCAGCAACTCTCATCAATTTTAGACCGTCGGCCTATAACATCCATCCACCTATGCAACTAGCGTAAGGGTCAGCACCGAAAACTTCTCATCTTCGCAGGTTTGGTTTCAAGGGTTATATACCTATACCACCACCGCAGCGAACTGAAATGGGTCTTCTCCAAAACTCTGGGATATACGTTGGTTATGAGACAACATCCATAATCGAGTATTTGGACCTTATGACTGGAGAATTGAATAATGCCTGATTCGCTGATAGTACATTAGATGAGGTTATTTTCCCATCATTAGGGGGAGGAAATCAACCCTTGATGATAATGTCGGGAAATATTTGAAGTCTAGAAGACAATTGAAGTCCAGCAGATAATTGAAATCTATGCATATGACCCGCGCACTAGTGAAGCAAATAGAGAAGTCCAGAAGATATTTGAATTGAAGTCTAGAAGACAATTGAACTCCGGAAGATAATCGATTTGCAAGCATTAGCAAATCAACTGCCTAACCACTTTAGTGATTTGAAGAGCGTGACCAAGTAGCATGTGCCTGCACGCAATGCACCGGAGAGGGTTGAAATACCGATGAAGGTATCCCTAATCCCGTCCTAAGGCCTCTGAAAGGACGAGAACTCCGGTCCCTCGAATCCAAAGTAACCGGGGACGCCTGGTGGAAAAGGATAAGAAGGACTTGACATAGCCGATCACCGAAGTACCCCAGAACCAGAAGGGAAGCCAGTTGAGACCTGGCATCGGTATGGAACCTTCAGAAAAGGCATACCAGAATTGAACATCCCTATGAAGGGAGACATCAGCATGGATGTGTGCGCACACATCGGAGCTAAAAAACTAAAGGGACTTGCCGCACAATTGAAAGCAGCGGTGAGCAAGTAGAAGTATTAGAAGAATCGCCCCTTGAAGAAATAGCTATAAGCTTTATGACCTCGGGAGAATCTTTGAATATGACAACAGCCATTGTCGACATTTACTTTGCAAAGAAACTTGCCACAATCATCAATCTTGATTGAGAGTTCAGACGTCATTGAATGAAAGAAAAGATCAGATTGAGAAGATTGCGAGAAGGCAATAGAAACTGAATTATTCTCTCCGAATAAAAGAAGGGCGTTTGGGCCTGTAAGACGTATGCCTCCCCTTGTGCACCCCGTAGGGCATAAGTGGATATTTGTTCGAAAGAGAAATGAAAGGAAACAAGGCTCGTTGCATAAGATTTCATTGAACATCCAGGAGATGATTATGAAGAAACCTATTCCCCGGTCATGGGCGTAACTCCCTTTAGACATTTATCTAAATGGCAGTGAACTTGAAGTTAGAAGTGAAATTGATGGATGGGGTACCAGCATACCTTTATGAAATATTAGATTCGGATATTTATATGAAGATACCTGAATGTATCCCTGTTTCGAACCAAAACAGAGCAAATAGAAATATGTATAGTGTGAAACTCAGAAAGTCATTGTACGAACTTAAGCAATCAGGCAGAATGTGGTATAATCGCTTGAAGCAACTTTCTATGTAAGAAAGGCTACACGAACAATGAAAATAATCTCTGTGTATTTATACAACGGTCCCAGAATGGATTTTGTATAATCTCAGTGTATGAAAATGATCTGAATATCATCGGAACCCTGAAGGATATTAAGAAAGCAAGCTCTTACCTGGAGTCGGAGTTCGAAATGAAAGATTTGGGTAGAACCAAATATTGCCTAGGCTTGCAGCTTGAGCATACCCCTGAAGGGATTTTAGTACATCAGTCAACCTACACTCAGAAGGTATTGGAAAGGTTCGGCTTTGGAAAGGCATATCCCTCGAAAGTGCCAATGATCGGGAGATCCTTGCAGCAAGACAAGGGCCCGTTCAGACCTAGAAAAGAGGGGGAGGAAGTCCTGGGACCGAAATTCCCACATTGAAGTGCAATAGAAGCACTCATGTATTGAACAAGCTGTACTAGACCGGACATTGTATTTGTCGGGAACCTACTAGCAAGGTATAGTGCAGAACCTACCAAAGGCATTGGCAGGGAATGAAGGATATCTTCCGATACCTCCAAGGAAGCAAAGAGCTTGGTATGTTCTATAGAAAGAACCAAGACCTAACTATGAAGGGCAATACAAATAACGGGTACTCGTAGGACCTGCATATAGCCAAATAGCGAACAAGCTATGTATTCCTATGTGGTGGAACTGCAATTCCATGAAAATCATCTAACCAGAGTCTTGTATCGACTTCGACGAACCACTCGGAAATAATGGCATTGTACGAGGCCTCACGAGAATGTGCTTGGCTTCGGCGGATGATTCACCACATCTAGCAGTCGTGTGGATTGAATACCGCGTAAACCCCCACTGTTATCTATGAAGGTAATACAGCTTATGTTGCACAAGTGCAGATGAGTTATGTGAAGAATCCTCTCACAAAACATATCAATCCCAAGTTCTTCTATGCTCACGAATTGCAAAAGATGAACGTTTTTAAAGTACTGCATACTAAGTCATGTGAGAATGTTGCAGATTTATCCACTAAGTCACTTCCAGCATCTAACTTTGAAGGATGCATATGTGAATTGGAATGATGAGACTTAGAAAAGTACAGAATTTAGGGGGAGAACCTTCACGAACTCATTATTAAAACTTGATCATGAAGATCGAGTACCCAAAGAATAAATCCAGAAGATTAAACGAAATTGGGTGGATTGTACTCTTTTTCCCTTCACGAGTTTTCCTGAAGTTTCTCGGCTAAGGTTTTTAATGAGGCAATTCGTGCATCACAGCAGAATGTGTATCATGTACTCTTTCTCCAAATTTTTCCCACTGGGTTTTTATGGAGTTTTGACGAGACATGGACATGAAGGATGGGTGCCCAAGGGGGAGTGTTGGGAAACCATGGGCCTGACCCTGCAGTCGACCCATTAGTGGGCGCCCCATCCCAAACCCTAGCAGGATCGTAGCCTATAAATAGGGGGTGCTATTCATTGTAAAGGATGGATCGATGGATGAAGGAATAAAGAGAAACAAGACGTCCCCCTACATCTCTGTGTTCTATCTCTTATTCTGTTCTTGTGTGTATGCATTGTTCTTACGATTCTGAGTTTGTCTACGAGGTAATCGCTCGGACTGGACTCACCAGCGACGGTTCCTCAACAGAATGCAGCCTTTTCCCCTGTTTTCGTGTACCTGCGAAATTGAAACATAACGACGGAAGATATCATTGTTTAAAAAAAACGCTGGAGGAAGGTAGTATGCACAGCACGCATAAAAGTAAGACAACACAATATTTGAAGAGAAAAAAGGATATAGAGACAAATAAATTTTCTTACGAGCTCAATAAACTGTTGGGAGACATTTCAGCACTTCTTGAGTAACCCATATTTCCTGCCATTCTGTATGATTATGACACCCTAACTGAACACGTCAAACTTGTTTGATATTTGGCGTTTCTGTATGTATTCCAGTGGCATGTACCCGCTGTATGATATCAAGAATTTTTGGCGAATACGGTCGGTTTGCAAACCGTATTTACATTTTTGACCATACACAAACCGTATTTGCAGAAATAGCAACGCGAGCGCACGGTCACCCCGCGCCCAGCGCTGCCGTGCCGCCACGCCGCCGTGGCGCACGCCACCTCGCGCGCCGCCACCCGCCGCCACGTCGCGTGGCGCACGCCCACCCGCGCGCGCTTTTTCTTTTTCTTTTTTTCAATTTTTTAGACGTAGAAATATTTTTTAAAAAAAAATTGCTACTGATGTGGGCGCAAACTCACCTGCGCCACACTGTAGCAAAAATTTTGTTTTTGTTTTTGTTTTTTTAAAAACATTTATGTTTATTTTTGTAAGAATTTTTAAATATAGTAAATAGGGTCCAAAAATTATGAAATTTTTTATGGAGCCTTCTGACACTGTGTACTTACTTGTGTAATATTTTCAAAATTTTATCCATTATGAATTTTTCTCAAAAATTCATTTAAGTATATTGTAAATAGGGTTTCATCATTTCATGTGACTTAGAATGTATAAAAAAACGCTGCATAAAATACGCTGCATTTCAACTCCATTGGAGATATATGAAGGAAGGAAGAATAATTGTCACTCTCGTACAACATCCCAGCGGCAATCCAATATCATCACTACATTGGATGATATTCTTTAATACTGTATCCAATATCATCATTGCATTGGATGATATTATTTAATAATGTATTGTACCATAGGCTAGATAAACTTGTACATGAACCAACTGAGGGAAATGCGTGGCATGCAGATCATATAACGATGTCACGGTAACCTCCAGGCTGCGTGTGCGTTTGAAGGCTACGGACATCGTTATATGATCTACACGCCACGTATTTTGCCTATTTGGTTTATGTACAAGCCTATCGAGCTTTGTAGTGCGATGCAAGATAAAGAATAGCATCTACATTAGGTTTCATCTTGCATCCCGAGCTTGTTTGGCTCTCTCTCTACCGTGAAGTGGTAGGGTCTGTCTCCTCGTAGATGGCTCTTCGAGTGAGCGGTGACCTTGACGCGCTACATTTCCTTGCCGCATTTGTTGATAGTGAAGCCATGATACTGCGGTGGTGAGCGTAGCCCAAACCCCAAGTATGCACCACAACTCGCACGAAACCTCCCCTTCTCGTAGCAGTGTTCATGGAACACATCTAAAAAATTTGAAATTAAGAAAAGATAAGTATCCAATTTAAGCCATAACATTTTCTTACATGCGACTAACAACGTTAATTACCACTAAACTAATTCATTATTACTAAACTAATTCATTACTAGTCAACTAACTAATTACGACTAATTAATTACCCCTAAACTATCTAATTACGACTAGCTGACTAAGACTGACTAATTATAACTACGATAATAACGGCAAAAGCATAGCACAAATTACCTGCCCTTCGGAGGAAGTAATCGATCAGTCATTCGGGGGAAGTAATCAATCAAGGTCAAGCGACGAGTGAGTGCCAGAGTTCGGTATTTATAGCCGAGCGGAGAATGAGCCGCGGCGTTGGCGCCGGGAATTCCGTAAGATTTGGTGCCAGAATTTCTGGACGAGGCGACAGATGTGCGGATGAGGGAGGAGGGACGGTGGGATAATGGACAAAATTTCATGAAATCATTCCAAGTCACATGAAATGATGAAACCCTATTTACAATATACTTAAATGAATTTTTGAGAAAAATTCATAATGGATAAAATTTTGAAAATATTACACAAGTAAGTACACGGTGTCAGAAGGCTCCATAAAAAATTTCATAATTTTTGGACCATATTTGCTATATTTAAAAATTCTTACAAAAAAAAACATAAATAATTTTTTTAAAAAAACAAAAAACAAAATTTTTGCTACAGTGTGGGCGCAGGGTGAGCGTGCGCCCACACTGTAGCAATTTTTTTTAAAAAAATATTTCTACGTCTAAAAAAATTGAAAAAAAAAGAAAAAAGAAAAAATTGAAAAAAAAAGCGCGGGCGCAGGGTGGGCGTGCACCCACGCGACGTGGCGGCGGGTGGCGGGCGCAGGTGGGCGTGCGCCACGGCGACGTGGCGGCAGCGGCACACTGGCGCAGGTGACCGCGCGCCCGCGTTGCCATTTCTGCAAATACAGTTTGCGCATGGTCAAAAATGTAAATGCGGTTTGCAAACCGACCGTATCCGTCAAAAACTCTGATATCAAACACAATTTATTTTATAAATAATTAACAAGAGAAGTGATTTTCATGAGGTATCAACTTACATTGTTCCTATAAATTGTTTTGTGGTATGGGTTTGTGTTGTACCAAAGAGTCTTGATAAGCCAAAATCTGCTATTTTTGGCATCATATTTTTATCCAGCAATATATTCACAGGTTTTAAGTCCAGATGGTAAATAGGATCTTTGGATCCCTTGTGAAGGTAATTTAAACCCTCACAAATCCCCTTAATTATTTTGTAACGTGTATGCCAGTCAAGACCATTTGATTCATCTGTAGAAATAAACAAACAAAAAGAGTATTACCGGTCCTTGCAACAACAACAACAACAAAGTATTGCCAGGGCATAAATCTAGGGAACCGTTTTTCTTTATGCAAAATTGATAGTCTAAGCAGAGCACTATCAAACCAGAGAGATGCTTGTCAAGGTTTCCACCCTGCAAATATTCGAAGCAGAGAGCTCTTTCCACCATTCCAGCAAATGTTTATGTCGTATTTCATAGCAGTAGCCTATTAATCGTACGATATTTTGATGACGTACCCTCATAAGGTTATTAAATTCAATCTTAAATTGCACATCGTCAAGTCCTGGTATATTGTGACTAAGCTTCTTCACAGCAATCTCTTCCCCATTATGTAGTCCCTGTTAAAAGCATAAAATGTCTTATTAATATATATGGTACATGGGTTCTCGTAGTTAGTTGTGGTATCGTTTGATAAAATAGAAAACACAAGTATTTGATCATATATACCTTGTATACTTCTCCAAACCCACCACTACCAATTTTGTGCTCCTCGGAAAAAACCATTTGTTATGTCTTCTAACAATCGGAATGTAATATCCGTTGGCGTCACACTTGTTTGCTGTGGCTTGTTCTCCATGCTATTCTGTATCTCCTACTAGGACAAACTTCGACTCTGTAAGGACAAATACATCCACGTACGTAAGATAAGAGCACATATGTGCACAACATGTACTTTAACGAGCAACAGTCGCGCTACTACAGCACGTTTATGAACTATGGATCTGGATCCTCTGCTATACTACAGAGAAGTATTATTTAAAAAACGATTTCAGTCTGTATGACGAGCACTCGGCAGTAGCACCTGGTCTAGACCGTTCGTTTTGGATTGGACGGTGGAGAGAATAACCTAATGAATATCACTGTACTACTCTGCATTAGCTCGTGCTAATGCAAAGGATCCGCTTCCGATGAACTATATATAAAATCGATGTTTCACCAAATTGGCGCACATTTGTTTTTTAATAGACTATTTGAAACACACATTTGTTTTTTAATAGACTATTTGAAACACAGTTGCACTGACTCGGACTAGCTAGTGTTTTGCGAATTTTTGGCAGATACAGCCGGTTTTGAAACCGTATTTGCACAAATGACCACTTCGTGAATGTATTTGCAAAAATGGCACCGCTGGCGCATGGTCACCATGCGCCACCATGCGCCGCTGCCATGCCGTCACATGCCCCGCCACCCCGCTCGTCGTCGTGCCTGCCAACCCCGCACCACCACGTCGCACCGCTGGCGCACGGTGGCCATGCGCCATAGTTAGGTTAGGCTGAAATTTAGAGGAATTTTAAAATATAGCAAATGAGTTCAAAAAATTATAAAATTTTTTGTGGAGCCTCTTAACACCGTATACTTGTCTGTGTAAATTTTTTTATAATTTTATCCATTCAGAATTTTTATCGCTATTTCATATAAGTGTCATATTCGTACAAATTTGTAAATATATAAAATGAGCTCAAAAAATTATGAATTTTATTTTGAAGGCTCCTCACGCAGTGGACTTCATTGTGTAATGTTTCGGCAATTTTATATGTGTTCTGGTATTGTCTCAAAATTTTAGAATTTAGGTCACAAAAATTTCGATTTTAGGTTTCGAAAATTAGGGTTTCATGATTTCATGTGACTTGAAATGTATAGAAAAAACGCTGTATTGCAACTCCACTAGAGATATCGATATACAATAAGGCAACACACATAGGAACCGAAATATGTTGTATTGCAACTCCATTGGAGATTTCTGAAGGAAGGAAGAAGAATTGTCACTCTCGTACAACATCCCAGCGGCAATCCAATATCATCACTGCACATGGAACATGAAAACTTTTATTGCAATGCTCATAATAACAACCAATGATATAAAGTCCAATATAGATGTAATTAGAACATGCTAGGACTCTCTTTGTTTATTTATTAGTTGGGGTATTATCACATGTAACCCGATCGAATAGGACACTCTTTGTTTATTTATCAGTTTAATTTGGATGATATTCTTTAATACTGTATTTTACCACAGGCTAGATAAGCTTGTACATGAACCAACTGAGAAAAATATGTGGCATGCAGATCATATAACGATGTACCGTAACCTCCGACTCGTGTGCGTTTCAAAGGCTATAGTACATCGTTATATGATATGCACGTCACAAATTTCCCCCATTTGGTCATGTACAAGCCTATCTAGCCTGTGGTGTGATGCAGTATTAAAGAATAGCATCCACATTAGGGTTTCATGACTCAGGGTCCTCCTCCTCGACATCCTCCTCAACGTCCACCCTGATGATACGCTCCTTGAGGTCCTCTGGGTCGTCATTGAGCCACCAACGTCCCTGCACTAAAGAGTCTGAAGAACTCTCTCCTCTGGCAGCTGCAATCTGACCGCAGATCTCCTGAACTGAAGGACCAACAGTCTTCGTGCGACACACCTTCTTGCATGCGGCCATCTGGAGTCGCATCTAAGACGCCTGGCTGGTTGCGGGTCTGGAGTCGCTCCACGATAAGGTAAATCATCTTGAGCTGGTGGAGGTTGATGTTGAGCTGTCTTCAGTTGGGCGAGCTCTCTCTCTCTGCAGTATCCAGTCTCTCGCACACTTGCTCCATCTCATTCGCCATGAACACATAGGCCTCGTCGTGTGCCTTGATCAAGGACGCCATGTGGGTGATGGTGGTGTCCTGCTCCCCCTCAGTGGATATGAACCTGCTAAAGACCTCCCCCTTCTTACGGTAGGGAAAGTAGCGGAGGCGAGTGCGTCCCGAAAGGCTGCTGATAGTGGAACCCCATACGGATGATGGCCTCCCTGGCAACATCTTGCATCCCAAGCTTGTCTGTCTCCCTCTCTACCGTGAAGCGGTAGGGTCTGTCTTCTTGTAGATGGCTCTTCGAGTACACGGTAACCTTGATGCGCCACATTTCCTTGCCGTACTTGTTGATAGTGAAGCCATGATACTCTGGTCATTGGACATAGCCCAAACCCTGAAGTATGCACCACAACTCTACACAGAAACCTCCCTCCTTCTCAGCACAGGTGTTCATGAAACACATATAATTTTTTTTGAAATTAGGAGAAGATAAGTATCCAATTTAAACCATGACATTTTCCTACATGCGACTAACAACGTTAAATTAAGTAAATACTTGCAAAATTACAACTACATAAGTACGCAAAATTACAAAATTACGACTAAACTACCTACAAACGATGGCAGTTAATAACACTGAAATATCCCAAAAAATATAATCGACAGACCAAGAGAGCGGGCGACTACGAAATGAAATGAAAGAGCGGAAGAGCGAGTGAGCAACTATGAAATGAACGAGCAGAAGAGCGAGCGAGCAACTGTGAAATGAAATCGCGCTCGCTCCCTCTAATTTATAGCCGCTGCTCGAAGGGAATCTTTATCCCCCAGCGCTAATTAAGCCATGCATTTCGGGGGACAGAGATTTGATGGATGAGACAAGGAGGTGACGGGATAACGAGTGATTCATGCTTTCGGTGGAAAAGTAAGACAAATAGAGGGAGGGCCTCATTCAGATGTTTGGGCAATCAACACATGGCTAGGGTTTTATGTTGATTCGTACGAACAGGACACTTACACAAAATAGCGATAAAAATTTTGAACGAATAAAATTATGAAAAATTTACAGAGGCAAGTATACGGTGTTAGAAGGCTTCACAAAAAATTTCATAATTTTTTGGACTCATTTTCTATATTTTAAAATTCCTCCAAATTTCAGCCTAACCTAACTAATTAACCCTAACATAACTACACTAATTAAAAACCAAAAAGGGGTTGGCGCATGGTGGCCATGCGCCCGCCGCATGGCGCATGGCCACCGTGCGCCAGCGGTGCGATGTGGCGGTGCGGGGTTGGCTGGCGTGGTGACGGGCAGGCTGGCGGGGTGCGTGGCGGCACGGCAGCCGCTGACGCACGGTGATCATGCGCCAGCGGTGCCATTTTTGCAAATACGTGCACGAAGTGGTCATTTGTGCAAATACGGTTTCAAAATCGGATGTATCTGCCAAAAATTCGTGTTTTGCATAGAACGCATGTTGGGATTTACAATCGTATATACGGAGTACGGACGTACCAACTTGCTGCTGTACAACCTCTCTCTCTCTCTCTTTCTCTGTACGTGTACGTACGCGTGTGTGTTTGTTCTGTCTTTTTTGAAGGAACGAGTGTGTTTGTTCAGTCAGTCAGATTGAAACATAAATTCGATAATTACTTTCCTGACATCCGACTGAAGTAACCCAAATTTCTGAAAAATTTGAAGTTTTGGTTCAATTTTGAAACTTTACCAAATTCAAAAAATCCTTAACCTATTTCCGCTTTCCTCTTTTGTTTTCCATCTTGCTCCTGGGCCACGCTGCCACTTGCTGCTGCTCGCATTCGCACCGCCCCCGCTTCGCGCCAAGCCTGTGTTAGTGCCGCGCCACCTCCCTCGCCACCTTGTCGTGCTATTAATGGCTATATATGCCAGCGTCGCCCCGGCCTCGGGCCTTCGTCCGTGCCACACACCTGCGATTGCCGCTACTACCCATGCCACCTCATGCAACTGCGCGAGTGAGGTGCTACCACCAGCTCAACACCACCGGACAACAGCCTCCCCCTTCCCCGGCTCAAATTCCGCTCTGCCACACACGTCGGCACCATGCGCCATGACCGCTCGAGCTGCACACTTGCACCAGTGCCTCCATGCCATATAAACGCCACTTGAGTTTACATCACTTTCGTCGCAAGCACCTCCTAAACCCCACCCTCACCACCTATGTTCCTCAATGCTGGCCAATTGCAGGAATTTTCGCCGCCTTCTTCTTCCCCGGCGAGCCCTAAGGTAAATTCGCCACCACCACCCCTCCCTTTTCTCCCCAACTCCATCATCGGCATCACCTCGCCACCCCGAAACATTTCCCCAAACTCCCCACCCCTAAAACTGCCGCCAGCTCACTGGCACCATCTCTCACTGCCGCACCGCTCACGATCACCGTCGCCAAGCTGCTACAACACCTCCCTGGCCACACCAATGCCACCCTCAAGCTTCCCTATACCCATTGATGCTCAAGCACCGGCCACTTTGGCCGGAGCCTCACCGGAACGCCGCTGCCATCCTCCTCTGCTCTGGCCAGTGCCACCCTCACCGCCGCACCAACCCTGAACCACAATCGCCGGCACAAAACCCAAAAATGGGTTGCGCACGTCATGGTGAAGCTCACCGCACCACCTGGTGGCACCATCCGTCGTCGGAGCTGTTGGAATCGCTCAGGTGCGTAGGAGCATGCACTAGCTTTAAGCCATGCATAACTCACTACTGGGCCTTGAGGCCTGGGCCAGTTGGCTTGAGGTCCAAGTGAGTGTTGGGCCTAGCCAAACACTGTGTAAACACTGTTTGGCCAAACACTATTTATGACTCAGCCCATCACTATTTAGCCTATTACTATTTCAGCCCAACCCAACACTATTCCAACCCGGTCCATTACTGTTCATAAACCCTAAATGAATCGTACAAAACCTGACACTATTCACTTTAACTCATTTTTTACATAATATGTCATTTTCGACCGTTTCAAACCCGCGCATTCCATTTCCATCTCTGTTCAGCCTAATCAAACACCCATTAAATCCTACTCACCACACCATCGTTCTCTTTTAATTCTTTATCAGTTTTTTACTTCACTTGCATGTTGTTCCTGGCTCACCAATTGCCCGGAGCTAATCATCTACATCCATGGGCTCGATGCTGCTAGAAAAAGTTGGTGGACGCATCCTCATGAACTCGGACATGTTGGCCCTTTGAGATGGCGAAGGTGGTGGAGGAGCATGAGTTGCTGCTGATGCTTGAATATTATGAGTGTTGTTGAGAGACTGAGCTAGTAGATCAATCAAATGATGACTGATTGGCCATCATCTGGTGCTAATTTGGTACTTCAGTTGGAGCAGGTGGTGGGATTGGGGCACTGCCATTTCCAGGGATATCATTGTTGGCGTTTGTTCCACTTTCAGAGCGATGAGTGTTCACCATCTGCCGGTTACTCCAGAGGGTTAGGGAAGAAGACAAAGGTTAGGAAAGAGACAAAGAAGAACTAAAGGGATATAGCAAAACAACACACCCAAATGAAAGAAGCGACTCAAAAGCTTTTTAGAAAAACTTAACAACTTTACACAACGTTCTATCGATCGAGACTCTTAAATTGGTGAAACGACTCAATACACAGAATGAGTCATGGCAAACTTAGGCTATATGGCTTGGCCGGCATCGCATCTTCTGCTCATGGTCTTTAATTAATCCTGTCCATTGTCCTTGGATGGTGGAGACGATGACATTTTCTCGACGGCTCTATGTCTTGTAGTCTTGAACGTAATGGTAAGAAACGTGTTGACCATCTATAGAAATTTACAGGGAAAGAAGATCCATTTAACATTATAAAATGGTGAAAGAAGAACAGGGTAAGAAAGAATACTATGAAGGATCTAAGAATAGAAAGATGACCAAAGATGAGGAGAGAACAATTTATTTTTCTTCTTATAAAATAAGTATTGAAGTTTTTCAACTAGCGGCCATTCTAACTAGGTCACGACCTACAATCGATATGGCTCTGATACCATTTTTATCGAACCCGGGAATAAAGGATCCTAGATTCTCTGTATTTCATACAGGAACAGCTAGTGTACACAGTCAAACAAAAATGATAGCAAATTCATATCAAGTATTTATTGAATAATAATCAGAGTTTATTACAAGAATGACTTACGAGCCAACAATAAAGAACACAGTGGAAGACGAAGAAGAAGTAGTAGAGTCCAACAAATCTGCCACAAGCAATCGACTGGGGAAACGGCCTAGTCGTCGAGATCCACACCGGCAGCGAATTCCTTCTTCTCTGAACAATATTTTATTAAGCAAGGGTATGCACAAAAATGTACTCCGCAAGTTACACCCAATAACAGATATAATACACACAAAATAATGTCAAAAGAGGGTTTATATGGCTGTTTTTGCATAAAGCGACATTTCCAAGTTTAAATACAATTACTAAGTTTCAAGGCAATTTTAATTTATAACTATAAATCAAACTTTTATTTTCATTCATCAATCTCAAGTGTAGGATAAAGGTCCATACACAAATGGTGAAGGACTAACCCCCTTACACCAGGCTTTTTGCCCAACTTTCCCAATTGGATAAAAATATCCAAAAACATCTGAGTTTGAAATTATTTTAAAAACAAAACCAAGTCTAATCCACGAAAGGCTTTGCTTAGTATGTCCATGACCACGGACATGGCTATTCGAATAGATTAATACTCTGCAGAGTTTGTACAGCTTTACCCATAAGAGACAATTTGCTTAACAAGTCGGCCAAGACACGCTTTCGAAGGCGTGCGACTAAGCAACTGTCATGAGGCCTTTATCCTACACTGTTTCAACATAATTATGCCCGCTAAGGTTTCGTTATCGTAGGCTTCGCACCAAACAATAACCCCGTCTTGCGCCAAGTGAGTATTAACAATAAGTCTTCACGATACCCACACCTCTAAATGACATAATTACGGTGAAATAGTATAGCTTAATCAGCCAAATCTGTCCCACTCCAGACTTGTGGGGGTACGATTTTGGCTTAACAATCCGCATCTCGGACCGGTCCTTAAATGACTGGGTGACTTCGAAAACAACCCCTGGGCCTCAAACATTCACTGAATTGAGCACGTGCATAAACTTGCACCCACCAACTTTCCAATTCGGCCAAGTCCAAACCAGTTTTATTTATTTTTTCATGTCAAAATGTTTTCTAAAATTACTATGGTAAAAGCAATACCATAGTCTCATTTTAAATCAACATTGTATTTTGGCTAAATTCCCCAAAATCAACATTTTGGTCTAAGCATTGACTAAGCATAATTTTTTTAATTTATTTTACTAAGGTGACAAGGAAATGACAATCCAAACCTCAATATTGGACATCCAAATGAAATAGATTAACTAGGAATTTTTTGCAGGAATTTAAAATAACTGAATTATAAATAAGCATGCAATAATTTAAAACAGAATTTAAATAACTTTAAAATAATGGGCTCAAATATGATCAAAGAGTGTAACTTGTCTTGCTCAAGTCTTAAGGATCTAACTCTTCAAAAGAGTCAAGCTCTTCGGAGTCGTCAAAATCTATACACAAAAACGAGCCAAATTCAAACAAAATACAAATAAATTCAAATAAAATTAAAATGAACTCCAAATTAAAAAAAATTGGTTTAGTTACCTATATCTTGATTTTATATAAAATAAGCAATTTGAATCGTCGAAATCGAAACTCGTATGAAGGAGAACGAGTCCTTGGAAAATTAAACCCTAAAGAAAATATCTAAATTCGATTTTTTGGAATTTCTGAATTATTTTTCTATTAGAAAATATATTAATGATGCCAGCATGACATCAGCAATAGAATTTCCTTTTTCGACTGATTTATTTTTCTATTGAAAATCCTATTTCTATCACTAACAGGTGGCCCCGAAGTCCATGGACTTAGTCGATGAAAAGTCCAACGTGCACCGTGAGCTAGGTGCACAGAACAGTGCAAGCGTGCACATGTGCTATTGCATTGCGCCACATGTGCGGTGAGGTGGGCTAGAGAAGGTGGCATGGCACTTGCGTGGTGGCCACATCACACTCATCGCGGTGGTGCTCTGCCGATGAGCTCACCGATGCTTCGCACCACGACGAGGCTCGGGGATGGTACCAAAAGAGAGATGAGAGTGAGGCAAACCTAACGTGTGCTTTTGTGGCGAGAGAGCATGACGAGATCGTCGGTGACGAGAAAGAAGGCGGCGGAGAGGTTCGGGTTTGCGGTAGCGTGGCATTCCGGCAAAGCTCCAGTGACGTGGAGGTGTGTCTGGGGCAGAACACGGTTCAACGAATCCAAAAGTGCGGTCGAAGGTGAGAGAGCATCATCAACGGTGAGCCAATATCGGTGGTGAAAGCTTCGGCGGTGGCGAGATTCAAAGACGAATTTTGGCGACTAGAGGAGGATTGGGGTGAAGTGAGAGGCGGGGTTGGGATGAGGAGGAGGCACACCCGAGGCGTCCTTTTATAGGGCGGGGGCATGGCCGTATCATCGAGGGTCGTTGGGAGTCTGTTTAGGTTACGCGGCGAAAACGGAGTTCAGCGGTGATACGGTGAGGATAAGAGATAGATTTGGTTGTGGAGAGATAAGGGAATAAGAATGGCGGCGATTACGCAGGAAAATCGGGTTGTTATGCCTGTTTTCGGATGGATCTTGAAGCTCTGGCAATGGCGGTCGTTAGCTCGGGCGCGACGAGGAAGAAATGGGAGGTAGGAGAAGGAGCTAGAAAGTGGGGGCCACAAGGCAGAGAGAGGGACAGGCGTGGGAGGGAGAGAGGCTGACAGCCGGGTCCCACGTGTCGGCGAGAAAAGGAAAAGAGAGAGTGAGTGCAGACTAACATGCGGGACCCGCATGTCAGTGGGGAGGGGAGAGGAATTGTGGGCAGGGCCGGGCACGTGGGAAAAATAGGAATGGGCCGAAGAGATTCGGCCCAAAGGCATTTTCCGAATTTCTTTTGATTTAATGATTCAGAAATATTGGTAATTCAATTTTTAGCTTTTAGAAAATAACAAATAAAGTCCAAAAATTATAGAAAAATTCACAGAAATTTCATGAGACATTTTGGACTTAAGTAAAATATTTCCAACTTAACATTGGTATTTAATTTTGCAAATAAATTATTTTTATTTTCTGGAAAATAGGAAAAGCCTTCTTAAAATCTAGAAAATTCAGAAAATTAATTAAAATGTCTTGTTCACTTTAAATCCAAGAAAATCCCGAAAAACTCAATAAATTTTATTTTTGACTTTTAAAATTTAGGAAATTCAAGAAAAGCAATAAAACTCTTTCAAATTTCAGAAAGTCCACTAAAATAATAACTTTATTAATTTTATTTTGGTAACATAACTTGGGATGTTACATGATTTGTGCTAGCTACACGGGTTATATCATGTGGGTAAAGTGTACTATCTCTGCAGAGTATTAAATAATCTATTCAAATAGTCACGTCTGTGGTCATGGACATGCTCGGGGATTTCACACGAAGGGCAGTTTTTCATAAAACAATTGGGAAGGGACAACTGTGTGGACTAATTCATATGGCTATGTGAAAGAAATTAATTAGGCTTTGTGTACTTTGTGAAAACAATTGTTAAATTATTATTGTTTATTTGTTTTGAATTATGTTTTTAATCTATTATATGTATTCAATTGCAAATGTTGTATTTTTGCAAAATAGCCAGAGAAGCCGTTTTCTTTGTAATAAGCCATCATCTATAATTACATTTTGTGGTACAACTTGTTGAGTACTCGGAGTACTCATTCTTGTTGCAATCATTCCGCTAAAGTGGAGAAATCATCGCCTGCCTTCGAGGAGGAGCTGTACGTGGATGGTGATCGTTAGGTCTTGATCCCAGTCGGTTGCCTGTGGCTAGTCGATGGGTATCCGCTAGATTGATTTTGTTCCACTGCTGCTTATTTAATTACTGTCAGCCATGCGTGGCTTAATAATTGTAAACTCAACCATAAGGTCACAACCATTATTTGATATCCAAATCAATCGTTTATCCTTATATTCATCTTGTGTGGAGTGATATTCATCTATATTGACACTGTGTGCATTAGCGTGATCCTGGACTAGTGTGTTATACACAGAGGGTCCATAATTGCATTTTTGAGTCCCGACACATATGCCTTGCTCATGGCTTCGCGCAAGCTACGACACTACCTCCTAGCGCATGCCATCACAGTCCCAACGTCTTACCCACTTGCACTGATGCTACGAAACAAGGACCCCTCAGGCCAAATAGACAAGTGGGCCACCGAACTGTTGCCCTTCGACCTCACCTTCGTGGCATGCACAACATCAAGTCACAGGCTCTCACCGACTCCATCACTGAATGGACCCCCCCCAATTCGAGGAACAACCCCCAAGCCTGATCGAGGCCCTATGGACAATCTACAACGACAGCTCTTGGTATACTGTGGGGGCTGACGCGGCGACCATTTTGGTCACCCTGGATGGACAAAGCATGTCGCACGCCTCCCGTCTCGACTTCCCAACGACAAAAAAACATCTTTGAATACGAAGCTGTGCTACTGGGCCTCCGCAAAGCTTAGGCTCTGGGGGCCAAACGAATAATCATCAAAAGTGACTCCCACCTAATGGCGGGCCACTTCGATAAATCATTCATGGCCAGAGACCCCATGATGGCCAGATACCTGGCCATGGTTTGGGCATTAACAAAGTTTTTCCTCGGCATCACCATTTAGGCCATCCCTAGGGAAACAACAAAGCAACGAACAAGTTCGCAAAACTAGCCAGCTCAGCCGAGCGCCCTCCCCCAAAGATCTTCTACAAGGTACTCCAAGCGCCCTCGGTTGCGCCCGAGGCACCAGGGGCTTCGCCCGAAGCACAAGGGGCTGCACCTAAAACACAGGCTGCCATGTGCAAATCAAACACCGTACTCCTTATCAACGAAGCTGAGTGGCGGGATGACATCGCCAAATACCTAACAGGCGAAGAGCCCAAGGACCCCACCGAAGCAAAGTGCCTCCAGCACTGCGCTCGGAACTATCGCATCGTGAATAGATTGCTATACAAAGGTGGCATCTGTGCTCCTCTGTTGCCGTGCATATCGTGGGCAGAGTGCCAATCCCTCTTGCGGAACATCCACGAGGGGCCCTGTAACATCCCATTTTCAGGCCTTTTTGAAAATTTTCAAAATAAAAATAACCAGTTGATTTTATTGAATTGTTAAAGCTTAAATTAAAATTTTGCAAATTAAAAACAATTTAGTGTGAGTAAATCCAACTTCAATTAAATCAAAAGTTGGTTTATTTGAGTTTTATTGCTTTTCTAGATTTTAGAATTTGGTTTTTCCTTTGCCTAAAGTCAAAATCTATTTTTTTTTTACAAAAAATAAAAACTAAAGTATAGTTAAAAGTATTTTATTAAGTTCTAAATAATTCAAGGGACTTTTGTGAATTTTCCTGGAATTGTTAGACTTTAATAGCTATTTTCTAAAAAGGTTTTTAGCTTTTTGGTATTTTCTTAAATCAAAAATCCTTTTAAAATCCCTTTTCGTCCCTCGGGCCGAATCTCTCGGCCCACTCTCTCTTTTTCCTCTCCCTCGGCCCAGCCTCGCCGGTCCGTTTTTGTGCGGCAGCCCGTTCGCCCCGCTCTCTCTCCTCTCTCTGCCCGAGGGGCCCCACCCGTCAGCCTTCTTCCCCTCGCCCCCTTCTTCCTCGCGCGTGCAGCGCCCTGCCAGTCCGTGCGCCACCCGCGTGAATCCCGCTGGCCTCACCTGCCCTTGCCCACTCCCGGACACCGCCGCCTGACAACGCCGCGTGCGCTCCCCGCTTTGCCTGCCTCGCGCACGCGCGCCATAGCCTACGCCGGCTCCCTCTATCACCCGCGCGCACGCTCGAGCCCCTGTCCAACAGCTCTCATCTCCACTCCCCTGGCCGCCTATAAGAACCCCCGGCCACCTCCATTCTTACCCTTATCCCATCCCTTCCTCTCCACCGAGCCGAAGCCGGAGCTCCCGCCTTGGCCGCGCCGCCTCGCTGCCACGCCACCGCTCCGGTGAGCGCCTCGCCTCGCCCTGCCGACCGCGTCACGAGATGCCCCGCGATGCTAGGATGTTGTTCCCCACCTCCCTCCTTCCTCCCCTCCGCTGTGGGCGTCCGTCGTCGCCACCCCTCCTTCGCCATTGCCAGCCACCGCTGCCACGACACCTCAGGCCGCCTTCGACCCCCCCAACCGGCTTGGCGTCCTCCCCACAGCCATGCGCCGCCCATGCGTGCGCTAACTCCGTCGCCGCGTCACCGCATCGACCGCGCCTCCATGCCCGTGCGCCCGACGCCGCCATGGGCCTTGCCGCCGCCGCTACGCCCGCCCCTCTCCAGCGTCGCCACCTCTACCCACGGGGTCCCCGTCCCCACGGGAACCCGTTCTGACCCCTCACCGGCCTCCCCACGCCACCACCTGCCGGTGCCACCACCGCCGTCCCTACCGCTCGCACCCCCTCTCCGCTCCCCTGTTCCTCTGAAATCCTCTAGGCGTGTGTTCATAAGTAGTTAGCTGACAGTAAGCATTGAGCTAAAGTTAGTGCTTCATTAGAGTTTGATTGCCAATAGCTCGATTGGATTATGTTGGTAGCAAAGTTAGCAAAATTGCAGGATATATAGTCTTTAGATAACCTTTTGTCAGGTTGTATTTTCGGATGAATAGCAGTAGTGGTTTTGTTAAACAGTCGAAAAGGTAATTATGTGCTGAAGATTCTAGTTAGCATTCACAAGTTATATTTTCTTATAACATCTTTCGGTGGCTAATTTGTGGTGGCTAGGTTAGATGATCAGATGACAGATTGTGGCTGCTTGTAGTAACATTCAGTAGATAAATTAAGGAGTAATTGTGAGGACTAAATCAATTGCTTGGAGGATTCATAGATAATGCATCCTTAACATAAGTATTTAGGAGGTTGGCTAACTACCAGTGTATAATGCAGACAAAAGTTTGTCAGTATGATGCGAATGCTAGTCGGGTTAGGAGATCTTTTGTCCAGTTGGAAGACTTATAACCATCAGTAAATAATTGAAGTATGTAAACTATTAAAGGTTAGTTAGTAGGCTGATTAGCGAGGGAGTTTACTTAAATAGTTCGCAATATAGTTTTGTGTTAATCAGTGGTCAATTGGGGTAATTAAAGTGCTAATATCGTTTAACTCAAGAGGATTGATTCTGACTGTATGATCATTGTAGATGTGTACATAGAATGCCTAGAGAGAATGTTTGTGAGTACTAGGTGGTCGTTAAGGAAAACAACATCACCATCAACGATTCTCCTACTGATTGTTTGACCGACCTCAAGTGTAGTGTCCTCTCGGTCCTCCAGTGATCGCATAGGTTATTTGGCCATCTCTGTAGGCCAAACTCAGTCCCTTATCAACCACCGATCAACATCGTCTAAACCCTAGCTTTCACCCATCGCTTTTCGTTCTCAGTAGCAGAACCCTTCTTGACCCGAAAGCAGATCTGAGAGTATTACCTAACTAGGTAATCTCTCCTATCTAGGTAACCCTCGAGGAATGTTCCTGCGGACATTCTCTCTCTCTCCCTATTGAATCTACCTTGTTTTGCTTGAAGTATTTCCTTTTGTTTGATTGTATTTGGATTTATTGGATTTCATTTGAATGCTTTCAGATGTTCTTGGGTTCGATCGTATTTCACGTAATTAGAAGCTGAAGGGACAGCGGTCTGAGACAGAACAAGAACAAGACAAGGATAATCAGAATATTGGGGTTTATCAGGATAATTATCAGAAACTTGAGCAAGAACAGGACTGGTGCTATCAGAATATTGAGCAAGGCAAGTCGTAGACCTTTGATCATATTGAACCTATTTTACAAAACTATATTGTTTGTTATAAACATGCATTGCTAGTTTTATATTAAATGGTTTCGGGAGTAGATACTCGCCTAATTAATGTAGGGAAAATTGGCTACAGGACACTGCAAATTGTCACCCTTTGCCAACAGATATCCAAAAAATGTGGTTACGCCAGAACACACTGTAAAAAGGTGTAATTTTGCCGTAGAACACTGAGGCCATTATTTTATCATTTCTGGACCAAAGGGGAGAGAGGAAGCACGTGAATTGTCAATTTTGCCCTTCGGATTTGGCTGAGACGGACCTGAAAGAAACCATATCTGATTTCGGGCGCATGGGAGCCGAGGGACCTGGGGAGAGATGGTTTCTTGTTCGGGCGCATGGGTAAGAAATCTCTCCCCTTTGTTATGGGCGCATGGCTGCATGGGAGATGAGGGAGCGACAGGCTGTGGTTGTGGACGTGCCCAGGGCGCTATAGCTCTGTCGGCGTCTCGGTGGTGGCTCTGTCACAGCGGATTAGGCTGCAAGTGCCGGTGGCTCTACGGGTGCCGGATTAGGATGGAGAGGAGGTGGAGAAGGTTGGGGAGGAGAGGGTAGAGGGGTGGATGCGGCACATTGGGGAGGCGCCGTTCCTGGTGCACCTGTTTAACGACGGTCGGGACGACGGCCATGTGATGGTGCGGCGGGAGCCGGCGTCGGCGGAGAGCTGTCCAGAGGTGCGGCAGCAGCGAGGCACGGGCGGCTAGCCAAGGCCGGATGGGATCATCCTGGTCGAGCAGGTTGCGGCTGAGGACGGCGCCAGCTCCACGGCGGAGGCGGCTCGGCAGGTGTGGGGCCTGGTAGTGCAGGCCCACAGGATGGAGTGCGCTCGGCGGCCAGCTTCTACACGTGTGACAAGGAAGCAGCATGGATATTGGAAAGGAAGAACACTAACATATTGTATTGGTTGTTGAATCTTGATCAGATGATCAAACCGATGCTTTCTTGATCAGATGATTAAATAGATGCTTTCTTGATCAGATGATCACATAGATGGCTCTATAAAGTCAAGTTGAGCGAAGCTGTAATAGAAATTCTTTGCTTCAGCATGTGGCACTGGAGCAAAATCTAAACCTGTAAATTAGTTTCTAAATGAACTATGAATATGACGAACTTAATCTCCATGAAGAGCATAAGTTGCTGTGTCTCCTCCAATCATTGATTGTTTCTTGCAGAAGTATTACAGTAAAGGAATCCAATGATTGATGTTCTACTGAAGTTCAAACTCCAGAACACTTCCGAAGTTCTGCTTGTACTCGCAATTGCTAGTTTGTGAATAGTGTGTGCACTTTGACAGAAACCAAAGTAAAAATAGAACGTAGACAAACTGATTTCTGGTGCAAATCAGCGCACCTCTTCTTCCAATCTCTCATATATTTATACTCAGGATTACATCCTAAAACTACAATCTCTACAACCGAAACAGATTACAAATCAGAGTGCAATTTATCCGAATTCAGAAAACAAAACTGGAAAACAGACTCTGTCTGAAACTGAACTGATTGCTAAAACTAAAACTTCTATGACTCAAAATGGAAATCAATAGGAAACTAATGGAAGGATTAGTTCCAACATCAGGCTCATGCTTTCTTTGCTGCCTTCAGTACTGTGGCCATTTCATTTGAGGGCACCCCCTTGTGGCGGCTCGTGGACATCGGGCCGAAGTAGGAGATGGCGGCGTCGGTCGAGCGAGGAGCAGGAGAGGCGACGCCATGGAGGGCTGAGGGAGCCCAGCGCGGCGAGGAGCACGGGCAGCGCCATGGAGGCCCGAGGGAGCCAGGTGCAGGGAGGAGCACGGGCAGCGCCATGGAGGGCCGAGGGAGCTGGGCGTGGGGAGGAGCACAGGGCGGCACCATGGAGGGTTGAGGCACACCGGTGACTGGGCCGAGCCGGAGCCAGGAGAGGTGGCCCCATGGAGCCACCATTCGGCCAAGAGAGCTCCAAGGGAGAAGAAGTAGAATGGGGAGAAGAGATGAAGGGAGTGAGGGAAAAATTGACAATTCACATGCTTTCTCTCTCCCCATTGGTCCAGAAATGATAAAATAATAGCCTCAATGTCCTACGGCAAAATTACTATTTTTTACAGTATGTTCTGGCGTAACCACATTTTTTGGATGTCCGTTGGCAAAGGGTGACAATTTGCAGTGTCCTGTAGCCAATTTTCCCATTAATGTATGCCTCCTTGATAAATTGCTATCGACATGTATCCTTGAATGACATGAACCCTTGGACACCTTAGGAGGGTTTATTTTAGTTGGACATTGATAAATTACCAACACGGGTATCGTATCATGCTTAGCCATGCTATAGTTGTACGTTAGGACTCATGATCACATGCTCATATGAATAAACGTGACTAAATGAATTATGGAATCATGGCACGGCCACTTTTATTAAAATATGTTGTGCCAAGGCTAGGGTGGTCTTTGGTCGAGTTGAACCGAAAATGTTTTATGCTCGGGCGAGTGGGCGATGGTAAGTGTGGGTGCCGTAATGCACATTCGGACGTGGATTAGTCTCGCTTGAGCAGCTAACTAAGGACTTAACCTTGAACCATTGATCTGGGTCATATCGTGCAGCCAGATGTCTAGGATGGGGTGGACCTGGCCAACTAATTAGCAATGCTTTGAGTCGGTCCTGTTTTGGTTGAGAACAGCGCAAGAGGGGGCATGAATCTGGTGAGAGTAAGACCCGTCAGAAGCAAATCCTTAGCGAGCAGAACCGAGTCAAAACAGAACCTTGTAAAAGCCTTGTCATGTGCTCTAGACTGTTTACCTAAGGTAGTGAGCGGTGGTGGTATCAACGGATGCCAAACAAACTAGAGAAGTCGTGTCTTATGGGTAAAGTTGTACAACCTCTGTAGAGTGTAAAAACTATTCGAATAGCCGTGTTCCCTGTTATGGACATGCCTGGAGCTTTCATGCGAGGGGTAGAGTTTTTATCAAAAATGTGGGAATGGCTCGGTTGGATCGTGTAGTTGGATCTGGTTATGGTTGGGAGGTGAATAGGGTGTTCACCTGTTGTTTCAAAGAAAATTGATTACTTATGTATTAATCTTTTAAATTGTGCTTTCCATCTACTTACTGTATTTACTGTTAATATTGCTTTCTGCAAAATAGCCATAAAGCTTTCCTTGTCTAGCCTTGCATAAATATTAATTGCATACATTTCCTACGACTTGCTGAGTACATTCAAAGTACTCACGGCTTGCGCCCTGTGTGATTAATCCCCACAGAAGAACCAAGGAACTCCGAGTTTCATGAAGAGGAGAACTTCGAAGACTTTGCGAACTAGGTCGCGTCCTCCACTCGATTGCCTGTGGGCATGTCGAATGGCCTCTACGAGATATTTTGTTTCTGCTGCAAGTTATCTTTTCTTGTTAAGCCCTGCGTGGCGCTCTGTAAGACTTGACCATAAGGTCTTTTTGCTACTAAGTAATATTAATTTGTCCACTTCATCATTATTTCCTTGTATGGTTTTGATTACACCGATGTTGTAACTGTGCAAGCTAGCTATTGATCTAAGACTAGTTCGGAATGCACAGAGGGTCCTAGGGTTGTATACCGGGGTCCTGACAGGCCCTACGACGCGCACCAAGCCCCCATATTCCTCGTTGTGAAGGCCTTCCGCCAAGGCTTATACTGGCCAACGGCGCTGCACGACGCACAAGACCTCGTCCAGCGCTGCTAGTGATGCCAATGGGCTAGCCGCAGTGCAAAGGCACTGGTGGTTCCATTACAACCCCTGCTCTCGGTCTGGCGCTTCTCTTAGTGGGGCCTTGACATCATTGGCCCATTCCCGGCGGCCAAGAGCAACCTTCGCTTCGCCTTTGTCGCTATTGAATACTTCTCAAGGTGGATAGAGGCGGAGCCCATACCAAAAACCACCGCCGCAGTAGCCTAGTAGTTCGTTTGGAAAATCATCATCTGCAGATACGGGGTGCCGACAACAGCACTAAGTTCGACTCTACACGCTTCAAAACATTCTGCGAAGGCCTAGGAACAAGCATATGCTTCGTGTCGATAGGGCATCCCGAGTCCAACGAGGCGGTCAAGTGAGCCAACAACATCCTACTGGAGGGGTTGGCAAAGCGCCTCGTGGGCATGCCGAAAGGCCTTTGGCCCGAAGAGCTCCATGAAGCTCTATGGGCACTTTGCACCTCACATAGTCGGGCCATGGGCTTCTCACCATTCAAGCTCCTTTTCGGCGATGAAGCAAAATCCCTCCACGCAACGGCGGACGGGGAGCCCACAAGGCGGGAGGTCTCTCTTTACCTCCTCGAAGAAAACCGCATACAAGCCATAACAACCATGGCCAAATATGCCTCAGGCGTTGTGGCAACATACAACAAGAAGGTCAGGGTCCGCCCGCTAGCACCAGGCGACATGGTCCTCAAACGCATCGCAAACCCCGCAATCGCAGGCAAGCTGGGGTGCAAATGGGATGGGCCATACATCATCACCCACGCACCAAGGGCGAGCTCCTACTACATCGCAACACCGTAGGGACAACAACTGGACCACAAGAGGAATGCCAAAAGCCTTCATAAGTTTTATCCTTAGGGTCACCCATGTAAAAACTCGGCTGCGCCTGGACAATCGTCGCCCGCTATGTTTGAACGGCGGAGGCATGTACAAAAGCATGTGTACGTCTTTGGGCACTTCGCCCCCAATCAATGAAACAAATGCCCCAGTGCACACAAAATCATTCTCACGAGTGTGAAGTGTATAAATGAAAACACAGCGCATGGCTCACAGCCCTGGTGCACACTGATTCCCCCCACAGGCATGAGTGTATAAATGAAGATACCGCACATGGCTCATAGCCCCGGTGCACACCGATACCCCCCACAGGCATGAGTGTATAAACGAAGACGTTGCGCATGAACGCCACAGTCCACTGGGGGTGGGGGGAGGGGGCGCTCTGCTTCGCCCCCCTCGCAAAACAAATTAGGGCTCCCCTGGAGCCCTATATAAAAAAGTATGGGGGACAGCGCTAGGCTTCACCTCCCCCCTCACAACAAAATAGTTAGGGCTCCCACGTAACCCTATCTAAATAAGTATGGGGGATAGTTGTAGGCTTCATCTCCCCCGTCGTAAAAAATGTTAGGGCTCCCCTAAAGCCCTATCTAAAAAAG
Source organism: Ampelocalamus luodianensis (assembly GCA_036346255.1). NCBI lineage: Eukaryota > Viridiplantae > Streptophyta > Magnoliopsida > Poales > Poaceae > Ampelocalamus > Ampelocalamus luodianensis. The sequence goes on from JAYEVH010000343.1 coordinate 299,988, forward strand.
TATGGGGGGGGGCTCTACGCTTCGCCTCCCCCTCGCAACAAAAATTAGGGCTTCCCCAGAGCCCTATCTAAAAAGTATGGGGGACGGCGGTAGGCTTCGCCTCCCCCTCGCAAAAAAAGTTAGGGCTCCCCAGAGCCATATCTAAAAAAGTATGGGGGACGACGCTAGGCTTCGCCTCCCTCCTCGCAAAAAAAAGTTAGAACTCCCTTGGAGCCCTATCTAAAAAAGTATGGTGGACAGCACTAGGCTTCACCTCCCCCTCACAAAAAAATTAGGGCTCCCTCGGAGCCCTATCTAAAAAGTATGGGGGACAGCGCTAGGCTTCGCCTCCCCCTTGCAAAAAAGTTAGGGCTCCCCTGGAGCCCTATCTAAAAGAGTATGGGGGACGACACTAGGCTTCGCCTCCCTCCTCGCAAAAAAAAGTTAGGGCTCCCCCGGAGCCCTATCTAAAAAAGAATGGGGGACAGCGCTAGGCTTTGCCTCCTCCCTCACAAAAAAAAGTTAGGGCCCCCCAGAGCCCTATCTAAAAGAGAATGGGGGACAGCGCTTGTCGAACCCGGGAACGAAGGATCCCGAATTCTCTATGTTCATACACTAGTCCAGGATTTCTAGTGTACACAGTTAAACAAAAGTGATAGCACAATCATATCACGTACTTTATTAATAATAACTTAGAGTTTATTACAAAATGGGCCTGAGGCCAAATAGATAAATAACATAGCGGAAAGCAAAATAGTAGTAGACCACACGACTTGCCACAGGCAATCGTCTGGGGGAGTAGCCTAGTCGTCAAAGTCCTCACCGTCCTGATAAATGTCTTCTCCTGAATAAAGATTATTCAGCAAGAGTAAGCACAACTTCCGTGCTTGCAAGTTACACCCAATATTGAAAGGTAATGCATGCATTAGGTAACAAAGGATAATGGCAGGGTTCATTTTGCATAAACAACATTTTTAGGTTAAATACACATATGAATTTCCAAGGCCAGTTTTTATACTATAATTAAAACCAGTGGTTAAAATGACAGTTGTATAGTGGATAACCCCCATTAATTGAATGGTGAAGGATACCCTCCTAACACTTGGCTAACCGCCTAATTTTACCATAGGATTAACCATCCTAACATCATCTGTTGAAATCATTTTATAAACCAAAAACAAATCTAACTTAGAGTGGCTTTGCTAGCATGACCATGACCGCGGACGCGGCTATTCGAATAGTTTCTACTCTGCAGAGTTTGTACAGCTTTACCCACACGAGATAATATGCTTTTAATGTCGGCCAAAGTACGCTTTCGAAGGCGTGTGACTAAGTAATTATCATGAGGCCGTTACAATGCAATGCCTTAATGTATTTATGCCCACTAAGGTTTCGCTACCATTGGACTAACCATCCTCTGGGAGCCCCCTCTTGCGCCAGGTGGAACAAATGTCTAACCGACGCCCACACATTCAACATGGCACAAATAACACTAAGACGCCATAAATTATTTAGCCAAATATGTCCCATTCCATACATGTGGTGGTACGGTAAGGCATAGCAAAATACACTCAAAGACCGGTCCTTAACTGACTCGGGCGACTTCCAATTAAACCCTGGGCCTTAATCCTAACTAGATTAAGCCCGTGCATAAACCTGCACCCACCATCCATCCATCTCGCCCAAGTCCAAACCCATTTTATTTTATTTAGAGTAAAATCCTCTTTATAAACCTTTTTTTGGTAAAATAATACCACAGAATCAAATTAAAAAATAAGTATGTAAAAGATTTGGCTAAACCTTCCCAAATTCATACGTGTGATCTAAGCATGGCTAAGCACAAGACTAATTTTAGTATCATTTTGCCTAAGGGTGACAAGGCATTCATATTCAATAATCAATTTGGCCATACAATGAAGATTGGAATAACTATATGCAAAAAAACAGGGCATTCAAACAATGGAGAATTGGCTACAGGACACTGCCTATTGACCATCTTTGCCAACGGACATCTAAAAAACGTGGTACAGCTAGAAGACACTGAAAAAATGTGTAATTTTGCTGTTAGACACTAAGACAATTATTATATTATTTTCGGGTGGAAGAGGTGAGAGAAAGCATGTGAAATGTCTCTTTTACCCTTCGGTTCCCTTCCTCTTCTGGGTTCACCTCCCTACGGCACCATGGCTCATGGATGCTCTTCTCTTCTCTTCGCTCTCTCTGGCTCACGGATGCTCTGCTCTTCGCACCGCATCCCCCCTCGCCATGGCCGCCGCCGCCTCCTCCTCGCGCCGCCTCCCTCCTCGCCACGGCCACCGCCTCCCCCTTGCCACGGTCATCGCCTCCTCCTTCACACCGCCTCCCCCCTCGCCATAGCCGCCACCTCCTCCTCTTTGTGCCGCCTCCCTCCTCGCCACGACCGCTGCCTCCCCCTCGCCACGGTCGCCGCCTCCTCCTCCATGCCACCTCCCCCTCGCCACGGCCATCGCCTCCCCCTCGCCACGGCCATCGCCCCCCCTCGCCACAGCCATCGCCTCCCCCTCGCCACGGTCGCCGCCTCCTCCTTCACGCCGCCTCCCCTCGCCACGGCCGCCGCCGCCTCCCTCCTCGCCATGGCCTCCGCCTCCCCCTCGCCACGGTCGCTGCCTCCTCCTCCACGCCACCTCCCCCTCGCCACGGCTGCTGCCTCCCCCTCGCCACGGTCGTCGCCTCCTCCTTCACGCTGCCTCTCCCCTCGCCATGGCTGCTGCCTCCCCCTTGCCACGGTCGCCGCCTCCCTCTCGCCACAGCCGCCACTTCCTCATCTTCCGCCCGTGGGCCGCCCCTCAGTCCAATCGCCATCGCTGTTGCCTCCACCCATGTCGGCATTGGTCCATGCGAGATCCTGATGGCGATGATGCTCTCCTCTGTGCTCTGCTCCAGCACCGACGGTTCCTTCTCCTCGTCTCTAATGCCGCCGCGGCGCCCTTCGTCGCCGGACTCAAGAGGAAGAGCATGAGCGTGTACCAGATGACGCTCTATGTACCAAATGATGCTCTGCAGCACGATGATCTGCACCATAGCGACCCGGAGAAGTCTGTTGATGTTAATCTTGTTTCTGGCTGAGATTCCGAACTGAAATTAAGAACTGTCCAAAGCATTATGTATCAACTGATATGCATCTCCATCAGTTTTCAAACTTTTAAACATTGAAACTTATATTTTTCTTTTTTGTGAATCTGTATAGAATTCCATCTGTAATTGCAGGCTTTACAGCCAATACAGATTCTACATTAATTAATCAACTTGCATTAATCAAATATTTTCCCCTCCTTCCACTGTAATTTCCTAATAAGCTCTCAATTTTTCATTGGGACTGCGGGAAGCGGGAATGGCTGGACATCGAGGGCAGTGAGGGCATTTTGCGCCATTTCTCTCTCCTAATCACTCAGATATATTATTTTAATGAGAAGAGTGTCTAACAACAAAATTACACCTTTTTTCAGTGTCTTCTGGCTGTACCACGTTTTTTCAGTGTCCATTGGCAAAGGTGGTCAATGGGCAGTGTCCTTAGTCAATTCTCCCTTCAAACAATTATATAAACATATGCATGCATTAAGTAATTTAAAAACTGAAAATACATTTAAATTAATGGGATAAACATGATCAATGCTATAACTTGCCTTCATTGAAGTCTTGAAACTCTAAATCGTCAGAAGGATCTAACTCTCCGGAGTCGTCGAAGTCTATACGCGAAAATATAACAAATTAACTTTAAATTCAAATAAATTCAAAAAGACAACTCAAAATAACTCCAAATTAAAATATTTTGGTTTATTTAGCTAGATCATAATTTTATACAAATTTTGCAACTTGAACCACCCAATTTGGAGTTCAGATGCAAAAGATATGAATTTTAGAAGTTTAAAACCTAAATCTGAAATTTAATTTAATTTCTCGAATTATTTTTCTAAAGGAAATCTATTTACTGCACAATGCTGACGTCAGCGAAGGAATTTCAAAATTTAAAAGAATTAAAATAATTCCCTAACAAGTGGGGCCCATGTGTCATAGACACGGCTCATGGTGGACTACTTCCACCGAGCCGAGGGTGAGCCGGTGCGGTGGATTGGCCACACGGGCGCTGACCCGGCGTGACATGCGGGCTCTGGTGCTGAAGTGGCGCCTACGGGGCAGTGAGGTGGCACTGAGGTGGCCGAGCCACGTAGGACCGACATCAGTGGTGCTCGGGTTATAGGTTCGCCGGTGTTTCACGCCACGGCGAGCCGAATGGAGGTGCTCAACGTGAAGCTAGCGTAACACTGATTCTAGGGCCTTACCTTATGGCGGAGGAGCGTGAGCGAGTCACCGGCGATGAGCTGAAGAGCGGCGGCGAGGTTCGGTCGTCGAGGAAGTCGGCGATCCCGGGGTCCTTCGTCAAAGTTGGTGGTCCGCCCGGCTTCACGACGTCGTAGCGATGTTGATGACGAGGTCGGCGGGGTCGGGGCATCTACGGTGGCGCCGGAAACGGAGAAGAAGCGCATGGTCTTTGCCGGCGAAGATCTTTGAAAATCGGGCGCTACAGCGGTGGTGGCGAGCTATGGATGGTGGCGATGCGATGTGGAGGTTGAGGCGCTCCCGGGGCACCTATTTATAGGGCGCGGGTGTGGCCGAGGCGGCGTAGGGCGCAAGAAGGTCCATGCGGGACTTCGGCGAAGATTCGGGGATTTAGGGCGCCGGAATGGAAGGTGATGGCTGTGTCGGGGGCGGAGGGGATCAAGGGTTTAAATGTGCGCGACGATCTTGGAGATGCGGCCAAATTCGTGCGCGTATGGAAGGTTTTTCAAATCGCGGTAATGGCAGACTCGGGCGAGGAAAAGGAAAGCGGAGGAAGAAGATGGAAAGGAAGACGATGACGTGGGTGCGTTTGATTTTGATCGGACGGTGGACGAAGGTGAGTGCGAATCGGTAAGTTGGGTAGATGCGCAGCCGTTGGATTTTAATCCAACGGTCGCGATAGATCGAGGGTGTGCGGGGAGTAGTTAAGTTACTGATGCACGTGTACTATTGGATCTAGATCGGACGGTGCAAAACCAGAGGGTGTGTTCGGTTGCCCGAATGTTCCATTGAATTCTGGTCGTTGGATTTAGATCTAACGGTGCAAGATCAGGGGGTGTGTTCGGTTGCCCGAACGTTCCATTGAATTCTGGCCGTTGGATATCCATCCAACGGCTGAGATGCGGGCAGGGGTTAAATACACGGAAGGAGCGGGCCGAACGGGCCACGCGCGCGCGAAAAATGGACTGGGCCGAGTGGGTTTCGGCCCAAACACTATTTGGGGATTTGCTTTTGATTTCTTAATTAATTCAATTCTGATAATTCAATTAGGCTTTAGAATATAGCAAATTAAGTCCAAAAATTTTGAGAAAATTCACAGAAATTCTCTGGAGCATTTAGGACTTGAATAAAATATTTCCAACTATTATTTGGTAATATATTTTGCAAATAAATTTGTTTAACTTCAAATTGGTTAAGTAAAAGCTTTTAAAAATTTCAGAAAAACCACCAAAAATAATTAAACTTTATTTTCAATTGGAATTTGAAATTTGGGCTGTTACAGCACTAGGCTTCGCTTACCTCCTCACAAAAAAAGTTAGGGCTCCTCCGGTGCCCTACCTAAAAAGGTATGGGGGACGGCACTAGGCTTCGCCTCCCCTTCCCCGCCAAAAAAAGTTAGGTCTCCCCCAGAGCCCTATCTAAAAAAGTATGGGGAAGAACGCTAGGCTTTGCCCCCCTCCTCGCAAAAAAAGTTAGGGCCCTCCAGAGCCCTGTCTAAAAAAGTATTGGAGACGACGCTAGGCTTCGCCTCCCTCCTCAAAAGGAGTTAAGGATCCCCCCGGACCTTATGTACATGTTAAATGAAAAAAAGATAAGCCACGAACACACACGTTTACCAGCAAACTATGTTTTATTCATCACAGCAAATTCCAAGTACACAAAGCACATACAACGGAGGCTTGCCCCGAATTTTTTTTTCTCTCAATCAATCACAACATACAAGCACAAGACAAGCACAACTAACGGCTACGGAGCCTCTGGATACAACACATTCGGGTGCAGCAGCCACTCGCACAGCTCCTCATTGAATGGCCCGGTCTCCATGAACTTCAGGAGGTCTATATCCATGTACCCACTGCATCTCGCCCCGAACGATGCCTCACAAGCGGCAGCCGGGGTCGGAACCGCAGATTCAGTGCACGAGGACGAAGGGCCTTCTACCAAGGTTTCACACCCTCGCTGCTCCCAGAAAGTGGCCATCTCGTCACACGCCCTAGAGGCCTTGCATTGGTGAAACTACCAGAACCCCTCCATGGTACCCTCCGGGTTCACTAAGCGCCACCACTGCCATTTGGCGCCGTGGTACACCACGCTCCGATAGCACACCGCAACGCCGACGAGCAGAGGCAAAGACTCGTCGCTCGCTCGCGCTGGGGCGATCACCTTCATCGACGACCCTCGACGGATCAAGCCCTCGACCAAGAAGATAATGGAGCAAATGGCGCAGTAACCACAAATCACGCTAAACAAACCGCACCGAGCATCATAATCAATTTTCCAAAAGACCTGTTTCATTCAAAAAGGGGTCATTACAAAAAGAGGCAAACCCCCCATCCTCGCTCCTTCGGTACAGGAGTCCCGAAGGTAGCAAAGCGAAAAAAATAACAGCGAGCTAAAAATAGCTAAAACCTAGTTACAAAATCTCAACGACTTGGGCCGGTTCAAGCAATTGGAGGGTCACACCTTGTCTCCGTGGGTGGCCCCCCGCTTGCCGGCCTCCTGGTCATCCACCGGAGCCTTGCCCTTCTTATTTTGGGCTTGCACCACACGGAGGGAGTCCATCGCTGCATCGCGACCCAGCGGCCCCCAGAAAGTCTTGGTCGAAGACGTGGCTCGCCTTTTGTGTACGACAGTGCCCGGCAGCAATCTCTTCTGCGGTCGCCACTGCCACAGAGTGCATAGCGAGTGTTGGAAATATGTCCTAGAGGCAATCATAGAGATGATTATATTTCGTTATGTTCATAATATTGGATAATATGTTATCTTGTTCCTAGAATAATATCGTTAATATTTATTGTCAAGTATGTGACTTGATTGTGAAACTCTGTATTTCTGCGATGATTATTCTTAAACGTTCCTTAGTCAGAAACATATGAGAACACGTATGAATAGACTAGCATATGTATTGGTTGATAATTATGTTTCACGAGTCATAGATATGGAGATATCGAACCAATAATATGGACACATGTTATCAAACATGGTGTTGGTTTGACCCACCTTGAGACACTGTTGAGATTGTTATGATTTCATGTGTCATCAGTTGGTCTCAAGCAATGATGATGTATAATCCTTAGACCTGAGATCAGTATGGTTTCCTACATGTGTAATAGCAATCTTAGTGGTTGCCAAACACTACTCATAACTGGGTAGTTATAAAGGTATATTTCGGGTATGCTATGAAATATGCGGAGGAATATGACTGATCGGATATGAGATTTGCCCCTCCTAACATACACTACTACAAAAGAGGCTATACTGGATGCCTCATCACAGACGGTTCCTTTGGAACCGTCTGTGTTGTACTATCATAGACGGTTTGTTAAGGAACCATCTGTGATACGTAACTATCACAGACGGTTTGTAACTAGAACCGTCGGTGATAATCGCCACATCACAAACGGTTCTTGATAACAACCGTCTGTGAATTATCATAGACGGTTCTAGTTACAAATCGTCTGTGATAGTTACGTATCACAAACGGTTCTTAATAAGAACCGTCTCAGATACTTTTGTTTTGTTGGGCGGGAAACGAAAATTTGGACTTAATGGGTAGGCTACCAAAATTCATTTTATATTAACTGAGTCTCCTCACACCTCACACCTCCATCTCCTCCTCTGTCGTCTCTCCTCCTCACACCTTGCGCCCCGGCCTCCCCCGAGCTCATCACCCGCGGCCTCCTCCACCTAGCCCTAGCCTCATTGTCGTCGGCCTCCTCCACCTCGCCCCGGGCTCAGCCCGCGATGCTCTCTTGGGCTTGACCCCACACCGCCGCCACCTCCTATGTGTTGTGGCTCGGCCCGCTGTGCACCGGCCTTGCTGTCTTAGCCTTCAGTCACTGGCTGCCTTGGTCCACCGCGCCAGGCAGCACTCGTGCCTCACCTCCCTCCCATTTTCCTTTGCTGATATTTCATTTTTTACGCTTTGCTAACTCATGTTCTGATGTTTGATGCATATGGTTCATGCATGGTGAGTGACATGGAAGTGGGCTAGCTCGGTGGTCATGGTTCCTGCATGGTTGCTCAGAGGTCGGTAACTCTTGTATTGCGCACTATGCGATAAAACCACCGTAACTTTTGCATACGAACTCGGATTGCGACGTTCTTTGGCCCATTGGAAAGCTAATGAAAAGTTCAATCCGAAAATCCATAAGTACAAGCCAGATTCATTTGCGAGGCTCAGGAGACTCTAGACAAAGTGAAACCCCCAAAAAAGGTCGTTTAGGGCCTCAAAACAGCCTCCGAAATTTAAGCACTTATTTTCGATTTTTTTGCAATAGAAAAAGCTATCACAGATGGTTCTAAACAATAACTGTCTATGAAAAAGCTATCACAGACGGTTCTGAACAAAAACCGTCTATGATAATCAACTAGCACAAATGGTTTTTGTTCAGAATCGTCTGTGATAGTTTTTTTCACAAACGGTCTTGTTCCGAACTGTCTGTGATAGCTTTTTCATAGACGGTTCAAAAACCGTCTGTGATGACAGTTTAGAACTATCTGTGATGACCCTTTGTGTAGTAGTGATAACAGGATAGATATCTCTGGGCCCCTCGTTGTGGTCAGATAAAGAAAGTGTATGACCATGCCAGTAGTGGTCGAAGTGTCGACTACATGAAGTTATTCGACACTTGATCGAGAAAGTATTGAACAGTCCATAGATGACAAATTATCTCACCTGGAGTTCAACCAGATGTCGTGAGGCAAAGGGAGAATACACAAGCAGGTCATTCCATTTGACCAGATATGAACTGGTCGTATGGAGATACGAGCTGGTCGTAAACTAGTCGAACATAATCACTAATTGGTCGTAAGGAGTTACGAACTGGTCGTACTTAAGTATTAACTGGTCGTAAGGAATTACGAACTAGTCGTAACTAAATATGGACTGGTCGTGACTAGATACAAGCTGGTCGTAAGTGATAAGGACCTGATCATATATCATATTGCATTAAGGTTCGTCCGATATATTCTATGTGTGTTCGGGAATCGTTATGCCCTGCTAGGTACCGCTAACGACTTGTGGTCAAAAAAGAGTTTCCGAGTCACAACCGATTACATATAAACCTATAGAGTCGCACACTTAAAGGGCTAGAATTTGATTTGGATGGTGATTCAAATTCTTGTACGCCACGAGTACCTAATGGGCCTCAAGTTTGAGACCCATCATGGATGCCTATATATAGAGGGGCGGTGGCATGGGGTGACGTGATCATCTTTTGAAGAATCCCCGAAGCCCTAATAGCCACACCTAACTCATCCAATACCACACCGTTGGCGCTATCACTCCAGCGCGTGGTGTCTATGTCCCGTATGTGTGGATACCTTGGAGGTTTTGTTGCGAAGCATCAGCACTAGAACGATCCGCAACTCGTGACGATCATAGGAGTAGGAGGAGAATATGCACGGCGAGTACGACTACTACTGCATCAACTCGCTACATCGACTCTACTTCTGCTACGAGTCGGCGCGTCTAGTGGTAATTCCGTGATTTATTACTAGCGAAGGTTCCTTGATTGCGCGGTAGAAATTTTGTTTTGTGCTATCGTAGCCTACCTGTAATCCTTCAGCGAGGGCATCTAGGTGACCGCACCCAGCTTGTCTAGGGAGGCGAAGGCCATAGTCCAAGTCACCTTCGCGCAATGGTCCCCATACGCCCGAGCCACCGACAAATAGACCTCCCCGGCACGGCGAAGGCGCCTGAGCGTGATGTCTATCTAATCGACAGAGTGGCGCCGCGGGGGAGGTAGCGTACCGAGGTCGACCACCACTCCCTTCATGGCCTCCATCACCTCCCAGGTCGCCCGCACCACGGACTGCAAGAGCTCACGTTCGCCCCAAACCTCCAGCTCGAGATCGTCCCAAACGCTTCGTAGTGTCCGCATGTCCTCCTGGAGGCCGCGGCGGTCCTCCTCCAGCTCGGCCGCCTGGGCTTCCAGGGCCCTCGCCTTCTCAGCCTACAAATCGCGCTCCGTCCGCAGCTGATCGCACTTCGCGCTTAGGGACTTGCCCCGAGCATGCTCTGAATCAACCCGTTTTTGGATCTCCTCGAAGCCTTACAAGACATCACCTTCCAGCGTGCGAGACAACATTAGCGTATGCACAAAGCGAGGTCTCAAATCAGTAGGCGAAATGCCAAATTAATACATAATAGGTCAGTAAACCAGAACCCGTACCTTCACAGCATTCACCTCGACGGACTGGAACATCCCCTTAAGGGGCATATTCCAGAAGAGATCACCCACGTAGGAAGGGCGGCGAAGCGGGCAACCTCTTCGTAGACAATCGTGGCACCCGCGCTAACCTTGATGTTCGTAGGGCAGAGCGGACCCAAGTCAGCAGTAACCGTGGTGGTCAAAGCGGGAGCCTACGAAGGCTCCGCCTCAGAGCTCCGCGAGGCTGATGCGCCTCCGTCAACCCTCTCCGCTCCCCCGTCACTCAGAGCTATGAAGTCATACAGGTCAGAGCTGGATGTGATGGCCCGAGGCGCCTCCTGGCCCGAGGCTGGAGCCACCACGATGGTATCCTTGGAGCCCCCATCGTAAATATGTGATGGGGTACCACCATCCGAGGACTCCTCAAAGGGCAGGCCCGCTATCCCAAACGAGCTGGACACCCCTTCAATAGCCTCCGTTGCATCGCGCCCTGCGACCCTGGCCGCACCGCCCTGCGCCGAGGATGGGCTGCTCGATCGGACGCTCGCCACCCGCTCCAGGGTACCGGACAAAGGGCCCTTCACCGGCCCCTCCGCCGCATCGACCTGTGTGCACAAAGCGACGCCCAAGTCGCCAGCCCCAATAGCGCATAGGGGCACCGCACCAATCATCCCCCTAGCATCACCCTCCTCGGGCGCGTGGGCCCGCTTCTTCCTACCCTCGTCCGGGTCCTAGCGCTCCGCGGGGCTGACAGCCTGGACCATATAAGCACGATTGAGCCAGGGCTCACGCACCACCAGCCTGCGCTTCACGTGCTCTTCGCCGGTGTATGGCCCCAAAAGTTGCTCCGCAGCACGAGTGGACTCGTTAATCGGAGCAACTATAGCAATAGCAGATGCCGTTGTAAAAAACAAAAAGCAAAAAAAAACAAGCTCGGAGCAAAGAGCTGGACCTTCGCGCCCCACCACGGTGAGCTTGGGAAGCCCACCCATCGGCTCCGCCAACTCCACTCTCCAGCCCTGCCAGGGGCCAAATCCTAAAGATGCAAAACTCCTCAACGAGGTCCTGCATGGAGAGCCTCCTTGTTGCACTCAGCAGCAGGTGAAGGAGAGCCTCCTTCCTCAAAGTCAGCATGATCTCTGGGGCGGTGGTGAGTTAGATAACTCCTCATCAGAATGAAGACTGTCGCCAGTCGGGGATGAGTGGTAAAACCACCTCTGCGTCCAGTTAGTGTCCCACTGGTTCCTCGCGGCCGGAGTGGGCACGTACATCTGGCAACGCACCGTTAGCTGGAAGTTGACGCTGCCAAAGTTCAGCGTCTCGCCGGTGTGCTTCTTCTTCTTCGGCTGGAAGTGCCTGTCGCGCAAGAATGCAAACAGCCTCCCCTCCCCGCTCATCCCAGCGGACTGCATGATCCACTTGAAGACTGCCAACTTCACGAGGGATTTGGGCGTTAGCTGCGCAAACTCCACATGGTACAGCTAAAGGACCCGCGTGACCAACGACACACACGGGATCCGAGGCCGGCATCAAAGAAGGCCGACAACGTCTTCGCTCCGGGGACCCGCGCTCAGTCAACCCCGCCTCATCAATGAGGGCCCGAAGAACCCGCTCCGTCATCGTGGACCAGCCGAGATCACTAGTATAGACTACGCCCCCACCCTCCTTGTTACGCTTCATCATCTCGAGGCCTCGAAGACCACACCACTCGAGCCCTGGAGGTTGCGCAGACAGAAAGCAAAAAAGTTTGGGGGCAAAGATAGTTGGGATTCTTACGTGCAAGGTAGCACCTGAGGGAGGGGGGTACCTCCCCTTTTTATAAGCACACCAGGGCCACAAGAGACAGGGCGGGGAATCCAAAGAGCCACGGGCCAACCACCAGGTCACATGTGCTGCGCGCACAACAACCCCAACTAACGACATTATGGTGCACGGCAACCAATGATGCCCTGCGCAGCCCAAAGGGGTGCCATCAAGGCTAGACAATAGCATTATGACACACGACAACCAATGGCGGCCTGCACAACCCAACGGGTGACGTCAATGCCAACCAACGCATTATGGCCCACGACAACCAATGACAGTCTGCGCATTTCGAGGGAGCACAACCACTGCTAACCATCGGCATCATGGCGCGCATCACCCAATGCATGCATCACACCCGCAGGGGTGGCCCACGCTTCCCAGGAGGACCCGCACAAAGCACGCTTCGCCAGGCTGAAGGGGACGGTGTGCCTGGACCATTCGGGAGAAAGGCGCAGTTTCAGCCATGACGAAACAAGATCTCGACCACGAGGGGCTTATTGTAGGGGCGGCTCCACTGGCCCCAATGACCCAGTGAAGACCGCAGGGCCTCCCCCGAAGGCTCAATGGCCAGAGACATGGCTCGGGGACCTTGAGGGGTGCCAAGAACGCCTTCAGGAGGGCCCCGAAGGACGCCCGAAGACCACCAGTCGTCCGGAGGCCACCAGCAGGCCGGAGACACGGTTAGGGGCCTCCCCGAGGGTACCAGGCATACCTTCGGGAGGCTTTGGAGGTGGGGCGGAGGCTCCCGAAGGATCGCCGAGGCACCACGAACCCAGGGGTCAGGAGTCCTCCGGGGCCACCTCGGGGGCGCCGAAGGGTGTCCGGGGCCCCTAGGCTTGGAGACACCCGCGCGAGGCGAAGGGTACAGTGCACCGGTAGACAAGGTGCACTAGCTGGATGGACCAAGACCAGGAAGGTCCACCGTGAGCCGAAGGCTATGCGTAGGGAAGGAAAAAACCCCTGTAACCCATATAGACGTAGGATCTTTTTAGAGGTAGATCTATAATCTCATGTACCCTGTCGAAAGACTATAAATAGTCATCTCCCTCATGTAATACACATTTTACTTCTCTTGACAACAGGTCCCCCTCCTTCGAGGATCCTCTAGTCTCTCTCGTAGTTACCGGGGGTCCCCTTTTCTACTGTCTAGCCCTCTTTGCTACGACAAATATGTTTGCACAGTTCTGTAGGTTAAGGTTATTGAGTGTCATTTGTTGTAGCAAAGAAAGTTTTAACAGATATGTAACTTCAGTTTAGTGGCACTAGATCGATATAAGCTTGACAAGTTTGCGAAAAAATGTGAATGTGTTTCAAGTCTGTTTGGAGCTTGTGCTGTTCTTTCCTTTGTACTCACTGAAGATATTAGACCCTGGGACATAGGGGCAGTTGAGCATTTTTTTTTGTGCCAAAGCTCCAATATATAGTAGGTATAACACATGTATATATAATTAGGTCACATGGTCATGTTTATATATACCCCAAGTGCACAATCCTGCCCACACTCAGACGGTTAAACCTGGTGGAATTTTTTTATTTAATCTTTTATTTAATTTTATTTTAAAATTAACTTATCGCAAACTTTATTTTCAATTCTGACCCCTTTGGTCACACAACTACTTATGGCGTGACAAAACAACACTGTCACGCCAGCCCATTTCTGGTCAAACTCTTGTCACGCCACTGATGGTGGTGTGACAGTGTTGTTTGGTCACGCCACCACCAGTGGCGTGACAAAAAATGCAATTTTGGGAACTTATCTTGTGGCGTAACTTTATCACGCCACATGTGATGGTGTGACCAAAGAAGTCAGAATTAGAAATAAAGTTTGCGAGAGATTAATTTTAACATAAAATTTAAAAAAAATAATAATAAAAGTTCGACCTGGTGGCCTCTCACACACACATCTCTCTCTCTCTCTCTTTCTCGATCGATCTGAGCATGAGACTGACACGGCGGTGCGCGGGGCGCGAAGGCATACCACACTCCGTCTTAGCCGTGAATACTCGATCCGACGGTCACCATGAAACCCACCACGATCGAGGTTTTCCTGCGCGATCCATGTGCGGGTCAGCGGGTGGGCACAAATGATAATATTCTGTACTAGCAACGATCCTTTCGCAAATTTCTCTCGTCCTCGATCTGGACCGCGCACCCCGCATCGGACGGTCTTTATTTCCCGTCATCAAGGATGCCCGGGCCCAGGATCGCGCATAGGTCCATTAGGCCCAGTTTGACCCAACACCAGCACACCCTCGTCTTCTCCGTCCGCGGGACGCACGCCACGCCGCCGCCTTGTCCCCTCTCGTCTGATCGTCTCTCTCTTCCACAGTTGCCACCACGCTTTCCTACCTCTGCCACGGACCTACGGCTTCGTTCGTCCGGGGTTTCCTCGGTGTCAAGGTGAGTAAAACCTCACCATCTCAGGCACTTGTTTTTAGCGGGGGGGTTTGTGCTCTACGCTTTACTTCGCAGCAAGTCTGATGGGCTGGGAGGCGTAAGTTCGCTATGGATTTTGCCACTCGCTAGAGTTTCCGGTTCTTTATTTTCGGTTCTTGTATCTTGATGTTGACTGGACTTGGTCTAGTTTTCTTCAGGGTTCCTGCTTCTTCTTTTCCCCCAAACTAACAGGCTAGGCAGGGGTATTCTAGGGGGAAATGGGAATATTTTTAACCATTAAGGACCGGAGAGTTGATAGGTTATGTTATGGGGCAATCTAAGTTTAGTTTTGATGAGCACTGGATTAACTTGTCGATTCCTGATCTCGGTTGTGAGCAAAACAGAACTTTGCAATAGGAGGCCTCAGAGCATGGCAATGGAGATTAGAGCCCGGGAATCTGTGAATATGTGGGATTGGTATTCAGTAGTGTTTAATGGCCAATTGCGACGTGGGAAGCATAAAATTCAATTTATGTTGTGCGTTCTTAGTTAAAATCGTTTACTCTCAGGCTCCCCTCATCCACGGCTAAGCAGCTTGGTTCTTAGATAAGATCATCATTAGCCAGTTAGCAGGCCAAACTTACGGAGTGTTTAGGATCTTGGCTGAAGTGTTCGTGCAAAACTGTAATTCTAGAATTAGTTATATGAGTAGCAATCACCAGAAACATCAGTAAGCATTGATGCATGAACATTTGAAGACAGTTGGATATGTATTTAAATGAACAGCGGTAACAAAGTAGACAAATAAATGACAATATAGGATTAGTTAAGTGGAATTACAATAACCTTTACTCTAATTGCAAAGGGAAATCTTGTTCATTTTAAAAAGGTCATATGCACGTCCACTACTGTTTTATCTCATGTTGGTAATATGCACGGTCTTGCGATTCCGATGCTAGTATTGTTCTTCTGCCCTTGCCACAACCTGCATTTTGTATATCAACTCTAAATTGATGGGATCTCCTTCTTGGATTGCAATGAACAACCCACTCCTATTGTAGATGGAAAGTAAGCTCTCGTACAACTCGCTTTTGAAATGAGGAAATTGAGTGTGTTTACAAGTCCTAGCACCACCTACATACATTGTCAAGCGACACTGCTGATGCCTCGTAGCTACTGATGACCCATCAATTCTTTTGCTCTGTCCACAAGAGAGGACAGAGGTTCGTTGTACTCCATGAATCCTGCATCGCCCAAGAATAGCCTGTAGTTCTCAGCCTTTGAGGGCATCTCTTCTACCACCGACAGTGCTTCCATCATCCGGCATTCGTTGAAACAGTTTGCATAGCAAGAATTGCACTCCATCATGTATATGGCTTGCTCAAGTATCGCCCTCCTGATCCCAGGACAACAAGCACTGGGTTTCATATTTGCATTCAGTGCGTCCACAAGCCTCTTCACAAATCTTTGCTTAACCTGACCGTTCTCTAGTTCTCGGGCAAAGTCCTCAGGGATGACCTTGCATATCTGTGAACTAAGGCCAATAAGGACCTCTAGTTCTGCCCCTTCAGCGTCCATTATTCTTTCCAACACCTGTAGTGGAAATAGCAAAGTCATGTAGCATGATTAGTGAAACATAATTGGACAAAGTACAGTTATACCTATATAGTTCAGTAGTAAACAAATGTCCAAAAGTACAAAAATGCACATCAAATTTCACCAACATATAACGTACAAGAACATATGCAAATGGTAAATTACATTATCTATCTCTCATATTGCACTTGTTGCTTGAATTAGCAGGGCTCACCTCTCGCATGGTGTGAGATAGTTCCTTCAGGTCTGATTCTCTGAGCTCGGGTCGAGCGTGCAGGCACAGATTACGCAACAGGCTTGCCACCACGTATATGTGTTTGTCATCATGGATCAGGATCATAGTTTTGAGTTTTTCAACGAACTCTGGTTCCTTCAACATAACCAAGCAATTTTGGACACTATCCATTGCCAACATTGCCAGTGCTTGCCCGGCGACCTTTCGTAGCAAGCACTCAGCATTTGTACTCGAGGATCCGTCTGAGATGAGAAATGCCTGCATCAGCCTGGAAATGATCAGTTGGATGCGACCAATCTCCTGCCTTGTGTCCCCATCAACCGCAAGGTTTCTGAAGATTCCTGCCACCAGCTTTCTCAATTTCTGGCTGCTCCTGCTGTCTCCTAAGATCTCTGCGAGGTTTCTCAGCAGGAAGGGATGTTTCGCTATCTTGTACCGCAGTGTTATGCCGATTTCCCCGTCAATTTTTGTGAGCCTCTGCAGCACCTCCAGTGATGACTTCACTAGGACCTTTTGTTGTGCCTCGGTGTTTGTCGTTTCAATTCTGTAGCCTGTGAATCCTACGATCTTTGGGATGAGGTCTGTTGCTTTGCTGATTTCTACACAGTTGTCCTGATCACAACCAGCGAGACTGTCAATTATTGACATGCCCATCGCAGGGAGAAGATCGTGGTCTGTCACCAGTTCCTCCTTGGGAATTGACCAGAATTCTGAAATCCGCCGCCAGCATCTTAGTACGTAGGAGTTATGTGCAGCTGTGCCAACTTGTTGAGTCGAGCGGGTTGGTGTTTCCAGCAAGTTATCAGTGTTTGAAATTGGATCATGTCTTTCCTCTTGGTTGTCAGCACCATTCAGAATTGGATCTGGTCTTTCCTCTTGTTCATCATCTGCATCCAGAAGTGGGTTTCCTCTTTTTCGTTTGTTATCAGCATCCAGAAGTGCAGATACAAGCTGCATTGTCCCCGGGATAGTGGTCACTCGGAGGTTCTTTGCAAGCTCAACGGTAATCTTGGCGGCAAATAATCTGATCGCTTTATCCTCTGGACTTGTCCAATCCAACATTCTGATTAATCTGGCCGTCGTCTTCGTCGAAGGTGTGAGTTTTGAGAGAAGCTGTGCCTTGGTTGGCTCTCTTTGCAGAAAGATGTGCAGCATCCGAATCCCGTAGAGCTGATTCTTGGGCGAGTCTGAGTTTAGGGAATGCATGGCAAAGGCGATGAGGCTAATCTTCTTTGGAGCAAGCACACCCCCTTCCATGCATTTCTCCAAGGCATGTGTATAGTACAGATTGACAGATTCTAGTCCCCACTGACCTTTAAATCCAACACGGCGGACGAGGCATCTCCGAGGGATGAACGAAAAGAATTCCAGCATGCAGGCCACAATGTAGAGTATTCCTTGGCCAAGCACCATCCCATAGAAGATACTTAGAGATGGCGCAAGGTTTACCTTGCCCTCTTTGTTTGTCATTTCCGTATGATTTCCATCATCTTTGTAGTTATGCTGTATAAGGCGTATCAGTGCGAGCACGACACGCACGACAGCTGCTGGAATTTGTAAGTTGCCAAATGACACGATCACTAAAGCACATACTTCGATTATGATCATGATAAATCGATCGATTGGATCAGGAGGCATAAAAACCAACATCACTATCCCAGCAAACATGCACAAGTTTAGAATAACTCGACGCCAAAATACTTGGCTGCTGCCTAGAGCACTATCTACAAGTTTGATTATTCTTGTGAACCGCAGCCTGCTGATTGTTAGTAGGAGCACTGCCACAAGTAGTACTAGAAAGACTATCCATTTGGCCATCGAGGTTTCGAAAGTGGATCCGACTATTGAGTCATCCCCATAGTCACCTCGTTTAGAGCGGATTGAGGGAGACATCAATAGGATTGCAACCAAGGGGCTCCATAGCGATGTGGCACGGCGTAGGGGATTGCGTAGTAGTTTCAGAGCTCTTGGAGACAGAAACTGGCCAAGGGCAAGTACCATGAATAAAAGCACCATATTACCCATCAAATACCGCTTCCAGAGGATCAACATTACATCGGAGAAACATAAGATCACGATCAGCCCTTTCCCGTCAAGAGGTCTAAAAGCACCTTTAGTACTGAAGAATAATTGGTAATCCAGTCGGTTGTTGCGGCTGAACATCCTGAAGTATATATATGGTGTAATTAAACAAAAAGGACATACTTGCACAAACCAAAGACGACATACTTGTATTTAAATCACAATGTTGTTTAGAAAATTAGTAAAATATCAATGGATTCACAAGATGCAGGACAGTTATGAAACTAACTGAACTTGACAATATTCCAGCACAGTTTTAATGCCTTGTTTCTTGTTTGGGCTGTTCAACTCCATAACTAAGCTTTTAGGACACTGATGCACTCAATAGGAGCCGGGCCAGAATTTGTGGGAGTACGTTTTATTTCAGTTCACGCAGAATTTGTGGGAGTACGTTTTATGACATCCTGAAGTATATATATGGTGTAACTAACTAAGCTTGTTTGTGTCACTGCAGTTGCGTCTATCGACGAGGCCACCCGTGTCGTGGAGCAGCTCTTGGGCCCTTATACCGGCGAAGAGCACGCGAAGCGCAAGCTAGTTGTGTGGGAGCCTCGTTTGAATCGCGCATATGCAGACCCGGCGGTCCGTCTTGCGGAGCGCCCAGACCCAGACAAGGGGAGGAGGAAGCGGGCCCACGTGCCCGAGGAGTGCGACGTTGCGGGGCCGATCGCCGCGAGGCCCCTGCACTCTGTTGGATGTGGCGGTGCGGGCGGCCCCTCCTGCGCGAGGGTGGATGCGGCGGAGAGGCCGGCAAAGAGGGTGGCGCAAGGGACCCCAGAGCAGGCGGAGCATGCTCGCTCGAGCAGCTCGTCTTCAGGAGAGCATGCTGTGTCCCCCACGGAGGGCATTGCTTCGTGGGCGATGGGGCGTGCTACAGTGGAGGCTGGGGAGGGGGTGGCGACCTCATTTGGGATAGCGAGCTTGCCCCTTGAGGAGTCCTCGGCCGGCAGCACCCAATCGCACATTTGTGGCGAGGGTTCCACAGACACCTGGGTCCTGCTCGCACTCCGAGCGGCGATCCGATCGAGGTGTTGCTCCCCCCTTTTCCCCCGATTTTTTTTCATAGTTTGGAGTATGTGCGCGGCTCTGACCCGTATCACTGCCTCGCAGTCCTGAGTGACAAGGAGGAGACAGCCGGCGGTGGTGGCTCCGCCTCGGCGGGTTCCGAGGCGGCGCCTTCATAGGCTGCTGATCCGACCGACGTGGCCACTGCGAATCTGGGCCCGCTTTGCCCCACAGATTTCAAGGTTAGTGCCGATGCTGCGGGGGTTTGCGAGGAGGTCGCCCGCTTCACCGCCCCATCTTACGTGGGGTATCTCTTCTGGAACATGTCCCTTAAGGGGATGTTCTGGTCCATCGAGGCAAACGCCGTGAAGGTGCATGTTTTGCATTGTTGGTCTTTTTTTTGTTTTTGTTTTTGGACGACGTGCTTCATACAAACCCTGATGCTATCGCGCGTGCTCAAGGGCGACATCTCGCGCGACTTTGATGAAATCCAGAGACGAGTTGACTCAGAGCATGCGCGGAGGATGAAACCCTCGCTGACAAGGCGAAGGCCCTAGAGGCCATGGTGGTGGAGCTGGAAAGGGAGCACGCCGACTTGCACGAGGAGGTGCAGACGCTTCGACGCGTTTGGGCCGACCTCGAGACGGAGATTCAAGCGAAGCGGGAGCTCTCGCACTCTATGGCGCTAGCATCCTGGGAGGCCATGGAGTCCCTAGAGGGCGCGGTGGCGGACCTCGGTGCCCTGCCTCCCCCGAGGCGGCACACTGTGGGGGAGATGGACATCACCCTCGGGCGTCTCCACCGCGTTGGGGAGGTGTGCCTGCCGACGGCCCGGGCGTATAGGGACCACTGCGTGAAGGTGGCTTGGACAACGGCCTTTGCCTGCCTTCAAAAGTCCGGGTGCGAACATTTGGACGCCCTCGCTACCCGCTCCGTGGTAGTGGCGACCGCGAGAAGGTTGCCGCCGAACATCGCCAGATGCGGAAGGCGAGCAACGTCTTCATCTAGGACTTCTGGGTGCCGCGCGGCTGCAAGGCGGCGATGGACTCCCTCCAGGCGGTGCAAGCCCAGAAGAAGAAGGGCAAGGCACCAACGAATGACTAGGAGGCCGACGAGCGGGGGGACACCAACAGAGACAAGGTGTGACCCTCCGCTTGCTCGCCTGAGTCCTTTAGATTATTGTAACTAGGTTTTAGCGAATTAGCCCTTCTATTTTTGTTGCCCCGTCCCCTTCAGGGCCCATGCATCGAAGGGGGCTGATGTGGGGGGTTCGCCTCTTTTTGTAATGACCTTTTTTGAATGAAAAAGATGTTTGGAAAATTGGTTGTTTGTGAAGTTTTGGTGTGGTTCGTTTAGTGTGCTTTGCGGTTACGCGTTCTGAACTCGTGGTTTGCGCAGGCTGATCTTCCACCACTTAGTTGTACTGCTGGCTAGGGGCTTCGGTCGTCCGAGGGGCGCATGGTGAAGGTAACTACCCCCAGCGCGGGCCAAAGGCGGAGCACTGCCTTCGTTCTATCTGGCCGCTGCAGTTGTGCTATCAGGGTGTCATGCACCGTGGTGTGAAGTGGCAGCGTTGGTGCTTGGTGAACCCTAAGGGGACCATGGAGTAGTTCGGGCTGTTTCGTCAGCGCAAGGCTACCGTAGCACGTGAAGGGATCGCCTGCTTTTGGGAGTAGCAAGGCTGTGCAACATCGAAAGAAGGCCCTTTGAGATCGTGCGCCGAGTCCGTAGCTCCGGCCCCACCCTCCTCCCCCCCCGCTGTGAAGTACCATTCGAGGCGGTGTGCAGTAGGTACGCGGGAAGGGACCTCCTAAAGTTCATGGAGACTGGGCCGTTCGATGAGGAACTGCGAGAGTGGCTACTGCGCCCGGACGTGTTGTAAGCTGAGGCATCGTAGTCATTGATTGTATGTACTCTATTTATTTGGAATTTGTTGTGATGAATAAAGCCTACTTTGCTGGTATATATGCGTGTTCGGTGTTTGCTTGACCATCTGTTTCTTTTTGGATCTACATAAGGCTCCAAAGCCTATCTCTCTTTTTGCGAGGAGGGAGGTGAAGCCCAGCGCTGTCCCCCACACTTTTTTAGATGGGGCTTCGGGGGAGCCCTAACCTCTCCTTTTTTTGCGAGGGGGGAGGTGAAGCCTAGCGTCGCCCCCCTTATTTTTTTTAGATAGGGCTCTGGGGGAGTCCTATCCTCTCTTTTTTTGCGAGGGGGGAGGCGGAGCCTAGCGCCGTCCCCATACTTTTTTGGATAGGGCTTCGGGGTAGCCCTGGCCTCTCTTTTTTCTTGCGAGAGGGGGGGCAAAGCCTAGCGTCGTCCCCCATACTTTTTTAGATAGGGCTCCAAGGGAGCCCTAACTCCTTTTTTGCGAGGGAGGTGAAGCCTAGCGCCGTCCTCCATACTTTTTTAGATAGGACTCCAAGGGAGCCCTAACTCCTTTTTTGCGAGGGAGGTGAAGCCTAGCGTCGTCCCCCATACTTTTTTAGATAGGGCCCTGGGGGAGCCCTAACCTCTCTTTTTGCGAGAGGGAGGCGAAGTCTAGTGCCGTCCCCCATACTTTTTTTAGATAGGGCTCCAGGAGAGCCCTAACCTCCCTTTTTTGCGAGGGGAGAGGCGAAGCCTAGCGCCGTGCCTCACACTTTTTTAGATAGGGCTCTGGGGGAGCATAACCTCTCTTTTTGTGAGGGGGAAGCGAAGCCTAGCGTCGCCCCTACACTTTTTTATATAGGGCTCTCCCGAGGCGAAGTCTAGCATCGTCCCCCATATTTTTTTAGATAGGACTCCGGGAGAGCCCTAACCTTTTTTTACGAGGGGGAGGCGAAGCCTAGCGCCATCCCCTATACTTTTTTAGATAGGGCTCCGAGGGAGCCCTAACCTTTTTTTTGAAAGGGAGAGGGTGCGAAGCCTAGCGCTGCCCCCTATACTTTTTTAGATAAGGCTCCGGGGGAGCCCTAACTTTTTTTTTGCGAGGGGGGAGGGGCGGGCGAAGCCTAGCGCCGTCCCCCATAATTTTTAGATAGGGCTTCCGAGGAGCCCTAACCTTTTTTTGTGAGGGGGAGGCAAAGCCTAGCACCGTCCCCCCGGTGGACCTCGCACACTTGTGCCCGTAGGGGGCATCAGTGTGCACCAGGGCTGTGAGCCATGTGCGGTGCCTTTGTTTATACACTCGTGCCTGCGGGGGGCATCGGTGTGCACCGGGTGATGGGGACATCCCTATTATTACTACATCTTCCCATTCTCTAAGTGTGCATGAGTACAATGTTGATAATGTTCATGATGTGCATAAGTGTCCAATGACAAGAACTAGAGCCAAATTACTAAACAACTGGTGCGTTTGTTTCTTAAAGAGTTTTCTTTTGCTAATGAGAATTGGATACTACCTCATGCCAATACATTGTGCATTCTCAGGTTTATTAATTGCGAAGACTTTGGAATCGAGTAGGAGGAAAGGGAAGCAACGGAGAAGCACAAAGAAGATGGCAGCCATACATGCAGCCAAGCACATGGGAGAGCAAGGGGGAAGAAGCAAATGCGGTGGAAGAGCAAAAGAGGAGAAGCCCAAGAATCCAAAGCCCAAGTTTTGAATAAGATTTCCAAGCCCAATTTAGACCTCCCACATGTCCAACTGAAATCAAACTTGGAATCAACTCAGAACTCAATTCGCATTCGGTTCGGAACAACCCAATAGGGCCGTAATAAAAATACCATAACATTCTCATACGGAGTCCGATTGGGGTGCTCATGTGCTTGTTTGAAAGCTTATTCCAAGGCCCACGCAATGGATAAGGCCCAATCTTCAAAAACCTTATGGTCACGCCACAATAACCGAAACAATGTGACAGGTGTAAATTTAGGTTTTCTTTTTGTGTGGGTTTGAGTCCAACACATGTAGGGATGAGTTGGAGTCGGTTTAGATACCTTGTGGCCGACCCTAGGGGTCATATATACTCTTGTTTTCGAGCCTTTTGAGGGGAGACCACTTTTGATATGGGAAATATCAGATTGGATTGCTTGCAATTGCTCTTGTTCTTCCAAGGGGTGCCAAACACACTTGAGGAGAATTGGAGTGTTGAATAGAGATCGTTCAACCTTTCCGTTGGGAATTAGGAGCACGATAGATCTTCACTTGGTGGTCGGTGAAGATCAACGCGTGTGTGTTCTTACGAATTAAAGAGTGCTAGCTCTTACATTGGCAATGGGGGATCACTACGATTCGAGAGGCTACGTGTGAGTATCTTGATCCTACGTCGAGAAGGTCGGGCGACCCCGTATCATCGGGGCTGTGAGCCATGTGCAGTGTCTTCATTTATACACTCGTGCCTGCGGGAGGCATCGGTGTGCACCAGGGTTGTGAGCCATGCGCGGTGTCTATTTCATTGATGGGGGGCCAAATGCCCAAAGTCGTACATATGCTTTTGTACATGCCTCCGCTGTCCTAGCGTGGTGGGGCGGAGATTGCCTAGGCACAGCCGGGTTTTTTTTACAATTGAGTGACCCTAAGGATAAAACTTGCAGAGGCTTTTGGTGTTCCACGTGTGGTCCAGTTGTTGTCCCTCCGGTGTTGCGACGCCCTTGTTGCGCGGGTGATGATGTATGACCCCTCCCATTTGGACCCTAGCTTGCCTATGGTTGCGGGATTTGCGACGCGTTTGAGGACCATGTCGCCTACCGCTAGTGGGCGGACCCTGGCCTTCTTGTTATATGTCACCATGATGCCTGCGGCATATGTTGCCATGGTTATGGAGTCCTCCTGGTTTTCTTCGAGGAGGTCCAGGGAGACCTCACGGTTTCTGAGCTCATGATCCACCCTGGCACGGAGGGACTTCGCCGTGAGCTCTCCTGGGGTCATTGCTTCATCGGCGAAGAAGAGTTTAAATGGTGAAAATCCCGTGGCCGGGGTAGTTGAGGTGCGGAGCGCCCACAGAGCTTTGAGGAGTTCTTTGGGCCAAAGGCCCTTCGGCATGCCAACGAGGCACTTCGTTAGCCCCTCTAGGAGGCTATCGTTGGCTCTCTCTATCGCTTTGTTGGACTCGGGATGCCCTACTAACGCGAAGCATATGTTTGTTCCTAAGCCTTCGCAAAATGCTTTGAAGCGTGCGGAGTCGAATTGGGTGCCGTTGTCGGCGATGATGTTGCTCAGCACCCCGTATCTGCAGATGATGTTTTTCCATACGAACCGTTGGGTTGCCGCGGCGGTGACTTTTGGTACGGGCTCCGCCTCTATCCATCTTGAGAAGTATTCAATGGCGACGAATGTGAAGCGAAGGTTGCCTTTGGCCGCCGAGGATGGGCCAATGATGTCGAGGCCCCACCGTGCGAAGGGCCAGACCAGGGGTAGGGGCTGCAACGGCACCGCCGGTGCCTTCGGGCTACGGCCAACCCATTGGCATCCCTGGTAGCACTGGACAAGGCTTTGCGCATCGCACAACGCTGTCGGCCGGTATAAGCCTTGGCGGAAGGCCTTCACCATGAGTCCTCGAGGGGCTTGGTGCGCGCCGCATGGCCCCTCGTGGATGTCCCGTAGGAGGGATTGGCTCTCTTCCCGCGATACGCACCGTAGCAGGGGAGTGCAGACACCCCTTTGTATCGTAGCCCATTTATGATGCAGTAGTTTTGAACGCGGTGCTGGAGGTGCTTTGCTTCGGCGGGGTCATTGAGCCCTTCACCTATTAGGTATTTGGTGACGACATCCCACTAGTCAGCTTTGTAGATGAGAAGTACAAGGTTCGACCGGCGCACATCGACCTGCACTTCGGACGAAGCCCCTTGTGCTTCGGGCGCAGCTGAGGGCGCGTGTAGTACCTCGTAGAAGATATTTGGCGGAGGACATTCGACGGAGCTGGCCAGTTTTGCAGGTTTGTTAGCCGTTTCATTGTTTCCCCTGGGGATGGTTTTAACGGTGATGCCAAGGAAGTGTTTCGCTGTCCCGTGGACTGTGGCGATGTATCTGGCCATCTCGGGGTCCCTGGCCGCGAACGACTTGTCGAAGTGGCCCGCCATAAGGCGCGAGTTGCTTTTGATGATTATGCGTTTGGCCCCCAAAGTCTTGGCCTTGCGGAGGCCCAGTAGCAGAGCTTTGTATTCGGAGGCGTTATTTGTTGTTGGAAAGTCGAGGCGAGCAGTGTGTGACATGCTTCGCCTGTTCATTGCGACCAGGATGGCCACCGCGCCTACCCCCGCGGCGCACCAAGAGACGTCGGTGTAGATTGTCCATGGGGCCTCGATTTGGTTTGGGGGTTGCTCCTTGAATTAGGGAGTCCATTCAACGACGAAGTCGGCGAGGGCCTGTGATTTGATGGTCATGCGCGCGACGAAGGTAAGGTCGAAGAGCGCCAGCTCGGCGACCCATTTGCCTATTCGTCCCAAGGCGTGCTTGTTTCGTAGCATCAGCATGAGGGGGTAAGACGTTGGGACCTGATGACGTGTGCTAGGAAGTAGTGTCGTAGCTTGCCGAAGTCATGAGTAGGGCATATGCCAGCTTTTCCAGCTCTGTGTATCTGACCCTGGCCCCTTGCAGGGCCATCGATACGTAGTACACAGGGCGTTGTCTATTGTGTTCTTGGACAAGGACCGCGCTCACCGCTGAGGAGGAGGCAGTGAGGTACAATAGTAGATTGGCGTTGGGCTTCAGGCTGACTAGGCTTGGCAATTGGGTGAGGTATTTTTTAAGCTCTTCGAATGACTTTTGGCAGTCTTTCGTCCATCAGAACGGCTCCTCTCCCTGAAGTGTCTTGAAAAAGGGCAAGGCCCGCTCCGTGGAGCGAGATAAAAATTGACTAAGGGCTACGAGGCGCCCCGTTAATCTTTGCACCTCTCGGGCGCTGCAGGGGGCTCTATTTCTTGGATGGCTTTTATTTTCTCGGGCTTGGCCTTGATGCCTCTTTCAGACATGAGGAATCCTAGGAGCTTGCCCGCCTTTACGCCGAAGGCACATTTTTCTGGGTTCAGCTTGACCCCCTCCGCCCAGAGGTTGGCGAAGCTTTCTTGCAGGTCTGTTGTGTGGGAGCTTGAGAGAGCACTCTTAACCACGATGTCGTTGATGTGTGCCTCGACGTTGCGGCCGAGTTGCTTGGCTAGCACCTTCGTAATGAGGAGGGTGAAGGTAGCCCCCACGTTCTTGAGGCCAAAGGACATCCTGGTGAAGCAATAGGTGCCAATGGGGGTGATGAAGGAGGTCTTTGATTCGTCCTCCTTGACCATGAATATCTGATGATAGCCGGAGTAGGCGTCGAGGAAGCTCATCAGCTCGCAGCCCGAGGTGGCGTCCACTAGTTGGTTGATGCGGGTAGGGGAAATCATCCTTCGGCGATGCTTTGTTGAGACTGGTGAAGTCGACACACATACGCCATTTGCCAGTGTTCTTCTGTACCAGAATGGGTTTGGCTAGCCATTCGAAGTGCTTGATCTCCTGAATGACCCCCCGCCTTTAGTAGCTTAGCTATTTCTTTCTTGGCCGCCTCCAGCCGTTCTGCCGACATGCGACACAGTTTTTGTTTCTTAGGGGGATGCCTTGCTTTTAATGGCCGGGTGGTGCTCGATGGTCTCCCGGGTTACCTCAGGGATGTCCTCGGGCCCCCATGTGAAAATGTCCGCATTGTTGCGGAGTACCTCAAGAATGGCTTCATGTGCTTTCGTTTGGAGATGGCTCCAAAGGCCACCGTCTTCTCCAGGGAGGCTTCTCTCAAAGGGACCCTTCAGAGCTGCCCCTCTGGCTTGGCCTTCGGCACCCATTTTGCTGAAGGGGTGCCCGCACGGGTGTTTGTGTCTACTTGGACCGCGTGGATGTGGCAGGCCGGTGCGATTGTTTCAAGCTCCATTTGCATTGCCAGGTCTCCGCACACTGTAATTATGCCCTCGGGCGCGAGGATGTTTATGCATAGGTAGTTGTGGTGCGCTATTGCACCGAAAGTATTTAGTGTGGCGCGGCTGAGGATGGCGTTGTATTAGTAGGGAATTTGAACGATGTCGAATGTGATGACCTCGGTCCGTGAGGCGAAGTCGTCGCTTAATGTGACGACCAGGTCAATTTGACCCAAGACTGTCACGGGCTTTCCCCTGAAGCCTACCAGAGGTATACCTAGGGGCGATAGGAGATCCTTGGGGATCATCATCTTGTCGAAAGCATCCGCGAAAAGTAGGTCTGTGGAGCTTCCTCTGTCCACGAGGACGCGCCTAACCTCGAAGTCTACGATGCTGGCGGAGATGACGAGAGGGTCCTGATGAGGGAAGTACAGGCCCTTGGCATCTTCGGGGCCGATGGTGATCGGTATCTCGGCATAGCACAGCGGGCTTGTGGCAGGGTACGTCGTGACATGGTGTATCTGCCGGGCGTATGTGCGCCGCTGGTTGCCATCCCCCGTTATGCCCACAGCCTCGGCCCCAGCCACAACCGCCTCAGCTTCCTCGCCTCCCCCCTTCACGGGGTTGCCCGCCATCCATGTGGTACACGCTTCGCCCCTTTCGACGGTAGTCGTTGGCCCGTGGTTTGGTAACCACCCCCGCGGTGGTTGTTGTAGGTTCCTCCTTCTCGGGCAGACTGCTCGGTGGTGGCGCCGGGACGACCAACGCCTGCACCCCTGTCCTTCGAGTGCTGTCTTCCTTCGCCCGGGCTTATTCTTCCATTTTGTCGAAAAGCTCCGCCACGGTGCAGATGGGCTTGCGAGCCAACCTTTTCCACAGGGGACATTTTGAAGTCCGCATGTGGTCGTGTTTATAACGGTGATTTCATTGACCCCCTTTACTTGGCACTTCACCTCCGCGAACTTCTTGAAGAAGTTGCGCACGAGGTCCCACAACTACTCCCACGCGTATATCGATGGGGGGTGAAGAACCAAGTCAACGCCATGCCCCCGAGGGTGAGGGTGATGCTTTTTGCCTTAGTGGAGTCGTCTCCTCCGGCTGCCTCAATGGCAGTTTCGTACACCCAGAGGAACTCCAAGGGGTCCATGCACCCCTCGAATGGCCTGACGTCCGGCATTTTGAAGCCTGGAGGCTAGCGGGCCGTCTCAAGCCCAGCGCTCAACGAGGAGTTTGGGTCCCCCTAGAGCAATGAGATTACAGATCTGCCCCTAAAAAGTCCTTATGCCTTCGGCTCATGGTGAACCCCTGGTCTTGGTCCATCTGGTTGGTACACTTGGTCCATCGGTGCTTTCCACCCTTCGCCCCGTGCGGGGCGTCCACAGGCTGAGGGAGCCTCGGACACCCCTCGGAGCCCCTAAGGTGGCCCCAGGGAACTCCTGACTCCTGAGTTCGTAGTGCTCAGCGGTCCTTCGAAAGCCTTCGCATCGCCTTCAAAGGCCATTGCCCCACGTGGGCCTCCTGGTGGCCTTCATGTGGTCTTCGGGGCCCTCCCGAAGGTGTACTTAGTACTCCTTGGCGACCCCGTGCCACGCCTCCGGCTCATGGCATTCGTGAGGGCCAGGGGGGCACTTGCGGTCTTCATCGGGTCGTCAGGCCGTCCCTACGATACAGGTTACTTACTATAAACTATAATTTTATCCCAGGGGAATACCTAGTGCAAAACCATTTTGGGATAATATTGTGTATGCTATTGGAGCTTCTCTATATTCACTTTACGTAAAAAATAACATCTCTATATTTTTGATTTGCCATTCAAAATTGCATAATCCTATTTTTGTGTATACCATCCAATAGTAGTAGGCCAGTAGCTTGATGCCTAGTGCAACTTGACAGGTCAAGCACCGGAAAAAGATAATCTTACCCCTCATTGTCTTCTACCTCTTGTCTTTGCTCTCTCCTCTTCCTTTCTTCCTCACTGTCGGCAGCGTCCCCAACTCCTCATCGCTGTACTCCAGCACCGTGGAAGTCGCCAGGGGCGCTACTGCTGCCGCCGTCGCTGCCTCCTTCCACCGAGGCTGTTGGGCGCCGCTGCGGTATTCCTCCCTGAGCGTGCATCGCCGCAGCCGCGAGGCTGCGCTGATGTTAGATAATCTTTGTGTTTTTAGTTTTCTTTTCTGAGTAAGTCCGTGTCCGTTTCTATGTCAAAATAGAAACCGAGTCTGTTTAGTATTTTGAGCCTTTATAAGTGGGAGTTAGAGAAAGCAATGTAAGCAGAGAGAAGCAATGTGAGTCAAGCAATAGATAAATCGAAAAAGCGCATGCAAAGACGTAAATCTTGCCTCAAAGAAGGCGTGTCTTATTTATCTTCTAGTCGATCCGTTTCTCAAGCACGTGCGTGTGTTGTGCTCCTTGGAGATCGGCTAAGCGTGATTTTTAATCTTCGCTCGATTGTTCCAACAATTGGTATCGAGCTTGTGTTCAAACCCTAGTCGCTGTCCCGGAGGGTGATCTCAACTCCCGGTGGCATATACGGCATGGCGGCAGTGCGGCGACGTCCGAGGCGCGCGGGCGGCCGGGTCGAGCCATGGTGAAGGATGGGTGACCCTGTGGCGGCGAGACGGGAGTGCGCACGCGGCGGATCCCGGCGACGGATCAGGTGCGGCAGCGGCAAAGCATGTGGCGGGGTGCGACGGCTCGATGCGCGAGACCGATGCACTATCTGTGTGTTACTCAAGTTGAAGTTGTGACCAACTTGAAGTCTGAGTACGAGTTGGGGTGCAAGTCGTAGTTGAGACCGACTACCTCAATGAGTAAGAGTCCAAGACGTGTTCGAGTTGTGCCACCGTCTTCGGACAAAGAAGTATGAGCCAAGTTGAAGTTGTGTCCAACTTGGAGCCCAAGACGTGTTAGAGTTGTGCCACCGTCTTCGGGTAAGTGTGTGGGAGCTATGTTGAAGTTGTGTCCAACTGGAAGCACACGAAATATAAATACGTACACAAAGATTAGGGAGTGATTGTTAGATAATCTTTGTGTTTTTAGTTTTCTTTTCTGAGTAAGTCCGTGTCCGTTTCTATGTCAAAATAGAAACCGAGTGCATTTAGTATTTTGAGCCTTTATAAGTGGGAGTTAGAGAAAGCAATGTGCAGAGAGAAGCAATGTGAGTCAAGCAATAGATAAATCGAAAATCGCTGCGGCAAAGACGTAAATCTTGCCTCAAAGAAGTGCGTGTCTTATTTATCTTCTAGTCGATCCGTTTCTCAAGCCTGTGCGTGTGTTGTGCTCCTTGGAGATCGGCTTCAAGCGTGATTTTTAATCTTCGTTCGAGCTGTTCCAACAGCTGACACGGGCTGTCGACTATCATCTTCCTCTGTGGCTGTCGCGTGCCCTTTGATAGAACTGGAACCTCACAACACTCATACACGCACGCGGACGCTCGGCTGGATGAACTCACAGACTCACGAATGCAAAAACAAAATGAAGAGAGAGCACACAAAGCGGATGCAACGTGAAAACTGCTCGGCATGAGCCGACGGCGGCGCCAGGCCATCCGGCCGCGCTGGGAGCAAAAGGGGAGCAGCACCAAAGAGCTCTTGGCGCCATGAGCCATCCTTGCGGCAGGAGCAAGAAATCCCAAGAGAATAAAGCAATGGGAAGTAGTGGAGAGAGAAGAAAGAATGGGGAGAAGAACTGAAGAAGCAAGGTACCAGGAGGCTTTCGGCTGGAAAGAATAGCAGGAGAGAGAAAGTGAAGCTAGGGCTGGGGGAAAGCAAAAAGATAAGGAGTGGCTGGGAACGCTCCCGCGTGGGAAAAGGTAAGTGGCTGAGAACGTCCGATGCGTTTGGATGTAGGTAGGGGCGGATCTACAGTGTCCTAGTAGGGTGCACAGGACACCGAGTCCAAAAATCAATTTTCATTGGATATACTCATGTATATGTAGTGTGGACACCCCTAGCCCAACATGAGGGGACACCCCAAGCCATAGCTCAACCGAACGTGGTCCATCTTGCCTCACGGTCATTTTCATTCTGATCCGCCAATGGACGTAGGAACATTAACATTTCCCAAACTACTCAGATCTTTTCGTTGCTTCCCAAACTACTCAGATCTTTTCGTTGCTTCGGTTTCTCTTATTCAAAGCATTAACTGACTGTTGGTTGCATGCAGCAATAAATATGGCACTACTCTGCATACTCTGGCTACACATACACAAACTCTGCATGCATGCAAGAGAGAGACACATGAAGGCCACACATACACACATGGACTAAACCAGCCTATTAACGGCTCCTATTCCCATGGATCAGAGATCCTACTAAGGGCATGTACAATGGTATAGACAGCTACTGTCTATAACAACCATCCACGTCACTTATAGACAGCACTAAAGACAGCTCATACAATGGGTTGTCTTTTTAGTTGTCTATATAGATCACACAATCATTTAATGCTTTCATGGATCTAAAAATTCTATGTGGTAAAGCCGTCGATAGTTTCTTGGGTTTGATGCTGCAGTCGACTATGAAACTATAGATAGCAATTTTCTCTTTCTTCACTCTCTTTCCTCCACAACATCAAAAATCCTATATGGTAATGCTTATAGACAGCTTACATCATCTCATTGTACATGGCCTAACACAATACATGCGGCCACACTGCTGCAATTTACTCACGCCATGCATTAACTCCATGACCTATTCTAGCATATGTACATGCACACATTGAGCCACTAACTCGCCTGTGGATATCATGAGGATATGTGCACGATATTAAGATGATGTTACAATTGGCAATGTCATTTTTGGATTGCTATTTTCGTGTTTTCGCAAAAGTTCAAAGGTCGTCGAGTTCAGCGGTCGGCCAAAGATCGAGCGATCGATCGGCAGCGGTCCGACCGCCATTGAATGGCGGTCTGACCGGTTTTGTGCTGTTCATTGATTTAATTGTAGAATTGATTGTTGGGATAGATCATATCCATATTTGAATTGCATATGTGTTGCATATTGCATGTTTTCATCGACGTGGGTCAAGTTGTGAAGAACTTGTTCCGAGACGATTTCTCTATTATTCTTTGTGCGGTGTTTTGAAGGTCAATGACGGTCAACGGCGAGAGGATCGGGACTAAGCTTGGAGAGCCGAGGTCCGTAACGATCATGGATGCCGGGTGAGGTCAAGTGGCTCAAGCGTGGCGCGAGAATGGACGAGGATGACCGAGCGGTAGTTCGGTCGCGACGGGTTGATCAAGCGGCGCGGGGTCGGTGCAAGTGCCTTGGTGGTTCCGAGGAATCGGGACGGGAGAGACTTGCCGGCATGATGAGAGCCGTTGATCAACCTACACGTGGCGAGCAAGCAAGCGCCGACAGACTGGACTCGGTCCATGGAGAAGGATCGAGAAGGGTATTTTGGTAATTTCACCAAATACCGGCTTTGTGACGGTTGGCTAAACCACGGCGCGGACGTCGCAAGATGAAGTGGTTTAGGTCAAGAGATAATGGTTTCAGCGCTTTAAAAGCGTGCGTAAGTGTCCGTTCATGTTGGGCCTTAACGGAGCCCATTAGAGAAACTCTTCTAGAAGCAAGGCCTCTCTATAAATAGGGGTGTCTTTGGACAAACCACTTTAAGCACTTCATTTGCAAACCCTAGTTTGGTTTAGGGACTTAGAGAGAAAGAGAGAGGCTTAGGGTTCTAGGGAGATGAGTTGATTGTGTGCTCATGGATTGAGCTCTTGTCCTCCTTGAGGAGTGGTCAGTAACAAGCAACATCATGATTCAATCCATGGATGATTATCCAAAGATGTGTCTCTTTGTGTTTTTCCTTCTCATTTTATGATTTTGAGTCAATATTTGATCTTTTGGTTTTTTGGTTGATCTCTTGCCCACTTCTATCTTGCTGTGATGTGTGGGAATACATCTAGGATCATCAAGATCATCAATCTCCCACGAGCAAGTTTTAGATCGTGTTTTTCGTTTTGCTCGGTTTTGA
Source organism: Ampelocalamus luodianensis (assembly GCA_036346255.1). Taxonomy (NCBI): domain Eukaryota; kingdom Viridiplantae; phylum Streptophyta; class Magnoliopsida; order Poales; family Poaceae; genus Ampelocalamus; species Ampelocalamus luodianensis. The sequence continues at coordinate 333,321 of JAYEVH010000343.1, forward strand.
ACCTTCCTTGGTAAAACGGAAAAGATCAAAACTTTGAAGTAGATCTTTCGATCGTCACTTGGAATAGGTTCGAGATATCATTGGGAAGTTGTGTTCCAAATTTGGTCAAGTTTGGCCGTAGATCAAAAGTTAGATCGATTTTCGGTTTTGAAATAGTGCTGAAATTCGCGTTACGGTCGATTTTACTATTCACCGGTCGACCGCTCCTAGCCGGTCGACCGCTCTCTATGTCGGATCGACCGCTCTGTTCATCAACATTGTTCATCAATTTGAAAAATTGTGTTTCGATTGTTTCTTTCGGGGTTTGAAGGAAATTCAACATAAGTCTTCCATCGTGGTTTTCTATTGATCTTCATAGCTCTCATAGCTATAGGAGTGAAATTTGTGTTGAATCTAATATTTAAAAAGAAAAATTTGGTTAAGCTCCTATTCACCCCCCTCTAGTCGCCTTTCCGGTCCTACAATTGGTATCAGAGCACGGTTAGCTCTTCTTATAGATCTTAACAGGTCTTTGGAGCCATGGCGATCGACAAGTATGCAAACAAACCACATATCTTTGATGGATCTGATTTTTCTTATTGGAAGACTCGTATGCAATTCTACATCGAGGCTCAAGGGCACGCTATTTGGCTTAAGGTCAAAAATCCATATGTTGTGCCAGCCGATGACGATGTGATCACTCCGGATGTTGAGGCTAATAGCAAGGCTCAAACTTTACGATTCAAGGGCTTAGTCGATCCGAGTTTGAGCGTGTTGCTCATTTGAGGTCCGCTCATGAGATCCGGAGGACTCTTTGTGATTACCACGAGGTTCTCTGCGATCAAGGAAGTGAGACAGAACCAACTCAAGAAAGAATACTCAAAGATCGAGCAAAAGCCCGGTGAGTCTTTAGATGAGTTGTGGGAAGGTTCTCCAAGATTCTCGCATAATCTTCGTGTTTGTGGATCTTGTCTTCACTGAATCCGAGAATGCACGCCAGATTTTGGGTGCTCTTGATGTGAGAGTTTGGGGGATGAAAATCACTTCCATCAATGACAACACTATCATGAGTGAGCTTACCATGGACAAGCTCTACTCGAGGTTGAAGATGCATGAGATTGACTTTATCTCGCGTCTCCCAAGGCAGTCGATGGCGTTAGTGGTTGACCCTTCTAAGGGTAGTTCTTCTGATTCTTTTGATTTTAGCTCATCTGGTCTTTCTTTGTCCGCTTGGCATTCTTTGAGCGATGAGCAACTAGAGAAGATACCTGAGGATGACTTAGCCCTCCTATCCACCGCATTCTCGAGAGCATTCAACAAAGTAAGAAATAGGAGGAGAGGTGGACCTATCACTTGTTTTGAGTGTGGTGAGCCAAATCACATTCGCTCCAAGTGCCCCAAGTGAAGGGCAAAGAGGAGAAGGATTTTCTGAGACATCCACAAGCTAAGGATGCAAAGCTAAGAAGCCCAACTATCGCAAGTTCGTCAGTAGGGTCCTTGCCGCTCTCGAGAGTGTTGATATGAGCGATGTGGACTCGGGACGGAGGACGGCGACGATGACTCCCATGGCAAGAAGAAGACTCATGATTTCACGGCATGTGCTTCATGGCGGGACACCACGACGTCGACTCCTCCAACGACGACGAACTCTTCAAATGATCCCGACGAGGTATGTCCATCACCAAATGAAATGAAACGTGCTTTGGTTGTTCTTGAACAAAAGCGAAGAAGCAAGCTAAAAGATAAAGAAACAGGATACCATAATTGAAGACTTGAACCTAGAAATTGTTAGGCTCAAATCTATTAATCCTACAAATGATTGTGATTCTTGTCTTAGCTTGATGTTTGATCGACCAATCTACAAACTACTCATTCCTCATTACAAATCAATTAAAAGATGCTCTTGATGAAATTGAATCTCTCAAGTCTAGTCCTTCTTGTATGAATGCTATTGCTCTAGATGTGACTCTGTAGATGCTATTCCTTCACCTTGTTTAAACTGTATGCGTTGCTTGAATTAAAATTGAATAGCGCTACAAAAGAATTGCAGAAATTTGATCCTAGTCATACTTGCTCTCATTGTGAGGATAATAAGGTCAAAATGAAAGAGATGACTGAAATGGTTCTTTATTCTAGATCGCATCATGTGAAAATTGCCCTAAACTCAAAATTGAGAATGATGCTCTAAACAAGACTTTAAAGGAGAAAGCTAATATTGAAAAATCCATGTTCATGTGCATCCAAGAAAGATATTGACTCTTCTTGCCGTATCTTGTGTCTTGAAATTGAAATGAATGTAGATAAGATACAAGAGGCATTAGAGATAAATTTAAGGAGCAGTTGAATAGGATTAGGAATTCATATTGTGTGTCTTGTGAGGCATTAAAAGTTGAGATAGCTATTCTCAAGGATGAGTATGATGAGGCAATCAAGTCTAGTAATTGTTCGTCATGTAAGGACATAGCCAAAGAAAATGATTACCTAAAAGATACTCTTGAGAGATTTCTTGGTGGGAAGAAGAACCTCAACATGATTCTTGATACATCTAAGGTGAGTGTGAAGAATAGTGGCTTAGGTTTTAATTCAATAGAGCATTCCAAGAACCATCCACCTAAGATCACGAGAGTCGTTGAGAGTGGCTTGTTTGAGGTAGAACCCCGAACCATCTAAGATTGTTTTTAGATCTGCGAGTTTTGCCCAAACTTCTTCTAGCAAGACAGTGTTTCTACTTCAATAGGTCGGACCCTCAAAGGTCAAGTACCATTGCACCTTCTCGCAAGAAGGATGGCCACATTGTGGAGTTACGCTTCAGTAGAGCTAAGATTGAGAGGAAGGGAGGATGAGTGCTTTGAGGTCCATTAGAGGAGTTCCTTCACCTCTCTGTAGTCTCTAGAGCCAGCACTGTCTTTCATGCTAGACATAGGCCTAGGTTGGTAGATGACTTCTTTGACTCCTTTGGAGGTTCTAGGCGTTACGGTTTGGGATATCATGAGGAGAGACCACGGGTAGCATCTAGACAGGGGGAGTACCGACCTTTTGGTAGGTCGATTCGGAGAGGTCTAGGTGTTTCTCATGTGCATTCTGATGATTTTACTCTTAATCGTTTCTACTTTGCTTTTTATGGTGATCCTCCGCATCGTGTGACTCGATCTTTGGATTCCCAAGTCTTTTACTACTAACCCCAGTACTGAGGCACAGATGTTTCCTGCTTATGCCCTGTAGGTCCGTCGTGCGAGGAAGGAGGACATATGGCTTGTTGATTCTGGATGTTCTCGACACATGACTGGAGATTCTAGATGGTTCTCCTCCCTCACATGTGCATCCGGAAATGAGTTGATCACATTTGGGGATGCTTCTACCGGGACCGTGACAGCCAAGGGCACAGTGCGCGTCAACAACAAGTTCATGCTTAAGAACGTCGCTTTGGTAAGTAAGCTAAGGTATAATCTGCTATCTGTTTCTCAGCTGCTTGATGAGGGTCTAGAGGTAAGGTTTAAGAGTGGTGAGTGTAGAGTTCTAGACTCTTCAGGTGAGAATGTATTTGGGATCACTGGGTTTGAGAGGATCTTTAGTGCTGATTTGGTGTCTCTTCGCTTCCAGTTCTAGATGTCTTGTAGTCTCTGATTCTCATGATCTAGTCTTATGGCATCGTAGACTTGGACACATAGGTTTTGACCACTTGACTAGAGTCGGAGCAAGGATTTGATTAGAGGTTTGCCTAGGTGAAGGTCATTAGAGACCTAGTGTGCGCTCCTGTAGACATGGTAAGATGGTTTACGCTTCTCATCCACCTCTTACTTTAGTAATGGTGATGGTCAGTCGCTTTTGCACTTAGACACCGTTGGTCCTTCTAGAGTTCATCTGTTGGTGGAAAATGGTATGTGCTTGTGATTGTGGATGACTTCTCCAGGTATTCATGGGTTTATTTTCTAGTTTCTAAGGACGAGGTTTTTGGATTTTTTAGAGAATTGGTCCTTAGACTAGCTGTTGATCTTCCTGGAGCTTTGAGAGTCATTAGGAGTGACAATGGGACAGAATTCAAGAACTCTTCTTTTGCCACTTTCTGCACTGATAGGGGAATTGAGCATCAGTTCTCTTCTCCTAGAGTTCCTCAGCAGAATGGCGTTGTAGAGATGGCTAGAACCTTGCTAGATGAGCATTCCACACCTAGGAGATTTTGGGCTGAGGCGATCTCTACTGCTTGTTATGTGTCTAATAGGGTTTTCTTGAGATCTGTGATTGGCAAGACTTCTTATGAGCTTAGATTTGGTCATAGACCTAAAGTCTCTCATTTCAAGATTTTTGGTTGCAAGTGCTTCATTCTTAAACATGGCAATTTGGATAAATTTGAATCTAGATGTTCTGATGGCATATTCCTTGGATATCCTGCTCATTCTCGTGGCTTTCGTGTATTTAATTTGGATACTAACAAAATTGTTGAGACTTGCGAAGTCACTTTTGATGAGGCGATCCCGGTACTAGACCCGATCTTTGCGGTACGGGTTTCGATATTCGAAAGCATCTTCGTCGACGATGACTCGAGGATGAGGACCCAATCCATCCTCAAGTCTCTTCGAGATGGTTGGAGAGCACGCTACCACTACTCCGGCTTGGTGAGCGACCTCCTCCTATCTTCACCGACGACTGAGTGGCTCTGCTCCTACCTCCACACCCATGAGGTAGAGGCCACTCGCACCGAGAGCTCCTCTTCATATTCGCGACGACATCCTTTGAGCGGATGATCGGGATTTCAATGAGCGAGTCACTCGCTCGTGTTTATTTCTCCCGATTCTCATGCACATTACTGCTTTTGTCGCGTTTTTGAACCCGAGATGTCACCCATGCTTTATCTCGATTCCTCTTGGGTCAATGCCATGCATGAAGAACTTGAAAATTTTGAAAGAAACAAAGTCTGGACCTTAGTTGAACCTCCACGATATTCATGTAATTGGAACAAAATGGATTTTTAAAAATAAGCAAAGTGAGGATGGGTTGGTAGTTCGCAACAAGGCTAGGCTTGTAGCTCAAGGTTATTCAGGTAGAGGTTTAGACTTTGAAGAGACATTTGCTCTGTCGCTAGATTAGAAGCCATTCGCATCTTGCTAGCTTTGCTTCTTCTAAGGGCTTTAAGCTTTTTCAAATGGATGTCAAAAGTGCATTTCTTAATGGTTTCATAGAAGAAGAAGTCTATGTCAAGCAACCTCCGGCTTTGAAAATCATAAGTTCCCAAACCGTGTTTTAAACTCTCCAAAGCCTTGTATGGATTGAAGCAAGCCCCTAGAGCTTGGTATGATAGGCTTAAGAGTTTCCTACTTGATAATGAATTTAAAATGGGTTTGGTTGATAAAACCTTGTTCACTCTTAGGCATGGCGTTGATTTTTATTGGTTGATTTATGTGGATGATATCATATTCGGTGGTTCGTCTCATACTTTGGTGTCCAGTTTTCAGATTCTATGAGCGGGGAGTTCGAGATGAGCATGATGGGAGAATTGACCTTCTTCCTTGGTCTTCAAGTCAAGCAAGCGAAAGAAGGCACTTTCGTTCATCAAAGTAAGTATACAAAAGACCTTCTTGGCGTTTCGACATGGGAAGCGAGAGACCAATGTCTACTCCCATTGCCACAACCACCGTCTTTGGACCACGATGAGGATGGAGAGCCCGTGGATCGGAAGAAGTACCGCAGACATGATCGGCTCCCTCCTCTACCTCACAGTGTCGAGGCCGGACATACAATTATGTGTGTGTGCGGCGCTCGATTTGAGCTTCTCCTCGTGCTTCTCATCGTCAGCGATGCGGCGCATATTCAGTACCTTCAAGACACTCTTGATTTTGGACTCTGGTTTTCTTACGATTACGCTCTCTCTATTGGGCGTTTTACGATGCTGATTTTGCGGGGTGTAGAGTGGATAGGAAGAGTACTTACGGCACTTGTCATTTCTTGGGCACATCTCTTATTTCTTGGTCTTCTCGAAAGCAGTCCTCTGTTGCACGATCCCATCGCCGAGGCGAATATGTCATTGCGAGCAAGCGGTTGTTCTCGAGTTCTCTGGATTTTGTCTACTTTATGGGACTATGGATTATTTTTGGAGAGTGTTCCTCTTTTCGTGACAACACTAGTGCCATCAACATTGCCAAAAACCCGATTGCAACACTCTAGGACCAAGCACATTGATATTCGATATCATTTTCTTAGAGACCATGTTGAGAAAGGTGATGTTGTGCTTCATTTTGTTGAGTCCGGCAAAGAGTTCTTGATATTTTCACTAAGGCTCTTGATTCTTCTCGTTTTGCTACGTTGCGGGGAGAGTTAGGGGTTATTAGTCCTCTTGGCCTGTTTTTAGGGGGAGTTTTGCTCCTTTGCATTCATTGTATCATAATGCATTTTCAATTCTACAACTTGCATTGTAATATAACTTCATGGAGCTTTGATTATTATCCTTGTATGACTTGATTTCATACTTTATACCTTGCCATGTCTTGTGTTAGTGTGCTAAGACTTACATTATGGCTTTTCATATATAGCTTAGTTTTTGCCATGATAGTTTAATTATATGTGAAAATTTGAATCAAAACATAACTTCTTGAAACTTGTGACTAGTTTTGCTATAGTGATCCTCTTATGATTCACGCCATGTCATATATGCTTAATTGAGTCTTGAATCTGTTATGAGTTTTGAAATGAGCTGAGTCCAGCAAATGAAAAAATTATAAGCTTTTCTGTGCGAAAAAACTGATCTCACCAATTCTTTCTCATGAGACGGCTTGCCATTGTACTAGGCTTGAACTCAGGGGGAGTTTTGGATGACCTAGATCACTCTCTTAAGCTTTCTTGCTTGGGATGGTCGCGGCAAGGCTTGAGATCTAGCACATTGCTAAGAAAACAAAATCATCTTTTGGTTGAAGCTTAGGAGGCAGTTGTGGATGGATCCTAGTCCAGGACTTGCTTTACTAAGATAAATCCTGAAGTCTTTCAGCAAAATGCTAAAATGTGCCAAAATTCCACTTGCTTGAACAAATTGATTCTTAATTGCACTCAAAATGCTCAAAATTGACTCTTTGTCTAATTTCTGGGTTCCATTTTGCTTATAGACATGGCTTAACTCCTTTTTGGATACCTTTAGTTCAACTATGATATTCAATATCTTTATATGCTAAGCTTTTATTTCCACACAGATTATTGCTCTGTTGGCTTTAGCTTGTTATATATGTTTTGCCCTGATGGAACATTGCTACTTCACATAATATGGCTTGGTGTAATACTTGTCTAGTCTTCTTGGATAATTCTCATGGCTCCTGTTGCTAAAAATCAAAACAAAAACAAAAAATTTGCAGCCATTCCATTTCATTCATGCTCTATCTTCTTCCATGTTTCTTGCTGAATACATTGTCAAAGGGGGAGAAAGATTGGTAAAAATCTTGTTTTAGAGCTGTTTGGAGTCTTAGGGAGAAAGTGTTCTTTTATGACAATTGGTGATCATTATGAGTGGGAGCATATCATTTGCATTCATTTGGTTTTATTGTCTCTTCTGAATCTGAATTGCAATTCGTGAATACTCACCATGATCGAAGGTCAAATAGAACAATTGTTCTTTCATATGGACCTTAAGTGAGATTTTTGGCGATTCTCTGGAAATTGAAGCTTTTGTGTTGTCTTTTGCCTTATCTCACTTGCCTTAACTATTCTGAAGCCAGCTTGGTCATTTCTATGGCTTTCTCTTGCTTATGGACCAAGTTGTGCCTTTGCGCGAAAACGACGAGTATTTTCATTTTCAAACTTAAAACTTACATTTTCTGGAAGATTGCCAATGTGTTCATCAAGGGGGAGATTGTGGATATCATGAGGATATGTGCACGATATTAAGATGATGTTACAATTGGCAATGGCATTTTTGGATTGCTATTTCTCGTGTTTTGGCAAAAGTTCAAAGGTTTGTCGAGTTGATGATCGGCCGACCGGGATCGATCGGCCGATCAGAGAGCGATCGACCGCCATTGAATGGCGGTCTGACCGGTTTTGTGCTGTTCATTGATTTAATTGTAGAATTGATTGTTGGGATAGATCATATCCATATTTGAATTGCATATGTGTTGCATATTGCATGTTTTCAGCGGCGTGGGTCAAGTTGTGAAGAACTTGTTCCGGAGACGATTTTCGTCTATTCTTTGTGCGGTGTTTTGAAGGTCAATGACGGTCAGCGGCGAGAGGATCGGGACTAAGCTTGGAGAGCGAGGTCCGAGCGATCATGGATGCGGGTGAGGTCAAGTGGCTCAGCGCGCGCGAGAATGGGCGAGGATGACCGAACGGGTAGTTCGGTGCGACGGGTTGATCAAGCGGCGCGGGGGTTGGTGCAAGTGCCTTGGTGGTTCCGGAGGAATCTGGACGGGAGAGACTTGCCGACATGATGAGAGCCGTTGATCAACCTACACGTGGCGGAGCAAGCAAGCTGCCGACAGCAGGTGGACTCGGTCCATGGAGAAGGATCGAGAAGGGTATTTTGGTAATTTCACCAAATCCGGCTTTGTGACGGTTGGCTAAACCACGGCGCGGGACGTCGCAAGATGAAGTGGTTTAGGTCAAGAGATAATGGTTTCAGCGCTTTAAAAAGCGTGCGTAAGTGTCCCGTTCATGTTGGGCCTTAACGGGAGCCCATTAGAGAAACTCTTCTAGAAGCAAGGCCTCTCTATAAATAGGGGGTGTGCTGGACAAACCACTTTAAGCACTTCATTTGCAAACCCTAGTTTGGTTTAGGGACTTAGAGAGAAAGAGAGAGGCTTAGGGTTCTAGGGAGATGAGTTGATTGTGTGCTCATGGATTGAGCTCTTGTCCTCCTTGAGGGAGTGGCTGTAACCAGCAACATCATGATTCAATCCATGGATGATTATCCAAAGATGTGTCTCTTTGTGTTTTTCCTTCTCATTTTATGATTTTGAGTCAATATTTGATCTTTTGGTTTTGGTTGATCTCTTGCCCACTTCTATCTTCTTTGTGATGTGTGGGAATACATCTAGGATCATCAAGATCATCAATCTCCCACGAGCAAGTTTTAGATCGTGTTTTTCGTTTTTGCTCGGTTTTGAACCTTCCTTGGTAAAGCGGAAAAGATCAAAACTTTGAAGTAGATCTTTCGATCGTCACTTGGAATAGGTTCCAGATATCATTGGGAAGTTGTGTTCCAAATTTGGTCAAGTTTGGCCGTGTAGATCAAAAGTTAGATCGATTTTCGGTTTTGAAATAGTGCTGAAATTCGCGTTCTGTGCTGATTTTACTATTCACCGGTCTGACCGCTCCTGTAGCCGGTCGACCGCCTCTATCGACCGATCGACCGCTCTGTTCATCAACACTTTGTTCATCAAGTGAAAAATTGTGTTTCGATTGTTTCTTACGGGGTTTGAAGGAAATTCAACATAAGTCTTCCACTGTGGTTTTCTATTGATCTTCATAGCTCTCATAGCTATAGGAGTGAAATTTGTGTTGAATCTAATATTTAAAAAGAAAAATTTGGTTAAGCTCCTATTCACCCCCCTCTAGTCGCCTTTCCGGTCCTACATCGCCCATGCAGAACTCCAAAAGCACACACATCCACAGGCCTCGACTAACTACGCCCGCTTCTTTCTCCACGTCTACCACAGGACTCAGGCTCGCCTCTGCATGCTAACACACTCAGGCTAGAAGACTAACACACAAATAAACGTTACACAACAAGATTAAACCCAACACCCTCATCCCCACGCTGGTTGCTAGCTCCCTCTTGAGTCCTGACATTGCCGCACAGACGTATTGCATTGGTTTGGAGATTTCTCCGACGTCGAAGGAGATGAGAGCTCGCATGGAAGCCATCGAAGGATTTGGGGATCAACCCTCTTGTTTCTTGCTTCCCCCTCTTTTTTTTTTTGGCTCGAGATGGATTTGTTTGGGTGGTGTGGACATACTCCGTACAATTCGTTTTTTTACTTCTTATGGTCGTCAAATTTGACCGCCAATAAGTTTAAAACTATCTAGATTGGCTATATGAAAATTATATCATTAGAATTGTCGTTGAAAATACTTTCATAATATTATAATTTTATTAGTACATATTAATATAAATTATAAAAAGTAACGGTCAAAACTGTATCTCGAAGACCATAAAAAGTCAACAGTGTCAAGTAAAAAAAGAACGAAAGAAGTATATGTTAATTGCTTACCTCGCGGCTTCTAGGAAAACTATGGATGACGCGAACCAGAAATCGTCGTCCGGGCGGAGCACCGTCGGATAGCCGCCGAGCAGGACGACGGTTGCCCACGTGAACGCCAGTGTGCCCAAGGCGTTGCCAACCCTTTCGATCATCGCGACAGAGCGAACGAAGCCGTTCAGCAGCTTTTCTTGTGCGGTGACCTTGCCTGGTCCGGCGCCGTGAGCTGGTATCTGGACGCGGTGCTCTCCGCCGCCGCCGGTGCTGTTGGCCGTGGCCATCGCTAGCTTGAACGAGCTTAGCACACCGTCCCGGCCGGCTCGGTAGCCTGAACATCGCATTTCTCAGTGACTGATTATATAATAGAACCCAAACGGTATCAACACCACCACACCACACAGCAATTCCACGGTGGCTGGTTCGACGCGTCATTACTCATTAAGCACTAGACAGTGAAGTTCTTCGGATGGCTGTGACAATATGGCTAATTCCACGGTGGCTGGTTCCACGCGTCATTAAGCACTAAACAGTGAAGTTCTTCGGATGGCTGTGACAATATAGATAATTTTGACGACTCCGAAGTCCGGACGGGAATGACTGAAATAATCCAAATCTCGGCGGAACTCATCAAGATCACAGTGGGTTCCACGATATCAATCGTTGCCGCTTATTCAGGATACCATTCCTGAAAAAGAAGCTTGTGGCGTGAATATCCTGCTTGACTCAGTGTGAAGTCTTGGGTCTTATCAGGAAATAAATCCTATGAGACCTCAAACGTGGGAATTCAGGATACCTGTCGGACCCAAAAACCAAGTACTCTGTGAAAGCACTATGCTATTCCCTAGATCAGTAGATAGTACTCACAGATACATTGTTGAATCAATTCATATAAGTCGTACGACCAAACAATACATTAATTTAGCACATCAGAGTGACATCGACCACGTCGGGTCGAGTTTTACAACAGGGGCCGAACAGGCTAAAAGATTACATCACAAAAGAACAGCGGAACTACAAGCCGGTTTCGACCACCTGGTCGAAGGCTACAGCGGAAGCAAAAGAGTGCAGAGCATATCTCTCCACAGGCAAGCGACTGTGATACTCGTGTGCGACTAGTATTACCCAAGGACTTGGACAATACTGGTCGTATGCAAGTACCGATGAGCCAACTAGACTAGGGCAAGACCAGAATCGCTACGACTATACTACGCTTAATCATCTCCTTGACCTTCGACTTCGGGATCCTCGTAATAGTCGTAGTCTCCGAGATCTGCGGGATCTGAAGGTTTGAAGGGAGGAGTGGGAGTGAGCACAACTTCCGTGCTCGTGAGCCAACACACAGGATGCAATAATATATATGCAAGGCTTAACAAGGGTGGCTCGGGTTCTTTTATTTACTAAAGCAATGTTTTCAAATATCGATAACAGTAAAAGTCCTATCAATTAGCATTTTAACCAAATTACATTTAATGGTCCAATATTAAATAACAGCAGAGGCTACCTCCACTTATGCTTATTTTGATTGTGGTTATATTCACCGCTTAACAACATTAGGTACGACCACCCAGGAAAATCTAAATGCCGGATTACGTCCAACCAACTAGTTTTCATCCCACCCACAAAGGTTTTTGAAAATAGAACTAACTCTAGTAAGGTTCCCATGTCCGCCTTTGACCGTAGGCGCGGCTGTTTAAAAAGTTTTACACTCTGCAGAGGTTTGTACATTGTACCCATAAGAGATAGTCAACTTGTAGCCCCACACGATTCCTTAGCCATGTGGTCGAGAGACCGTAATATTAACTTTTCAATTCATCTCGCCCCTTCTGTCATCTCACCCATATGGGGTTATGCCCATATATTGTGCGGGATGTTCACCACAATGAGTAGCGTAGCTGGCCCTAGCCACAACGACTAGCACAGCTGGCAACTTCACCATACCTCGGTGTCCCTTTCAAGCCGGAATGCATCCGCCACTTGTACTACCCCAATCCTCTCCAGCGAGATGGCTTTCTGGGTTCGATAACTTTACTAAGCCAAGTTGCACTTTGCAGACTTGTGGTTGCACATGTTTTACGATGGGAGGTCATCACCGGATTAAGTCCTTAGGGTCATTTGCGCGGTTCATACCACATTCCACACATTCTCGTGCTACATCCGCACCCACCATCATACCATCTGCTTAGATGTAGATAGCAATTAACAGGGTTTGGAGGAGAAAAACCAATTTATCTCAAATACTTAGTCATGTACCTCCCATGACTACCCAAAACCATTTTATGATTTAAGAGATGATGATTGGGACATATTAATGCCCCACTACTTAAGCAAGACTAGCATGTCGCTTAAGTGCAACCTATAGCTAGTAATTTACCACATAGTTACTAGGGTGATATGGAACAAGGGAATCAATTACCAAAGGATGGGGTAATAATTAATTAACCAACAACTGGGCATTTAACTACCTTAAGAGTTAACATACATTTACTTAAAGAATTAAAGCATACAATTTTGGTAATTTAAAGGAATATAATTTGCATAAAACGTAAGCTTAGAATGATCAAAGTATTGACTCGCCTGGATTAGAGAGAAGAGAGTTTGGGAGGTCTTGCGCTTGGTCGAAAAGGGGATCTCCTGCTTCCTCGAACTCTACTCGGACGAACGTACTGGAAAAGATCAACAAGTAGAGAGAATAAATAAATACAAAAGAAATAATAAATGAACTCCAAATTAAATAAGACCAGATTCAAAAGCAAGATCTTGAATTTAGAAAAATTTATAAACAAGAATCACTGCAATCGGAGTGATAGCGGAGGAGAACGGAGTCCTCAAAGCTTTGGTTTCGAGTACTACTCATCGACTTCAACTGGTCGGAAGGACATTTCGACCATCTGGTCGGAAGGATACGACCATCAAGTCGTAAGTAGGGGTTCGACTACTCAATAGTAGTCGAAAGGAAAGAAGGATTAGGCTACTTCAACAGTGATCGAAAACAAGGAAGGATTCGACTACTTCAACAGTGGTCGAAAGGAAGAAAGGATTCGACTACTTCAACAGTGGTCGAAAACAAGATAGAATTTGACTACTTCAATAGTGGTCGAAAGGAAGGAATGATTCGACTACTTCAACAGTGGTCAAAAACAAAGAAGGATTCGACTACTCAACAGTGGTCGAAAACAAAGAAGGATTCGACTACTTCAGTAGTGGTCGAAAACAATGAAGGATTCGACTACTTCGACAGTGGTCGAAAACAAAGAAGGATTCGACTACTTCAGCAGTGGTCGAAAACAAAGAAGGATTAGACTGCTCAACGCGGTCGAAAGAAAAGAAGGGTTCGACTGCTCGACGCGGTCGAAAGAAAAGAAGGGTTCGACTGCTCGACGCTGTCGAAAGAAGAAAGAAAGAGAACAGGGCACGGAGAAACTCACCAGGATAGAGAGAGAGAGAGAGAGAGAGGCCGAAGGGGGGTCGACGGACGGCGAGCGACGGCGGGGAACTCACGGTCGATGGCGAAGGAGGATGGTGATGCAGAGGTCAGGGGGACCGAGCGAGAAGGGAAGGTGGCAGCTCTGTGAAACAAAGCGAAAGCAGTGAGGGATTTCTTCCAGAGCTCGGGGACACAAATTGGCGTGGGTAGAAGAGGATGCAGTGCGGCGAGCACCGAGAGGAGGTGTGCGCGGCTTGAACTCAAAGCTTGGCGCTTGGGAACCACAACAACAAAAGTGAGAGGTGGAGAGTTGGGAGGAAAATAGGGAGGCAAAGGGCTCCTAGGTGTTCCATTCTGAGAGGAAGGGGGCAGGGCGGCGAGATGAAGCGGCGGGGACAAGGCGCATGAGGGAGACAACGGGATTTAATGCACATGTCGCTACGGAATCAATGGCATTTAATACGCACGTCGCTACGGAGGCAATGACATTAAATGTGCACGTCGCTAGGGAGAAAGAGAGGGGAAAAGACACACCGAGGCGAGGGTTGTCGAAACCAAAAAGGTGGTCAACAACTATAGGGTGGTCGGAACCGAGAGGCAGTCGAAACCAACGGCTGGTCGACAACGAGAAGGTGGTCGAAAAAAGCTTTCGACCACTTGATCGAAAGGAAAGAAAAGGGGTAGGGGAAGGAGAGGGGCCAAATAGGCTGAGCTCAGGAGAGAGGATTCGAATCGAAACCCAGATTCAAGCCGAAATTCGAACCCAAATTTTGAAATGAGGCAGAAACTAGAGAATTTTGCAAATACACTATAATTTGAAATATGTTTTGAAAACCAAGAAGACAAATAGGAAGATACCAAACAACAATCGAAGATGGGATGTTGCAATACCATTCGCGAAAACGGAACTTGTGGTGTGAATATCCTGCTTTACTCAATGTGAAGTCTGACCTTTGGGTCCTGTCAGGAAATAAATCCTATAAGATATCCTTACCTTTAGATGTTTGTTTGGACCTCTTTTAAATCATGACTTGTTGACATAAAAGAGGTGGTTGATTTATTTTATCATGTGTCATGAGATTAAAAAGTTCTAATATAGGTGTAAATGTGATGAAGTCTTGTAGGATTTTCTTCCATAGCATACGTTACATACAGGGTTGCTCTGTAAAGTTATTTAAGTGTAGAGGCTAGCTCAAGCTAGCTGGCTACGACAATCTGTGAAATGGTTTGAGCAGCAAAAATGGCAAACCCGAGCAACGATCACCAAGTCCAAATGCCTGCTGCTCAGGACTCCGGACGTCGCAACGCCACCGCTACACCCGAGAGGGCCGGCAATGGCTTCGGCACGCTGGCGTTCATGTGGGCAACCGTCGTTCTTCTCGGCGGCTTTTCCTCGGACCTCAGCAAGCCTGACTTTCAGTATGCAACGGTGTGGGTCTTCCTAGAAGCTGCAAGGTGAGCAAATCAGTTGAAATTTCTTGTTATCTATATTTTAGTACATACTTACTGTCTATTGTATAATTGAAACATATTTTAAAAAAACTAAGATGCTCCCTATGAAGGGCTAGAAGCCCTCTTATTAATCTTAAGAAAAAAATGAAATGCTTATTTAGTGGTCTAAATTACAGCAATCTTATTTGATGGCCCAAATTATTGCTATATAGATTATCATATAAGAGTTGTATAATAAATACAACTATATTTTTTTACACGTGTTACAATTGTTATGGTCGGTACTCAATATCATCGCTGCACCAAGCCACGACCAGTCCAGGCACAGGAGGAGGGCGCGACTAGGGGTGAAAGCGGATCGAATACAGACGGATAATGGCTCTGCCATATTTGTTTTATATTTTCCCAGATCTGAATCTGAATACGAATACGGATACCCCAAATACGAATACGAGAGCGAATATGAATCAAAGCGAATCTGATCACGGATATTTTTGGAACATGAAAACCCGTTAAATTGCATGCCATAAATTAAGCAGTTCTCTAAAAATTTTCTAGATCTAAACTTCCTAACCCTAATCCTACTCCCACTTAATCCTAATCCTACTCCTAATCCCTCCCTCCTCGGTCCTCACCCCTCATTTGGTGACACCACTAGGGTTCTTTTAGATAGCAGGTTTTAATTTAATAACATTTTGTGGATCCCGATCGTTACACTCCCCATCTCGATGGTTCTACGATCTAAAGGCTCTAGGATCAAGGTACTACCATGGTTATTTATTAGATCTATTTTTTTAAAAAATATCTACATATTTATTTATTTCTTTACTTCTCCTACATTCTCTCTCTACCCTATCCTCATTCGGTTGAGCATAAGTGATGAGGGCATCCCTAACACTTATACATCTTTCCCTCTTGGTGGTCATACACATCTTGAGGTGGACACTATATGTGGCCTACAAATAATTCAAATGAAGTGCATATTGGTCCTTGGCGAGAGCAAGAGCTAAACTTCTAAATCAACAAGTGCTTTTGTTTCTTAATGAATCTTCTATTGTCATTGATGAGAATTGGGTACTACCTCATGCAAATGTTTTGTGCATTCTCAAGTTTGAACATTGTGAAGCCTTTGGAACCGAGAGGGAGGCGGAGCCAAAGCAATGGAGGAGAAGCTCACGTGTGTCAACCAAGGAGAGAAAAGCCCAAGAATTCAAGCCCAATTCGGATCTTCCACAAGTCCAACCGAAATTCATTTCGGAATCAACTCAAATTCAATTCGGATTCGGTTCAGGACAGCCCAACAGGGCTGTAATAAAACCATAACTTTTGCATACGAAGTCCGATTGGGGTGTTCTTGGACTTGTTTGAAAGCTTATTACAAGGCCCACACAATGGTTTTGACCCCAGCATTAGAATACTTACGGTCGCGCTGCTATGGTCGAAACAATGTGACGGATTTAAGTTAGGTTTTCCTTTTTGTGTGTTTTTGGGTCTTAGCCGAATTGGAGTTTGATTCGGCATGTGTGGCCGGCCCTAGGCCGTGCGTGAGTCGTGAAGGGTGCCTTAAGGACCCTTGACCCTCCCTTGTATCCATTAGACCAGTTTATGCATAAGATTAAAACATAGCTATTGCTTGTTCTTTCGACACCAGAGTTCATGCGAGGACTTTGAGAGAGAATTAGACGATCCATTGTTTTTTTCTACAATTCAGGGTCAAGCCGTCGTTCCATTGGGAATTGGGGACTTGGCGTTCGTCGTTCGTGGTCTCGCGACGAACAATTATCCGGTGTGTTTTTGGTGTTTTACGAAGAGTTGAGGGTTCGTGCATTGGCGCGAGTGTTCAGCTAGTGACATCGTCTACTTCACATCAACTATCCGCGGTTCCTCACTGAGACGATCGGGCCTCCCCCGTATCATGTGGTATCAGATTCTAGGTTTACTTGGTGAAAACTTCTTTACCCGTAGTTAGATTCGTTTTATTTCCTATCGTCCAATAAACCAAAAATTTCAATACCAAAACCGTAGTTTAATCCATTATTTCTTGTGCGTTTAGTTAAGTTTTCATCCATTAGAATTTTTGTTTTAGTGCTGATATGTGTGTTTCCTTTTGTGTTGCTTAATCATTATTAAAAAAAATTGCTGATTGAACTCCTCAATTAGCACCCAAAAAGAGTATTTCGCCTCCGCATAGCCTACCGTCTTGTGGTCGGCCAATCCGTGCGCCGTCGACAGCTTGGCCGCGCGGATTGGAAACCCTAGCTTCCTTTTGGTATCCGAATCAGTCCTACAAGTGTCCCTTCCGAATTCCATTGGGGAAGTAGAGTCCGAGTCCATCTCTTGGGAAGTTCCTATCCGAGTCCACTTGAGTTCGGGCCTCTACTTCATCATTGCCGAACCACTTTGGTCTTTGTGTTGCACTTATATCTTTTCATCTTGAGACTAGCTTTTGATATTGCAACTAGGGCTGCTCATTGAAGTTGATTACACTTTGCTGATTTGTGAGGGTTGCGCACTTCCGCGGGGAGCAAAACAATTTTGGCCTCTGCAACATAGAGAGAAAAGAAGGAAAAGGCAGCCGCATATAGAAAGAACCGCAGCATAAAAAAAGCTAACTTTTGCGTACGACCTCCGATTGGAGCGTTTGTAGATCCGTTGGAAAAGAAACAGGAAAATAGAGCAAAAAAAAGAAGGCTGGTAAATCTGGGGATTTTAGATCCGCGTAAGCATCCAGGCACACGCGCAGCAACCGACCCAAAAAGCGTCGTTTAGGGCCTCAAAGCGGGCGCAAGCGAGAAAAATTCAAGTTTCTCGAATTGCTGAAAATTGACACGACCCCTCGCAAGTGATTCTAAGGTTCCCGTGCAAGCGACATCCTTTTCGAGTTGATCTGCGCATAATTTTATTTGCTCTGATCTGGGTCATATTTCTAGCTTGTGTTTTTTTCAATTTTCTTTGAGCAATCTTGTGCCCTACTTTACTCCATTGCAATTGGCTAGCGTCTATCCTAGTACTTGGTGCAAAACGAGCTGGTTTCATCTCTTGTTCTGATTGATTCGCACTAGCTCATTCCTTTGTTTGCATTAAGTCCCATTTAACTTTGCGTGCGTTCATACACTTCGCTTAAACATATTGGATCAGCACATAGGCAAAATAATCTAGCTTGGATCATTACTTAGCTTTACAATACCTTGAATATCAGTTGCATAGGATATACACATACTGTCCAAGCTCCACCTACACCCGTTTGTGTACTCCCTTGCTCTTGGTTACGCTCATACATTCTGGGTTAAGGTCGTTCATTTGTCTGGCTTGTCGATTTGTCGTCCTTGATTCACTTTAGAGCAGTAAGCTTGCCTTGTTTTCGGGACGGTGAGTTGCGGCGTAGTAGAGAGCTTTTGTTTTACTAACCGGATATAACCTCGTTTCTTGTTTGTGAGTTGTTGCCATGTCAGGTCACGAGGAGGATCCACCTAATTCGGAGGCGCCGGTTACGTGGACAGAATACACTCGGTTGCGCGAGATGCTACAAAAACAACTTCATGATGGTGACAATGGCGTGCGCGATGAACTCGGGGAAGTTCAGATTGGACTAAACACCCTCGAGGAGGAGGTCACACAATTGCACACAACCATCAACAATAACTTCCTAGAGCTCCGCGCCATGTTCGCACAACACAATCTACGTGGGGGTGCGCAAGCTGATGACACAAGTGTGCACGGCCCTCCGGCCGTTTTGCACAATGAGACCGAGGAGGAGCGTGCTATTCGTGTGGATGAGGAGTGCCGACAGCGATAGGCACGTCGCATGGCAGTGTCGCCAAACGTCGAGATGACAGCCACGGCACGCCCTCAGGCACATGGGCATGGCCGAGGCAATGGCGGCCAAGGTGGAGGCGCACCACAGGGTACCCACGGAGGAGGTGTGCATCGTGCACCTCGTAGCTGGGCTGATGAGGTCAAGCAATGGGATGACGATTTCCCTGTCGACGACTACGATGACCGACAGCACCACCACCGCAACAACGTGCAGCGTCCTCGACACGACGACGCCGATGATTTTGTCGCTAAGCCCAAATTTACTCTTCCTATATTTTCAGGTGGTACAGATGTGGAACAATACCTCACTTGGGAGCTGAAGGTGGATAAGTTGTTTTGAATGAACAACTATTCCAATGAGAAGAAGATGTTGCTTGCTTCCAATGGCTTGGATGATTATGCTACACATTGGTGGGAGCAGTTCATTCGTAAGCGCATGGAGCGCCATGAGTTACCGATTATCACCTGGGAGCAGAATAAACAGCATTTGCGAGCACACTTTGTACCTCGCCACTACAAGCGCTCACTATTTAAGAAGTTGACAGGGCTGCAACAAGGTATGAAATCAATTGATGAATATCATAAGGAGATGCAAACTATCATGATACATGCAGATGTTCGCGAGAATGAAGAACAGACCATGACGAGATTTCTAGCTGGCATGAATCATGCTGTCAAGCGCATTGTCAATCACCATCCCTACAATGATATGATTGAGTTGCTACACCAAGCACGCGAAGCCGAGCGACAAGTGATTGAAGATGCGGTTATTTGCACATTCACGTTCTTGACCGATCCGGGACAGCCATATAACAACAGCCAGCCAAACAAGAGCACTCCCCTAGGCGGAAGCAATTCGACGATGCGCAGTTCCGCAAGTAAGAAGCTGGAGAGTACACCATCACCAGTGCATCGACTTGCGGCGCCTGCTACTAGTGCGACCTCATCCATGGGGTCAACAGGCCGTTCACGTGACATTATTTGCCACAAGTGCAAGGGTGTTGGCCATTTTCAGAGGGACTGCCCCAATATCAGAACTATGCTTATCACAGAGGATGGCGGTTATGTTTCAGCTAGTGATGATGAGTCACCTGATGCACAACCAGTCTTGCACACTGATGACATAGAGCAATGTGAGTACGATCCTAAGTTCCCTAACACTGAGCAGTATTCTATTGTTTGCACACCCAAGGTGCTTAGTGTGATGCCATCAACGTCACTCGCATGTGAGTACAATTTGTTTGGACTTGGGCAAAGCTTGATAAGGGTAAGGTGTGCAAAGTGATTATTGATGGTGGGAGTTGTCACGGTTTGGCGGCAGGATATGTGTCATAAGTTGGGTTTGAAGTACTTGCGCATCCACGTCCTTATCATGTGCAATGGTTGAGTGACAAAGAGGAAGTGAAGGTGAACTATATGGTGCGTGTGACATTTTACGTTGGGAAGTACAGCGACCCGTGGACTGCGATGTTGTGCCTATGACGGTGTGTCACTTGCTCTTGGGACGGCCATGGCAATATGACCGTTCTGCTGTTCACGATGGGCTTACAAATTGTTACACATTTCGATGGAATAATATGGATATCATCTTGAAGCCACTTACACCGCAACAGATTGTGAATTCTTCCATGCGAAAATTGAGATGCATGTTGAGACTACCAAGAGCGAGAGAAGAATTTAGTGATGTTAGCCACCAAATCAGAGATGAGAGAATTCAGCGAAGATCCCAATTTGGTGCACTTTGTACTATTGTACAAACACGCCTTGCTTTCGACTAACAACTTGTCTTCTCTTCCTAGTGGTGTTGCTTGTGTTTTGCGGGACTTGGCGTCTTTCGGACGAGTACCGGCTAGGCTACCACCAATTCGTGGGATAGAACATAAGATCGACTTGATTCGGGGCGTCCACGCCGAACCGACCACCGTCGCGTACCAATCCCGAGGAAACAAAGGAAATTCGAAACAAGTACAAGAGCTTCTCTCAATGGTTATGTACATGAAAGCTTAAGCCCTTGTCTTTGTTCTGTTATTTTAGTTCCTAAGAAAGATGGTTCATGGCGTATGTGCGTAGATTGTCGAGCGATTAATAATATCACAATCGATATCGTCATCCTATACCTCGCTTAGATGATATGCTAGGCAATTGAGTGGTCTCATTATTTTCTCTACGATAAATTTCCGTAGTGGTTACCATCAAATTAGGATGCATGAAGGGGATGAGTGGAAAACAGCATTTAAAACAAAATTTGGGTTGTATGAGTGGTTAGTCATGCCTTTTGGTTTAACTAATGCACCTAGTACATTCATGCGCTTAATGAATCATGTTTTAAGGCATTTCATTGGTAAATTTGTGGTTGTGTACTTTGATGATATTCTGATTTACAGTCGCACTAAATCTGAACACATAGACCATCTTAGACAAGTTCTGCAAGTTTTGCATGAGGCTAGGTTATTTGGTAACTTAGAAGTGCACTTTTGCAAAGATCGTGTCATCTTTTTGGGCTATGTTGTTTACACTGAGGAGTTGAAGTAGATGAGTCTAAAATTGCAGCGATTAAAAATTGGCCAACACGTGAGCGTAAGTCGATTAGAAGCTTTCATGGTCTCATTGGTTTTTATCGGCGCTTTGTGAAGGACTTTAGCACCATCGCTGCCCCTTTGAATGAACTTACTAAAAGGGTGTTGAATTTGTGTGAAGTCGCGCAAGAAAATGCTTTTCTTGAACTTAAGCGCGCAGTGAAGCACCGTTGCTTGTTTTACTGATTTCACTAAAAATTTTGAAATTGAGTGTGATGCTAGTGGATTGGGTATTGGCGGTGTTTTAATGCAAGAGGGTAGACCAGTAGCTTATTTTAGTGAGAAACCGAATGGTGCTCAATTGAATTATCGGTCTATGACAAAGAGCTTTATGCATTAGTACGTGCGTTAGAAACTTGGCAACACTATTTATGGCCTAAAGAGTTTATTATTCATTACGATCATGAGGCATTGAAGTATTTAAAGGGCTAAGCAAACTGAACAGTAGACATGCCAAATGGGTGAATTCATTGAGTCATTTCCTTACATTGTAAAATATAAGAAGGAAAGGAAAATGTAGTCGATGCTCTTTCTAGGAAAAGTGTGCTTTTAACTCAATTAGGAGTGCAAGTTCTGGTTTAGAGAGTTTGCGTGATTTATATGCTCATGATAATAATTTTCCGTTCCTTATGCACATTGCCTGAGGGAAAAGGTGGGATAAATTTCACATCCATGATGGGTTTTGTTTCGCACTAACAAATTATCGTTCAGGACTCCTCCGTGTGTTTGCTATTCTTGTAGGAATCACATGCGGGTGGGTTGATGGGACATTTTGGGCGTGAGAAGGCGTTATCTATCTTTGGCGATCACTTTTATTGGCCTAGGATGAGCGAGATGTAGAGAGGTATGTGCGATGCATTACTTGCCACAAAGCGAAATCGAGTTGAATCCACACGGTTTGTATACCCCTCTACTGTTCCCAATGCACCATGGGAGGATATTAGTATGGATTTTGTTTTAGGATTGCCTAGAACTAAGAGGGAGTGATTCTGTTTTTGTCGTTGTGGATCGTTTTTCAAAGATGGCACACTTTATTCCGTGCCACAAGAGCGGCGATCGTCGCATATTGCTAATTTGTTTTTGGGAGATCGTGAGGCTACATGGCACGCCACGCACTATTGTGTCGGATCGTGATGTGAAGTTCATGAGCTACTACGGAAGGCGTTTTGGGGTAAACTAGGGACGAGTTGTTATTCAACACAACTTGTCATCCCCAAGCGATGGTCAAGCAGGTGGTGAACCGCACACTCGATGCTACCGGATCATGATCAAGAAGAATCTGCGCAAGTAGGAGGATTGTTTGCCGCACGTGGAATTCGCTTATAATCGGGCGTGCACTCCACTCTGTGATTGTGTCCTTTATGAGGTGGTGTATGGTCTCAAACCCTTTACGCCACTTGATTTCTGCCGCTTCCAAGTCAACACCATGTTCATATAGAGGCATCTAAGCGGTGAGTATGTGAAGAAATTGCATCTAAAAACAAAGAGGAGATAGAGCGCAAGGTCAAGTACTATCTTTGAGAAGGCGAATAAGAAAGCGGAAGAAGTTGATTTTTCAACTAGGTGATTTGGTTTGGGTGCACTACCACAATGATCGTTTTCTAGAACTCCAGTAAGTCTACAAGATAATGTTTTCGGCGATGACTATGGCGTGAGCTCTACTTTCAATGTTCTTGATTTATCACCTTTCTTTGGTGGTGACGATCCAGCGTCGAGGATGGCGCCTTTTCAAGAGGGGAGGATGATGAGGGCATCCCTAACACTTATACATCTTTTCCTCTGGTGGTCATACACATGCGAGGTGGACACTATACGTGGCCTACAAATAATTCAAATCTGAAGTGCATATTGGTCCACTAACGAGCAAGAGCTAAACTTCTAAATCAACAGTGCTTTTGTTTCTTAATGAATCTTCTATTGTCATTGATGAGAATTGGGTACTACCTCATGAAAATGTTTTGTGTATTCTCGAGGTTTGAACATTGTGAAGCCTTTGGAACCGAGAGGAGGTCGGAGCCAAAGCAATGGAGGAGAAACTCACGTGGGTCAACCAAGGAGAGAAAAGCCCAAGAATTCAAGCCCAATTCGGATTTTCTACAAGTCAACCGAAATTCATCTCGGAATCAACTCGAATTCAATTCGGATTCGGTTCGAGACAGTCCAACAGGGCTGTAATAAAAGGCCATAACTTTTGCATACGAAGTCCGATTGGGGTGTTCTTGGACTTGTTTGAAAGCTTATTCAAGGCCCACACAATGGTTTTGACCCCATCATTAGAATACTTACGGTCGCGCTTCTATGGCGAAACAATGTGACGGATTTAAGTTAGGTTTTCCTTTTGTGTGTTTTTGGGTCTTAGCGAATTGGAGTTTGATTCGGCATGTGTGGCGGCCCTAGGCGTGCGTGAGTCGTGAAGGGTGCCTTAGGACCCTTGCCCTCCCTTGTATCCATTAGACCAGTTTATGCATAAGATTGAAACATAGCTATTGCTTGTTCTTTCGACACGAGTTCATGCGATGACTTTGAGAAAATTAGGCGATCCATTGTTTTGTTACGCAATTCGAGGTCAAGCCGTCGTTCCATTGGGAATTTGGGACTTGGTGTTAAATCGTTCGTGGTCTCGCGACGAACAATTATCGGTGTGTTTGGGTGTTTTCCGAAGAGTTGAGGTTCGTGCATTGGCGCGAGTGTTATTAGCGACCGTCTGCCATCAACTATCCACGGTTCCTCACCGAGAAGATCAGGCCTCCCCGTATCAATAAGGCTCATTCTTCACGGCTCTTCCTCTCCCATTTCATTTCAATATTTCATCTCCTCACCTTCATCACTCCCTTCGTCTCCAATCTCCATGGAGCTCCTTGGCCGAAGCCTTTGCTGGCACCAGCTCCCACCAACTCCACTCGGCGCCTCCTCCTCTGACTCCCCGGCGCGGCGCCTCTAGCTGCTACCACCGCCTCCAACGCCAGCGCCGCCTCCGGCGCCGCTCCCCTAGGTCTCCCCATCGGCGCTGCGTAGCACCGGCTGGCAAGCAGGCTCCGGCCCGTGGGCCTCGTCCACCTCGGCCCCTCTCCCTCCTGTGGTGCGTCGGTGGCTCATGGCACGTCGCCATGAAGCCCGGGCAGCTACCCAGGCTGGACAGACGGTGGCTCCGCCATTCCGCGTCTCCGCCCACTGCCAGCTCCTCTCCTCCCATGGTGCCACCTCTCTTCTAGGCTCCTTGACATGCCTATCGCCGGCTCTCCTCTTTGGCCACCGCCTCCCTTGGCCGCCTCCACCCGCACCATGGCCTAGCTTGGTGCTTGGGCCACCTCCATGCCCGCGCTCACCCCAAGCTGCTACTCCCTCTTTCTCTCTCGAGGCGGCCGGTGGAGGCGAGCGAGGTGGCCGGCGGCGAGGACTGGAGTAGCCGAGTGCCCGACCGAATGGTGACGTCGCCGGCGTGGTCCCTGTCGGCTCTGGGCTGTGGAAGAACAGAAGAAGGAGGTCAAGAAGAGTCAATAACCCTAAGTGCTAGACTACAGTGTAGTGCCTAAGTGGACCGTGGTGGGCCGGCTGGTGAGTGGGCTGGGCTCAGGTTGCTAAGAAAATTCCGGATATCCGGATGTGCTCTTATCCGAATAATCCGAATCTATATCCGTTGGATATCATGGATACCGTATTCGTTTTTGGGGGAATCGAATCCGTTCCGATCGAGAAAAGTATCGAAAAATCGATCCGAGACCATCGAATCGGTTTTGTCGGATCGGACGAAAACTATCGATCTGTTTTCACCTAGCGCGACCGGCTGGCCATGACTAGTCGGGCAAGTCACGACCGATCCGAACAAGCCACGACCGATCCGTCGCAAGAGGAAGGTGCGGCACAAGAGGAAGGTGTGCAGTCTAGCTACCATTTGCATCCATGCATTCGAGTTTCCTTGCGATAGATTAGGACTCTTTAAATCGGGATAGTTTATTTACTTGTGTTAGTTACTTTCTAAATCTGAATTTCCTTAGATAAGTTTCTATCTTTAAGTTGTAATCCTATTAAAGGGAAGAGATTGAGAGCTCACGACGGCACCTCCTCCTCGTCGTCATCCTCTTGCCATCCGCCACCCACCACACATCGCTATTTCCTTCGCAATCGTGTCCTAGTCCATAACACAATCATATAACAAATACAACTACACATAATATATCTTTGGCGCCCCATGCTCAAATCAAATGGATCATGTACAATCTCGATCCAGTGAGCGCCTAATAGATTTTTGGCGATAATTGGTAGTATTGACTTTATAAAGAACAACGAAATAGAGAAGAACAGGCCAGTACAATAGCTCGATCAAGTGGATGGATTGATAATCAATAACCAAATATCTCCGAAATTACTAATCAAACTTTGTGAGTTAGACACTTCGGGAATTAAAGCGTATGTTTTACCTTTTGGTCGTTTACATTTAATGGTGGTGAAATGAACCTGCGGTGGGCCGTGCACTTACAACTTTACCGTCACACCAAGAGGTGGTTTCCCTCTTGAGATATGGAAATGACTAAATGTCTTGGCAAAGTCGGTACTATTTTCTCTGTAATATGGCGACGATGCGGACGAAGCGGTTCAAGTGCTTTTCGGGTGTAGCGGAGGCCTTGCGCCGTCCGGAGCCTTGAGCAGCAGGCATTTGGACTCGGTGATCGTTGCTCGGGTTCGCCATTTTACTACTCAAACCGTTTCCACAGTTGTGCGTGGCGGCTAGCTTGAGCTAGCCTTGATATAAATAACTTTCTGAGCAACCCTCTATGTAACGAGACTATGGAAGAAAATTCTACGAGACCTTACTTCATTTATACCTATAACTTTTCAATTTCATGACACAAAGCAAAATAAAAGAGGTCCACATGTCATGATTTAAAAGATCCAAACAAAGGAGGTAAAGATATCTAGTAACATTTATTTCCCAGTGGACCGGTCAGAGACTTCCTGATGAGTCAAGGATATTCACTCCACAAGTTCGTTTTGCGAATGGTATCATGAATTCCTAAATGCGAGGTCATAGGATTCCCAAAGGTCGAAGACTTCACAATGAGTCGAGTCAAGCGGGATATTCACACCACAAGTTTTGTTTCGCGAATGGTATGCGAATTCCTATGTCTATTTGCGGTTGGAAGCGGCAGCGATTGATATCGTGGAACCCCCAGTGATTTGGATGAGTTCCACAGTGATTTGGATTATTTCATTCTCGTCCGGACTTGAGTAGTCAAAATTAGTCATATTATCACGACCATCAGAAGAACTTCAGCGTCTAGTGATTTAATGGCCGCGTGGAACCGACCAGGAATCTACAGGCGTCCGCTGGTGCTCGGTGAAGACTTGAGCAGCGTCGGACACTCGATCTTGGCGCGGCAATGGCGGCGATGCCGATGCGATCTGACCGCTGTGCTCGTCGAGCGGCGAACAAAAAAAGCGCGGGGTGGCTGCGGCTGCGATGCGATGGAATCCACTCGATTTGCGCGCCTGAAGGCGGTGGTGAAGCGTGCGGCCGCACAATGCGCAATCACGAATTAGATGTTGGTGTTGGTCGATATGGCGCGTCGCGAGCTAATGTTGGACCGAATTTTATCAATCCGAATCCCTTGTGATTCTCCGTACTATTCCTAAATCGGTAGGTAGTTCTCACGATTACATTCTTGAACATCAAACACATATCAAGCGGAAGTGTAAATATAATAGTGGACTTACTCATGGAGTGATCAGGCCAAAATCATTAAGCAGCAGCGGAAACAGAAAACTTCACACAGGTGGGACCCTCAGGACATGCCCGAGCGACCAAGCGGGGTTGCGACCTAGTTCTTGGCTTTATAACTTCTAGATCCTTGCAGTACGCATAATGTCCTTGATCCTCGGCTTATGAAGGTTTGAGGGAAAGAGCGAGGATGAGCATAAACAATCGTGCTCGCGATCCAACATACATAATGCAATAGTAATATATGCGAGGCTTACCAAGAATGGCTCGAGTTTTTTTATTTGCTAAAAGTAACATTTTCAATTACCATAATTAGAAAGTCCTATGACTTAGCATTTTAATCAAATCACATTTTATTAAAGAGATATTGTGCAATATTATAACGGCGAATGTTACCTCCACCTTATGTTTAATTTTGATTGGGATTACCTCCACTCATTAACAACACTGGGGTATACCTAGGAAAAACCCAAATTCAGGGTCTCAACGGCCCATCGAGTTTTCATCCCACCATAAAGGTTTTTGAAATAGAACTAACTCTAGTAAGTTCCCATGCCCGCCCTTGACTGTGGGCACGGCTGTTCAAATAGTTTATACTCTGCAGAGACTATACACTTTACCCATAAGAGATAATCGTCTTAATATGTAGACACGTTTTTTTAGACATATGAATCAAGAAAAATTACCACAAGGCCTTTACAATGCATCCCTCAGTACTGTTTACACTCACTAAGGTTACACCTGAGAGTGGTTACGTCTAAACTCCTCACGTCAACCAAGCCCCGGACCCCTCTTGCGCCATGGAAACTACGATCACACATATCGCAGTCGTACACCCCAACGTAATCACGAAGGCCTCGGCGTAGCGGGTCCTCTAATGGTGCAATTAAATGCTTGATGAATACAAATCATTTAGCAGTCGACACTATTATAGACTTGTGGTTACATTGTTTTACATTGGGAGATCATCACGAGTTAAGTTCTTAAAGTCATCTAGACGGTTCATTCCACTTTCACACATTCTCGTGCTACGATGGCACCTACCACCATACCATCTACCCAAGCGTGATAACAACAAGTTATTAGGGTTTTGAGAACATAAATTAGATTGCCTCAATATTCCAAACATTTTCCCACAATGACTACCCAAAACAAGTTCATGATTTTAAAGATGATGGTTGGGTAAATAAATACCACAGTACTTAAGCAAGACTAGCATGTCGCTTAAGTACAACCAATAACTAGTATAATTACCACATAATTACTAGGGTGACAAGGATTAAGTACTTCAATTGTCGGGGATGTCATAATAATACTTAAAGCATCAAGTTGGCATTTAACTACCTTAAAGATTTAACATACATTTGTGTATGAACTTAGCATGCAATTTGCTATTTTAAAAGAATATAATTTGCATAAAATGTAGATTCAACATGATCAAAGTATTGAGTCACCTAACTTAAAGGCAAGAGAGTCTTGGTAGTCTTGAGCTTGATCAAGTTGGAGATCTCCGCTTCTTGAACTCTACTCGGACGAATCGCGAGAAAAGAGCAAATAAGCAAAGGAACAAATATATACTAAAGAAATAATAAATAAACTCCATATTGAACAAATATACTTCCATTATAAATGTACTAAATTTAGACAAATTTAGAAACAAATTTCACTTAAATCGGAGTTAAAATGAGGAGAAACGGGACCTCGAAGTTTTGCTTTTAAATTAAATCGAGAAAAAGAAAGAGAGAGAACATGTCTCTCGACAAGCGGGTCCCAATGCAGTGTTACGGTTCACGCCACGATGCTTGGACCGAGGTCCTGCGCGCGGGTTCACGGTCCACCAAGACTTGGGTGTGCATTAAAGCTCGGGCCATGCGTCAACGGGTTGT
Organism: Ampelocalamus luodianensis; assembly: GCA_036346255.1. Classification (NCBI taxonomy): domain Eukaryota; kingdom Viridiplantae; phylum Streptophyta; class Magnoliopsida; order Poales; family Poaceae; genus Ampelocalamus; species Ampelocalamus luodianensis. The sequence goes on from JAYEVH010000343.1 coordinate 362,345, forward strand.
AGAAAATTAGAATTAATTAGCTTCAATTAGCGCCTCGGACCCATATTGCAGGACTCGGTGCATAGTTAAGACTAGCCATTAACTCGACTAATCAATTCACAACCCTAAGGGCGGTGATTTGGGTGATTAAAGCGAGGGCTCTGATGCTGTTTGGAGCTTGGATAACGAGAGAGCTAGGCGCGCGGGTGGCTCGGCTTCATCGTGGCGGCAACCACGCGGCGGCGACCAAGGGCAAATTGAATGCTCGGCAAAGCGAAGGTGATGGTGGTAGTGGTGCGACGATGGGCTCACCGGAGCGGCGGCGCGGTTGGGGGAAAGCGCGACGGCGCTGGGAAGACAAGGGCATAAGCATGGGCTACGCCCGGAGGTGGGGAAGGGAATGGGTGGTTCAGGGAAGCTCGGGGAGGCTCTGGGGAGGAGGTTCCACGGTGGCTGGCGGGGAGGAAGACGGGTTGGCAGCGGCGGGGCTCCACGACGGCGATTGTCTGCGAGGTAGGGAGAATGTGGGAGAACCTTAGGAACACGAGATGACACACCTACCTCGGCTAAAACCTTGCCGAAGAAGAAGATTAGGTGGTGGAGGATTTTCGGCCGGCAATAGGGAAGAACAGGATTCCGGTGAGTCCTTTGGTCCAAACGCAAATCGACTTGGATGATGACTTCCTCGTCCTTGGGAACACGTGGTGGCTGCGGTGGCGTGCGAGAGATTCAGGCGGTGAATGGTGTCGAGCGCGGTGGCAGGGAGGCTGTGGGCTTCTTGGCAATAGGGAGCAAAGGAGCAAGGTGGGGTGGTGGGGGCAAGGGGCGAGGGCTTCTTATAGTGAGAGAGGGGAGAGAGCCAGCGAGGCGCTTGATGGTCGTGCGGTGTGGCGAGATGGCGCGCGGCTTGGAGGATGGGGCGAGCAATGGAGTGGCAGCGGCGACTTGGAGGCGGGGCAAGTGTGTCTTTGATGGGGCGGTGTTGGACTGGATTTTCTAAATCCAAATCTTGTGTGGCTCTTTGTGCTATTCCTGGATCGATAGATAGCACTCACGGGCACATTCTTTGAATCATTTCATACAAGGCGTGAACTAAAACATTCAAATATTACAAACACGAGTGACATAGACCACATTGGGTGAGTTTTACAAAAGAGCCGAATAGGCTAAATTGATTACATTACATGAAAGCAACGTAAACTACAGTGAAGCCAAAGGTGTAGAGCTCATCTCTCCACAAACAAGCGGCCAGGGGTAGTATGTGTCTGTGATATTAACCAGGGTGGATAATATCGGTTTGTGCATAAATAAATGAGTCCACTTAGGCGAGGTGAGACCTGACTACTGAACTAGACTACTCTTCATCATTAACTTGTCAATTGACTTACGGATCCTCGTAGTACTCATAATCTCGTTCATCGCAACCACGAGGGTTTTGGGGAAAAGAGCGAGAATGAGCACAACCGTGCTCACGAACCAACATACAATGCAATATTATACATGCAAGGTTTAACAAGGATGGCTCGGTTCTTTTATTTGCTAAAGAAACATTTTCAAATATCATAACTAAGAATTCCTATCACTTAGCATTTTAACAAAATTGCATTTTATTAAAGAGAGTAATTGTGCAATATTTGTATTAGTAGAGGTTCCCTCCATCGGAAACTCTACCTCATGCTTATTTGACTAGGCTAACCCCATTATTAACATCACTTGAGTTTGAAAACTTCGGGAAAATCCAACCTAGGGCTAGGTGAGCCGCCATAATTTTCATTCCACCCACAAAGGTTTTGAAATAGAACTAACTCGAGTTAAGTTCTCATGTCAAATCTTTACAGTAAACACGACTATTTAAACAGTTTAATACTCTACAGAGATTATACACTTTACCCACAAGAGACAATTAACTCTTTGCCCTACACGATTCCTTAGTCGTGTAGTCGAGAGGTTGTCACAAAACTTTTCAAATCATCTCGCCCCTTCCATCATTTCACCCATATGGGGTTACGCCCATACGTTGCGCGAGATGTTCACCTCAGCGACTGGCATAGCATGGCTACACCTCAGCGACTGACAACTTCACCCTTGAATTGGTGTCCCATTAAGCGGACGTATCCAGCTTCCACCCTTTATTATTCCTCGGTGAGATGACATTGGTGTTTAATAAATTTACTAAGCCAAGTTGTAAATTTTGCAGACTTGTGGTTGTACTTATTTTACACGAAAGGTCATGACAAGATTAAGTCTTTAGAGTTATTTGGGCGGTTCATTCCACATACCAACCACAAAATAATATTCCTTGGGCTACATTAGCACCCATTGTTATACTATCCACCTCACCATCCTTGGATAGGGTAATAGCAATTTAGGGTTTTGAGAGTAAAACCAAATTACTACATTTATCTCAGTCATGGACCACCAATGATTGCCCAAACCATTTTCATGTTTGAAGAGATGATGATTATGACATTTTAATGTCCCGGTACTTAAGCAAGACTAGCATGTCGCTTAAGTACAACCTATAACTAGTAATTACCATATAGTTACTAGGGTGACAAGGATTAAGGGATTCAAATTGTCAAGGATGGTATAGTAATTAATTAATCAACAATTGGGTGTTTAACTACCTTAAGCTTTAACATACCTTTGACTAAAGAATTAAAGCATGCAATTTTGGAAATTTAAATGAAGGTAATTTGCATAAAATATGAGATCAATATGATCAAAGTATTGACTGCTTAGGTAAAGGCAAGAGGGTCTTGATAGTCTTGTTCTTGATCAACTTGGAGATCCTGGCGTCTTTGAACTCTCTGTGAGCAGAGTGCGGAAAAGAAACAACAAGCAAGCAAGAACCAATAAATACAAAAGGGACAACAAAGAACTCTAAATAAAACAAGACCTATGCCATTAGCAAGATCTTGAATTTACAAATTTTACAAATTTAAATCATAATTTTTGGAGCTACGATGAGGTAGAATGGGATTTATGAAGATTGAAAAGGAATTAAAGGGAGAGAAAGAAAGGGTGCAGCACGGTCGTGAGGCGGGTTCATGCGCATGGGGTGCTAGTCCACGAGGAGCGACAAAGGGTGGGACCCACTTGTCGGTCTCAAGGGCAAAACCGAAAACAAAACCGTAGATTCGTGCGCGGGCCCACGACGTGAGATCAAGGGCTTAAGCCAGCGGTTTAATGGCTAAGTTGCTTAGAAGATTAAGACAATCATTAGGGTTAATCAAGAGGAATAGTGCGATCACGAGCGTTGCCCGCGAGGGTAGCTCACGGCGGCGGCTCGAGCTCGTCGTCGGCGGGGCGGAGTGCGGTGGCGGCGACCAAGCACGAGCAGGGAAGAGCTCAGTGAGTCAAGGCGGTGGCAGGTGGCGGCGCAGAAGGTCGTCGGGCGATAGTCTTGAGGTGAGAAGGCGGTGGCGCGCCACGGCTCCAAAGCCAAGCAGCGCTCGGTGGCTCCTAGCAAAGAGGTGAGAGCACGAGCAAGAGATAAGTGGGGCAACTCACCAAGCTAAAGAAGAGGCGGGAGTTGGCGGAAGAGGTAGATCAACGGCGGTGAAGGTGGCGGCGGAGTTGGGAGGTGGTGAATCCGGTGGTGGGAGTGGTCCAAGACCAAAGGGCTTGAGGAAGTGGTCTGGGCATTGGAGCGCGGGTGTGGGGGTGGCGGGCGGAAGGTGGCGGGCGGCGAGTCGGCGGTGGAGGTGGCTCGGCCAAAAAGAAGAGTGGGGATTTTCTTGGTGGTGGCTTACCGGGCTTCAAGGGCGTCGCGAGGATAAGGGAAGCAGGGCTGCTCTTATAGGCCAAGGGGAGGAAGGAGCGGTGGGAGGCTCGGGCGCGCGATGGGTGGCGGTGTGGCGAAAGTAGAGGATCCGGGATGGGGCGAGCGAGTGGGCTCGGCGGGTGATGCAGTCTTGGCGGGCACAAGCGAAGTGAGGGCGCGTGTCGGGACCGAAAATACATCTCGGGAACCCTCATGTATTCGAACTAGTCCCGGATCGATGCTAGCTCACCGGAAGCGATGATGAAATACCATCTATTTATTTGATTTAACTAAAAAGATCTTAAAGTAACAAGTAATAATGATAACTGAACCTTATGGTCAACGTTTACTTAACTTGCCAGCAGGGCTAAAGAAACAAATAAACTCTTGCAGCGGAAGGAAACTCTTTAGATGGCCAATCAACATGCCCACGAGCAATCAGTGGAGAAAGCATCCTAATCCATAAAAACTGCATGGTCCTCACAGGCGAAGAACTCTTGAGCGACTTGATATTCTTCAAGCCCGAGCAATACGGGGCAAAAGCCATGAGTACTTTGAATGTACTCGACAAGCCGTGGGAAATGTATGCAAATAGTATTCATGCGGGGCTTGAACAAAGATTAGTGTGAGGGTTCTTTTGCGAAAACAACATTTACAACAAATACAATAAATAGATTGAAATCGTAATTTAAAACAATAATAAGTAATTAAACACTTTCTTTGAAACAACTCTGAACTTCCCATTCACTTCCCAACCAAACCAAAGATAAGTGAATTCCCCATTCTGTCGACACTACCCACCAAGTGAATGACCTATTCACCAAGCGAACATTATATTCATCAAGTGAACTTCCCATCCACACTCAGACACATTTTGAACAAACTCTATCTCCGTGTGAAATCCGAGAGCGTCCATAACAGCGGACACGGCTATTCGAATAGTTTTACACTCTGCGGAGGTTGTGCGGCTTGACCCACAAGAGATAGATCAACTTATCATATCGGACATTTCACGCTTCCATGGCGTGCGACTAAGTGATCATCATAAGGCTTTACAAAGCTTCTTCTTAACTTGATTACGCGCTAAGGTTTCAACACTGAATGTCTTTCGACGAGACGGGGCCCACCTCTTGCGCCAGCTGTGAGAATATGTTTCCGTAACCACGCTTCACATGAGAGGCGAAATTAAGACATTGCTAATTAATTGCGAGTCCGCCATCTGAGAACATGTGGTTGTGCAGTTAAGGCCCAGTTCAATGGCGCACAAGATTAAGTCCTTGACAAATTACTCAGGCGAGACGACCACAACCCACAACATGTTAAATCCACATCCTCACTATCCACCAACCACTCGCCCAAGCAAAAACCATTTTGTTTAACCAAGACCAATCACATACCCTGTCATGGTACACAAATTTTAACAAGAGTGGCTCACCACCACGATTCCATAAATCATTAAGTCAAAATTGATCATTAAGACACATGTGATGACAAACCCATCGCAACTAAGCTGAACTAAGCATATGTACAATTCCCATGTTGGCAATACAAATATATCCAACTAAAGTTTCCCATGCTAAGGTGACAAAGGATTCATGGTATTCAAATAATCAATGGAGGCATAATGACAACGGGTAATAACTATACCCAAAGCAATTTGTATAAAGATAGCATGCAATTTGTATAAAATAATATACTTTTAAAATCATGGGTTCAATATGATCAAAGGACCACGACTTGCCTTGGAATAAATCCTGTGATTGATCTTGATCTTGGTATGCTACTCCTTGCTCAAAGCTTCCAGAAGTATCGGCGTCTACTACATAAAACAAGCAAATAAACTAAATAAATAAATAATAGAGAAAACAGACTCCAAAAATTAAATAAAAATCTCAGATAAATAGATCTCAAATTTAGACAAATTTAGGAATTTGAATGGACTCAATCGGAGTTCGGATGCAAAAGATATGGGCTCTGGAAGATTGAAATCTAAAGAAATACCTAATCAGAATTTGGATTTATCAATTATTTTCCTCTTGGAAATTCTGGATTATGACGTCGGTGACGTCGTGAGACGTTCGGTGGGATGAAAACAACTGTGGTGGGTCCCACTTGGAAGTGGCTGGGTGCACCGTGGACTTGGTTCAACAATGTTTGGTCTCGGGTGGGATTTACGGTGGTGCCACATGGCGACAAGCTGGGCACCACGCGGGTGCCCTGCGAGCAGAGAGGGTGATGTGGCGGTGGTGGCAATGGCGAAATGGTGATGTGGCTCGGGACAAACCGGGAGAGCGACAAGCGGGCGGCCATGGCGGCGGTCTTGAGCTCGTCGTCGATGGCGACAGCGCGCGAGTAGTTCGGCGAAGTGGAAGCAGGTTCTCTGGCGGCGAAACCGGGGAGGTGATAAGCGGCAAAGCGGCAGGGCTCGCCCGTGGCGGCGACGAAGCGGCGATGAGGTCCTCGGCGCGGCGACCGATGTAGGGTGGCGCGAGAAGAAGTGAGTGAGCATCGGGGCGGCGAAGTCATGAGGATCACGCGAGTCGGCTTGGGTAGCTAGAAGATGACGGGCGGCGGCAATCCAAGGTTGGCCGGAGATAGAAGAGATGACCGCGGCAACACCTCGGTGGCAAAAGAACAAGGAGGAGGTGGGAATTTGATGAGAATAGCATGGAGCACATCTTGCGCGCACGGAAATCAAAAGAGCTCACCGGAGATGTAGATCGGAAAAGGGTGGCGGTCGATTTGTCGGACGGCGATGAAAGCGGTGAGCAGGGCTTCTCCAAGCGAGTGGGTGCAAGCACGGTGAAGCCCTTGCTATGCGAACCAACGGAGGAAGAATCACGGCGGAGTTGGGTGGCGGCAATTTCGGCGGCGAAGAGGCCGTACCGACTCGGTCCTTCGGCGATTTGGCGCGGCGAAGCGATGCGAGGATGAGACCAGGGTTTTGGAGAGAGAACAAAGCGAAAGATTGCGCGGTTGGGCGCCTTTTATAGAGTGGAGAGGGCATCCAAGGTGAGCACGGCGGCACGGGCATGCGGCCAGGACTCAAAGTCTGGAGGTTGAAGATGAGGATGTGGCAGCGGACCCACAAAGCGGCGCAATGGTGGCCCGAGGAGCGGGCGAGTCGCGCGCAGCGTGGCGACAAGCGGCGGTGGGGCCTCTCAGCGGCGTGCGGCGGGAGGAGATGGGCGGGCCGCACAAGAATGGGCCAAGCGGAGAGAGTTGGGCGGGGCTTAGGTTTCGGCCCAAAGGATAATCGAGATTTTAATTAGTTTTCTTTTTAGAAAATAACAGAAAATCAAATGGCAAATAGAAAATAGCAAATGCACTCGGAAAAATTCTAGAAAAATCTAGAAAATATACCCAAGCACATAGAACCCAAATAAAATAATTTTGATAATAGTTGATGTCGAAATTATTCATATTAAATATTTTGAACTCGAAAATTCATATTAAGCTATTAACTTTGAGAAAAATCCAAATGGTTATTTTTCTTTTAAAACTTTAAAGCAGACCAAATTTTGGGATGTTACAAACCTACCCCCAAAAAGGAATCTCGTCCCGAGATTGGTGACTAAAGAATAGGCTCGCGTGAGTCTAACACGAAGACTTACGGAGCGGCGTTACGAGCTGCTTGTGCTTCTTCTCTGATGGCGTGGTTTAGTCTTCCTCTTGAGCGAAGTTGATGGAGTCTGGTAGCTTGATTTGGAGTCAGAGGCATTCCTCTTCCGCTCTGGCAAAGAAGTCTGGTGGTGTTGGTCCCAAATTGAAAGGAATTGGTGTCGACCCTAAGCAGGGACACTTGTTTGCATAATGACTGTCGGTGGCAATTGAAACATTGAATTCCTGCGGCATAATTGGGGTTCCCCGAGGTTGATTATTATTCTTTGTTGTTGACATTGGGAATCCTGTGTTTCTGCATGAGACACTTGAGTGCTGGGGTTACGAATCCAGTGAGCGAATTATTGAAAGCAGAAGGTTCTTGAGCATTGGTTACGGCTCTCTGGGTTGATTACGATGAGCTCCATGTTGTATCATCTTCCTTTTACGAGATTCGTCCAACTCTGCGAGAATCTTCTATGAGTACTGCTTTGTCAACCATATCTTTGAAAATCCACATAATCATTTCCAACCACTTGTACTTTCAAGCGGGTTGAGTCCATGTAGAATAAACCGGCGTGCATTATCCGTAGCAACATCTTACGGAGCATAGCGAAAGTTGAGTGAACTTGTTGAGATATTCACCCAAAGACATGTTTCCTTACTGTAGTTCACGAAATTCATTCTTCTTCATTTCCACTATACCATCAGGGACATGAGCTTGACGAAAAGCTGTTGAAAATTCCTCCCAAGTGATAGCGCGGGGATCACCATGAGCTGCGGTGTAGTTTTCCCACCATTCTGCGGCTGTACCTTCCAATTGATGTGAAGCATAAAGGACTTTCTCACGATCGTTGCATTGAGCAATGGCGAGCTTTTTCTCCACTGAACGAAGCCAATCTTCTGCGTCCAAAGGTTCTGCTGAATGAGAAAACGTAGGTGGACGAGTCCTCATAAGCTCTGATAGCTTGGAATGATGATGAACTGGCGGTAGAACAGCTGCTGCTTGATTATTTTGACTATTCTGACTGTTTTGGTTCAACAAGTTGACTATTGCGTGGCGATCGACTTTCTTTGCGTTATCATGGCGTTCATGTTACGCATCATTGCACTCATGAATTGCGTCGAGCTGCTAGAAGTTGTGCCATGTTTGGCTCTGCGGCTCGGTGGTGGTGGTCACTTGCATTGACATTGGCATTGGCATTGGTATCCTCGGTGATGCGGCTTGAAGTATTGCAGTATCAACCATCTGCGATAATCCTCCACAGTTTAACGGTGAGATAGAAAAGCAATGTAGATGCGGGGAATAGCACAATAGATGAGATAGACAAGATAGAGTAGATGGAAATAGCCTAATTAGAGGAGCAGTTATACCAGAGGCAAAGACAAGAAGTCATAATTGAAGCAGCTATGAAAGACAATAAAACTCTTGAATTAAAGCCTTAGTGTGTTGCAACATAATGCTTGCAGCAAAGCGCAGCTCCACTCACACAACTCAATTAAGACCTATTACAACGGCGATCTAAAAGTGCTACTAAACTCTAATAGGATGGCTCCTAATGTGAGCGGAGGACGAAGACTCTTTAAAAGTAAGCGGAATGAAGCGATGAAGATACTCTTGATGATTGCCGATGATTTGACTTCTTCTTCGAACTAGAGAAATTAATGAGCGAAAGTCAAATTTAAGATTATAAAACAACATTCAGCAAAGGCAAGAGACAAGATCTCTGGCACAAGATGAGTAGAATAGAATATGATAAGAATAGAATAGACCGAGATGAGAATAGAACCAGAAGAGATGAGAAAGAACAACTACTCAAGTCAAATTAAGTTGATTTGATTTAGAAAATAACTTTTGAAGCTTTTACCTAAAGCGACCATGCTAACTAAGGATGTGTTCTCACGATCGATATGGCTCACGATACCACCTCTGTCGGGACCGAAAATACCTCTCGGGAACCCTCGTGTATTACGAACTAGTCCTAGATCATTAGCTAGCTCACTGAGGAAAGCGATGATGAAATACCATCCATTTATTTGATTTAACTAAAAGATCTCAAAGTAACAAGTAATAATGATAAGCTGGACCTTATGGTCAACGTTTATAACTTGACACGCGGGCTAAAGAAACAAATAAACTCTTGCGGTGGAGCAGAAACTCTTGAGATGACCAATCAACATGCCCACAGGCAATCAGTGGAGAAAGCATCCTAATCCGCAAAACCTTCATGGTCCTCACGGGCAAAGAACTCTTGAGCGACTTGATATTCTTCAAGCCGAGCAATACAGGGAAAAAGCCATGAGTACTTTGAATGTACTCAGCAAGCCGTGGGGAAATGTATGGAAATAGTATTCATGCAGGGCTTGAACAAAGATTAGCTGTAGGGTTCTTTTGCAGAAAACAGCATTTACAACAAATACAATAAATAGATTGAAATGCGTAATTTAAAATAATAATAAGTAATTAAACACTTTCTTTGAAACAACTAGTGAACTTCCTATTCACTTCCCAACCAAACCAAAGATAAGTGAATTCCCCATTCCCCAATCGACACTACCCACCAAGTGAATGACCTATTCACCAAGCGAACATATACTCATCAAGTGAACTTCCCATCCACACTCAGACACATTTTGAAGAAACTCTATCTCGTGTGAAATCCCGAGCACGTCCATAACATGGACACGGCTATTCGAATAGTTTTACACTCTGCGGAGGTTATGCGGCTTGACCCACAAGAGATAGATCAACTTATCATGTCGGACATTTCACGCTTCCATAGGCGTGCGGCTAAGTGATCATCACAAGGCTTTACAAAGCTTCTTCTTAACCATTACGCGCTAAGGTTTCAACAACGAATGTCTTCCGAGGCAGGCGGGGCCCCTCTTGCGCCACCGTGAAATCGTTTCCCGTAACCACGCTTCACATGAGAACCAAAATTAAGACATTGCTAATTAATTAGCGAGTCCAGCCATCTGAGGACATGTGGTTGTGCAGTTAAGGCCAGTTCAATGGCGTACAAGATTAAGTTCTTGACAAATTACTCGAGGCGAGACTACCACAACCCACAACATGTTAAATCCACATCCTCACTATCCACCAACCACTCGCCCAAGCAAAACCATTTTTAACCAAGACCAATGACATACCTGTCATGGTACACAAATTTAACAAGAGTGGCTCACTACCACGATTCCATAAATCATTAAGTCAAAATTGATCATTAAGACACATGTGATGACAAACCCATATAACTAAAATTGAACTAAGCATATGTACAATTCCCATGTTGGCAATACAAATATATCCAACTAAAGTTTCCCATGCTAAGGTGACAAAGGATTCATGGTATTCAAATAATCAATGGAGGCATAATGACAACGGTAATAACTATACCCAAAGCAATTTGTATAAAGATAACATGCAATTTGTATAAAACAATATACTTTTAAAATCATGGGTTCAATATGAGCAAGGACCACAACTTTCCTTGGAATAAATCCTGTGATTGATCTTGATCTTGGTATGCTACTCCTTGCTCAAAGCTTCGAAATATCGGCGTCTACTATAAAACAAGCAAATAAACTAAATAAATAAATAACAGAGAAAACTGACTCCAAAAATTAAATAAAAATCTTAGATAAATAGATCTGGAATTTAGATAAATTTAGGAATTTGAATGGACTCAATCGGAGTTCGGATGCAAAAGATATGGGCTCTGGAAGATTGAAATCTAAAGAAATACCCTAATCTGAATTTCTGGATTTATCCGAATTATTTTCCTACTGGAAATTCTGGATTATGACGTCAGGTGACGTCAGCGGGGACGTTCGGACTGGGATGAAAACAACCTGATAGGTGGGTACACTTGGAAGTGGTTGGGTGCACTGTGGACTTGGTTCAACAATGTTTGGTCTCGGGTGGGATTTCTGGTGGTGCCACATGGCACGACAAGCTGGGCTGCGCGGGTGCCACGCGAGCAATAGAGGGTGATGTGGCGGTTTGGATGGCAATGACGAGGTGGTGATGTGGCTCGGGACAAACAAGGAGCGACAAGCGAGGCAGCCATGGCGGCGGTCTTGAGCTCGTCGTCGATGGCGAAGCGGCGAGTAGTTTCGGCGAAGTGGAAGCAGGTTCTCTGGCGGCGAAACCGGGGAGGGGTGAGCGGCAAAGGCGGCAAGGCTCGCCGGCGGCGACAGCGGCGATGTGGTCCTCGGCGCGGCGACCGGTGTAGAGGTGGCGCGAAGAGGTGAGTGAGCATCGGGACGGCGAAGTCATGAGGATCACGAAGTCGGCTTGGGTAGCTAGAAGATGACGGGCGGCGGCAATCCAAGGTTGGTGGAGATGGAAGAGATGACCGCGGCAACACCTCGGTGGCAAAAGAACAAGGAGGAGGTGGGAATTTGATGAGAATAGCATGGAGCACATCTTGGCCTTGCACGGAAATCAAAGGAGCTCACCGGAGATGTAGATCGGAAAAGGGTGGCGGTCGATTTGTCGGACGAAGATGAAAGCGGTGAGCAGGGCTTCTCCAGCGAGTGGGTGCAAGCACGGTGAAGCCCTTGCTATTGCGAACAACGGAGGAAGAATCACGGCGGAGATGGGTGGGCGGCAATTTCGACGGCGAAGAGGCTTCGGTAGCGACTTGGTCGCTTGGCGATTTGGCAGCGAAAGCGATTGCGAGGCGAGACCTTAGGGTTTTGGAGAGGAGAACAAGCGAAGAGATTGCGCGGTTGGGCGCCTTTTATAGAAGTGGAGAGGGCATCCAAGGTGAGCACGGCGACACGAGCGTGAGGCTTTGGGACTCCAAAGTCACGGAGGTTGAAGATGAGGGCGTGGCAAGCGGACCCACAAAGCGGCGGCGGCCTGGGAGCGAACAGTCGCGCACGGCGTGGCGACAAGCGGCGGTGGGGCCTCTCACGCATGCGGGCGGGAGGAGATGGGCGGGCCGCACAAGAATGGGTCGGAGCGGGAGAGTTGGGCGAGGCTTAGGGTTTGGCCAAAGGATAATCCAAGATTTTTAATTAGTTTTTCTTTTAGAAAATAACAGAAAATCCAAATGGCAAATAGAAAATAGCAAATGCACTCGGAAAAATTCTAGAAAAATCTAGAAAATATACCCAGCACATAGAACCCAAATAAAATAATTTTGATAATAGTTGATGTTGACATTATTCATATTAAATTATTTTGAACTCTGAAAATTCATATTAAGCTATTAACTGAAGAAAAATCCAAATGGTTATTTTTCTTTTAAAACTTTAAAACAGACCAAATTTTTGGGATGTTACAACGCGGCGAGGACGGCTCGAGGACGAGTAGGTGAAAGTTGTAGGGTGCTCTGCACAGCGACGACTCATGCGTGTGGCGAGTGGCGGAGCGGCGGCACAGGTGCGAGCGTGCGGCTCGAGCCGGGCGCAAGGGTGGGCGCGGAGAGGGCACGATTGTTGAGGCGAGGATCTTTGAGATAGGGCGGGCGATGGCGGCGCATGGCGCCGGCGGCGGCGGATGTGGAGGCGGGGAACCACGGCAGGGCGTTGTCCCGATGGCGGCGAGATGATGAGGCTAGGCGAGGGCGGGGCGAGTGAGCGGAGTTGGTGCGGGGCGCGAGGGGCGAGCATGGCAGCGAGAGAGGAGTGGGCACTACCGATTCGCACGGTCTTGACCAGAGAAGAAAGGCGAGGAGGCTCGGGCGTCTTTGGCGAGAGTGAGGAAGAAGGGAGCGGAGGATTTGGGCCAAGAAAGGCGCAGCCGGAGGAGAAAGAAGGCCGTGGTGTGGTGAGGCCAAGAGAGAAAAGGAAGTGGGTTGAGGTTGGGCGGCTGAGGAAAAACACAGGTGAGCCAAAGAAAATGGGAGCGGCAAAAAGGAAAGGGCCCAGAAAAGGAAATTCAAATCTGAAATTTGAATTTCAGAAATCGAAATGTTTAAAACACAAATCGAGCAAAGAAGCTAGAAGAGATTTTGAAATTATTTGGTAATTTGACATACGGAAGAAAGAAACAGCATAAAATGGTAATTGCTATTCACCGTTCGACAAATCAAAAATGGGAATGTTCAAAGGGGAGGAGACACGATGAGCTCGTCTGGGACGCGTCCCAGTGCGGCGGGGATGGAAGAAGCAGCACGCTGCGGGATGGCACGCCTAGAGCATTGCCAGAGCGATGTGGTAGTGCTAGAGAGAAGGGCCAAGGGAATGGGCTGAGCCAGGGGAAAAAATGGCAGAGGGGAAATGGGCCAAGCCCAAGGGTTTTGAATTTGAAAACTGAATTTTGGGTTCTTCGAGATTTTGAAGGGGTTTTGAGTTGAGCCTTTTAAAACAAAACCAAACTTTGAAATCCTTGAGAGAAAAAGAAACTGAGGTTTGAAATCCCTTTTGGGGAGTTTTTTTTTTTTTGACTTGCAACATGTTTGAAAACAAATCAACTTTGAGATTTTCTTACGAAACCGAAAACAGCCACACAGACTAAAATCAAATCCAAATTTAAAACCATCCCAAAAATAGGATGTTACAGCTGACCTGCGGGTGCGCCTCTTGTTCCTCTTACCCTTCGCCTCCTCTTCCCCGAGAAGCAGCAACGACCGCCCGGCTCGGGCAGGGCGACGAGCAGCTCGAGGCCGACGAGTCCGCTCCGCTCCAACCCGTAGCTTGACAGGTGAGCCTTGCTTTCTCGCTTCCACCATCGCGTTCTGCCCTCTTTTTCTGGGCATGGGCTGCGCTCGCCGGAGCAGCAATTTTGTTGATTGGTTAAATTCTTAGAACGACTTGACGATTTCCATCCCAATCGTTGATGTGTCTTAGGGATGTAGAATTCTTACTTGGTGCTCTGGTGGGTTCTTGGAATCTTGGATAGCTAGTGGTTAATGGTCAACTGCGATGTGGCGGGCTGGTGGCTATCAAACTAGCAGAAAATTCAGTCCTGCCATGGATTTACCATGTGGCGTTTTCAGTTGATTAAAAATCCTTGCTTTACA
>JAYEVH010000091.1:0-95172 GCA_036346255.1 Ampelocalamus luodianensis
AAAAGTGAGGCCCTTGGGCTCACCTTCTTCCTCCGCAACAATTAATATGAAGTAAAGCGATAAGTACAAAATTATTTTTGTACTGCAAGACCGACGTGTGAGATAAGAGAACTATAATTAACTACATGCAAGCTTTATTTAAGTGGATGAGGCTCGACTTATTTTCAAAGATAAAGCAAGTTTTCATTTGCAATAATGTAATAGATTCAAAGCAAGTTTGCAATTAACTTTTATTGTTCAAATAAAGAGAAATAATAATAACAATAGATAAAGAACAACACCAACCTAGAAGTGACTAACCCATAGTCACCACAACAATAGCATGAAGTACCCTTCATACCACCCATGTCAAGTTTAAGTTTTTAAAAGGTTGTAGTCTAGTTCTTGTGGAAATAACCAGCGTGTCCATAACCTAGGACGAGGCTATTCGAATAGTTTTAACCTGCAGGGTGTACCAATGTACCCACACGACGTAATCGCCTTCCACCACCACGGTTAGCACACTTCCTTTGGTATGCGCGTGCATGGCTAAGTCTAACAAAGCGCTTTCCAATGGACGATGCTAATTAAGAGCCGCAACCACGGAGAAGGACACATTAGGCAAGATAACCGCCCGCTAATGCTCCCGCCAACACCACAAACACACACACAGAACACACCCACCGACTCAGCTCATAATTAACACCTCCCAAAGTACTTAGTCAAGAGAGGTTCCATATCCCCTCGTGGTTAGCACGCAACAATTGCTTGGATCAATGGCACAAGTAACTCGGTCCTTAGGGACTTAGGCACCATTCCAATCACACCCAACAGATCACCCAACATACCATTGTGCCCAAGCCAAGATATAATTTTTGTTTTCAGCTTTTGATTTGCAAATGGTAAACACTGTGGTTGGACATAATGGAATAATAATAGCATTTGTGTGATCAAGATCACCGACTAAGTCGATGATCGCCAATACTACTGATACTAGGCATGGCTAAGCAATATTTATCCGAAATCTACTAAGTGACAAGAGCTCATCCAACGAACTCTAATCACAAAGAAATAACCTAGGCTCGGTAGTAGAGGATAAACATTTACCTACAGATTATGCAACTAGAGGATTAACTAATCAATTTAACAACAAAATAGCAATGCATACATAGAAGTTAAACAAAATATTAGACTTTAAAAGTAGTGGGATCAAATGGGAAATGATCAAACCGCTTGTCCGCTTGTCGTTGCTCAAGTCATTATGAGGATCGTTCTCGGGGTTACCGCAAATGTCAAGCCTAAGCTTAAAGAGCGAAAACAACCAATAAGACGAGTAACACTTAAACAAAAGAGCAAGCAAAAATTATCCAAACGCAAAAATTATCCAAATGCGACGAAATTTATACACAAGGTAAAATACGAATACACCTAGTCATAGAAACTGGAAAAACCTAATTTGGATTTGTGGTGCAAAAGACATTCCTTAAAAACCTATTTTCGACCATAATTAGGTACTGTAGCAAAAATATTTTCTAGAATGATTTTGAAGCTGAAACTTTTATGATAGCTACCTACTGGTATAGTGATAAGCCATATAAAATTTCAGGTCATTTGGAGTTATATTGAAAGAGTTATGATTTGTCTAAATTGTTTAGAGTATTAAACTAAAATATGATCCTTATGATTTGTAAAAACAGTAAAAATTGCGGAACCAATTTTCCTAGCAAATAAACTATCAGTGGAAGCTAATCCAATTGGATTCATACAAAAATAAGCTATAGATAAAAAGATATGCATTTTACAAGTTTGCTAAAAGTTCTGAAAAACAGTATTAAGTTCACTTGTTTACTATTTTTGAAAATAGTTTTCCATGTTTGATCATGGTCTACAATTATTTTTCCAATTAATTTAAAGCTATAAGGAAGCTAACAAAATTCGAATCATCTAATTTGGACTTACAATGAAAAAGATATGAAAAAGAGAAACTACCTATTCACTTCAGTTTTAAGACTTAGTATTTTCGGGATTTTCCTAACACCGAGACGTGGACGATTGAGAGCCGTCGATCTCGTGATCGACGCCCCGGTTGAATCCGGCGACACAGTAATCGAGCGGAATAAGGCGCGCGACGGAGAGCCGAGGCGTCGAGATCTCTAGATCGACGACCACTAATGAGCCACGCCGCCCCGACCGAGCTCCGCCGACAACAGAGGAGTTCCCGGCCGCGAGCTTGCTCGGCTCGTCGCCGGCGAGAATCGCCATGGCGATGCCAGCCATGGGCCAAAACGGGATCCTCGCACTATTGCGCACCTGATGGCACCAGCGGCGAGGTCAATGGCGACCTGACGCGGCGGCGCGGCGGCGAGAGGCGGAGGGAGTGCTACGGCCGAAAACGAAAACGACGATACGGCTCAGCTACGCGCAAATGGACGGGTGCAAAAGCTATGACGGGGTCCTATGGACTTAGCGCGACCAACCGGAGTCCAAACGGTAGCCGGCGGCGAGCCGGAGGCTAACGGCGGCGGCGGCGCGACCGAAACAGGGAACTACGGCCACAGTGCAGCAAAAGCTAAACGGGGAAGAGCTTAAGCTCACCAGGGGTTCACTGAAGACGATGACGGGGTTGGGGTGGACGGAGGATGATCAGAGCAGCCCAGCGACGAAGTCCTGCGGCGATGCGAAGAGCTTCACCGTGAGGGGTCAACCCGCCAAGCTAGCAACACCGGTGGTACCATGAGCTTCGCAATACCACGAGAAGCTCCGGGAGGCGTGGATTGGGAAATGGAGGTCTTACCGTCGGAGAAGAAAGGGCAGCGGCGCCGAAAATGGGAGAATCCCAAATTAGCTTCCTCACAAAAGGATAAGCCAAAACGGGTGAGGTTAATGACCGGTGAGGCGAGAGGAAGGGGTTGGAGCAAAATCGAGCAGAGAGCCACCGGAGGGTGAGCTTCACCGAGGAGCCCGAGCTCAGAATGGCGCCGAGGGTGTTTCGTCGACCGAACTCAAACACGCACCGAGAGTGCTAGCTAGAGCTCAAGGGTGGGTAAAGGAAGCTAAGGGGAGGCGGGAGCTTATGTAGCTGAGAGGAAGCCGGGAGCAACGGCGGCAAGCCTCGGATGCTCAAGTCCATCCGCGGACGCTGAGCGCAATGGGAGCAGTGGCAGACTTTCGGAGCGGCGACGACGTGCATTTAATGCGTTGCGAGAGGACCCGTTGGACCGCGCGAGTGGACACAACGCTGCGCCTCGCCGCGCTCCGCGCGACGCCATGGCTGCGTTGCTCGCGCGGCGAAGAGGAAACGACGACGCCAAGCGTCCGATTTGCATCCAAGGGCTAGCGCGCGATCGCGTTGAAACAAAGATCGCGAACGCCGACCGCCCGATTGAAATCCAACGGCCGAGAAAGCAGGGCAACCGGAGTTGTCAGAATGCTTACACGAATGAGAGCCGCTCGATGGAGATCCAACGGTGATGACGCGCGCCGCTCGACGCCGCGGGTGCGATTAGTTGGCTCGGTCGAGTCAAGTGACTCGAGCCCGAGTCGACTTCGACCAGGAAACGATGCAAACCATCGGGGTTTGATTTTTGAGCTGAAACTTTGGGGATTTAATTGAGGCATCAAATCAACTCCAAAATTTATGAAATTTTAACTGGAGCTTCCTGACCTTAGGGTTAACCTTCCATAAAATTTTCAGAGATTTTTGTGCACTGAGATTTTCTCAAGAAATTCCAGAAGGTTATTTCAGAGGTTTGACCAAGGTTTGACTTGCCTCTAAAATATTTCAAATAATTTCCAAAAATTATGAAATAATTCAGAGGTGTTACCAAGCAACCTTAGAACCAAGGAAAAATTATTTCCAAGGGTTTGACACAAGATTTCTGCAAGGAGGTTGTTGTCTTGATAAATGAGGCTTTTGATTTTGAATTTCCCAAAATTCTTTTACAAGAATTTTCAGAAAAGTTCAAAAGCACAAGGACGTAAGAAAAGTTTTAAATTATCCTCATTTTATTACATTTGAAACACAAGCCAAAATTTGGGATGTTACAGTTTGCCATCATATGCAGCAACTCATGAGTGCTAAGTTGAAGGATCTCGAGGTTGATCAATCTCGCAATAATTATTTCCTAATTATAAATTTTGAATATATGCTTGCTACTTTACTCTTACTAGCGACAGGGCTTGAACATACATTTAGATGCACTCGTTATGAGAGGGATCTCGGAGGTTCGAGGGAGGCTCTGCGGCTTCATCAAGACGGAGATCATTAACACCAATGGAGAGTTTCACTACTCCGTCGACGCCGCTGAACGACCTTCACTTTGAGTAGTTGTAATTCAATTGTAACTAGCGACAATACTTGATACATATTGTAAATGATCACTTTGAGCTGTCAACGATTGATTCATCTGTGATGTATATTTTCTGCTTGCTTCTTTTCAAAGGGCATGGCTAGCAATTCCTGAGGCTAGCCGAAAAGCAAAAAAATTTAGTTAGGTATAAAGAACTATCACAGACGGTTCTATTTGCTAACTATCTGTGATATGACGTATATCACAAACGGTTCTATTAAATAACTTTCTGGGATATTATGTATATCACAAACGGTTCTATTAACTAACCGTCTGTGATATGTCGTATATCACATACGGTTATTTTAACTAATCGTCTGTGATATGTAGGTTATCCCAGACGGTTGGTAAATAGAACCGTCTGGGATATGTCGGATATCCCAGACAGTTCTATTTACCAACCGTCTGGGATATTCCAGATAACACAGATGGTTCTATTTACTAACCATCTGTGATATATCGAATATCCCAGACGGTTGGTATATAGAACCGTCTGTGATATACGTAATATCCCAGACGGGTTGTAAATAGAACTGTATGTGACAGCAGACATATCATAGACGGCTTTTGAGTCATCTGTGATACGCCTGTTATCACAGACATACAAATATTTCAAACAGATGGTTTTGAACCGTCTGAGACGAGGTTTTCTATAGTAGTGTTATCATTGCAAATATTTCAAACATTGCAATCAACGATTTGTCAACATACATTCACCAAATACGTGCTAAACCAACAAGTAGCTACACGTCGCATACATTCGCCCGAGAACAAAAATAGACAAGACTATTACCTTTACGCGGAGTCCTTCTCTTCTTAATAATGAGCTTCCTTCGTCTTTCTCTTTCAAGTCCCGAGCTCCTCTCCTCCTCTTATCCCCCTTTCCAGAGCTCCTCTCCTCCCCTTCTCCACCTCTCCCAAGCTCCTCTCCTCCCCTTCTCTCCCTCTTTCGAGCTCATCTGCTTCTCCCTCTCCCTACCTTCTCCCCCTCTTCACTACTCCTATCCTTTTATCCCTCCCTTTTCTCCTCTCCCGATCTGTTCGTGTTGTCTGCCGAGAGGAATGGTGAAAGAAATCATGACGGGGCCAGGTCTAGCTTTCTATACGACCGTCTAGTCACTCAACCATTGGACAACTTGGCAGCAAGTAGTGGGCCAACGGTTGAGTGACACGTCTACTAGTCGCTCAACCGTTAGATGACTTGGCAGCAAGCATGGACCCCAACGGTTTAGCGACATGTCGACTAGTCACTAAACCTTTGGATGACTTGGCAGCTAGTAGTGGGCCACTTTTGTCCAACGGTTTAGTAACTAGGGCACGAACCATAAGATATAGTACAATGCAAGAGGGAATGCACACACAATCTTGTCTGTAACGTCCCAAAATTTGGTTTTTCAAAAATCTTTTGAGTAGTTTAGGTCCATGAAAAATTTCACCAAATTTATTTGAATTAATAAAGCTTAATTGGCAATTTTCTAAATTAAAAATATTTAATTTGACTAATATAAACGTGAATTAAATAAAAACTTGTGTTATTTGGCTTCCTTGTCTTTCAAGGAATTTTTGGGTATTTTATGAGATTTTTCTGGATTTGTTTGCTATTTATTTGACCTCCTTGATTTTTGGCCTTTTATTTTAATTCCGAAAATCAGCATTTTCTCTCTCCTGCCCGCAATTTACTGTTCATCTTCCAGCTCCCACAACAGAGAGTTCGTTCCGTGCACGAAACAAACTAAAAATTTTATATTTCTATATCTTCCTCTACGGTGCATATAAAAGCGAGCCGTTTGCGCCCATGCGTCCGTATTGATCTCCTCTTCCAATCCTCAATTGGTTTCCTCAAACGGTCTATTTTCGTGCAATATCCAAAAAGCGAGCCCAACCGAAGTTCTTCTCCGCGAATCGCGCTTCATCCGGCGCCCCGGTCGAACCGTCTGCGGCGTTGGCCGCATCGTCGCGTTCTACGTCATGGTTCCTTCCTCTTCGCGAAGATCACCGAGCACCGTCGGTCATGTCAAGCCCTAAAGCGAAACGTGTTCATCGCGTTCCTCGCTTCTCGGTGAGTTTTCCAAAATCCGATCGCGTCATCTTGTGCCCCTCGTCAATACCTATTTTTCCCCTCTTGTAGATTCAAGTTTCATCCACCGTGCGCCGAGAATCGAACGTTCTCTCGCCTCTTGTTCGTCGTCCTTCTCTGGCCAATTTCTCCGCAACCGTTGATCCTCTGCCTTCAACTCCACCACCGTTGAGTTCGCATCGCTGCGTTCTACGCCGTGCTCACCTTCCTTTTTGCAGATTGTCGCCTGAAGTGGTACGTGCCCGTGAGGCCGCCGTCGTCGGCGTTCTTCGCGTCGTTGTCGACGCATGGAGCAAAATCTTGATGTCTGGACCGCGTCATCATCTCCGGCTCGTCGTTTCCTTTCCGTTTTGCCCATTCGCCACCATTGGTTCGCCTCCGTCCATCGTCACCACCTTGAGCAAGAATCAGCCTAATCTCTGTTCACTATTCATGCTTGATGTCTAGTACGTGAGAGTTGTTCGGTTCCTTCTTTCTCTACTGTCGTTTGGCTACTGATCCTTCTCTTTTACTTTTCCTCTAATCTTTGCCATGCAAGAAAAGAAATATCTCCTCCGTCTTACATGTAGACCCCACATGTCATCATCCTAATTAAAACCCTAGATTATTTCTTCACTTATATACGGGTCCCGCATGTCAGTCAACTCTTGGTCAACCCTAGCCATGAGCTTGGTCCACCGTGGACTAGCATATCTCTGTGGACTGGTCCATAGACCAAAGGCCCACATGTCAACCCCTAATTCTATTTTCGGAATTAATTTAATTCTTGAAAATCCTTTTATCTTATTGGTCCCACATGTCACTCTCTCTACCTTATTTTTGGAATTATTTTAATTCTAGAAATCCATAAATACCGTCTGGTCCAAATTTATCATACACTCATTCTTTTCTAATATTTTCGGAATAGAATATTCGAGAATATTCAGATAGCTTTTCATCATTTCATGTGAATTCCAATCTTCCGAGAGCCATACCTTCTTCATCCGAATTCCGATTGACCCATTCAAATTTCTAAATTCATCTAAATTAAATATCTATCTTCCAGTACCATTCAATTTCAATTTGGAGTTTATTTTATTTGCCTTTTGAATTTAGTTTGTTTTGCGCTTTCTTTCTCGTTAGACGCCGAAGTCCCGGAATCGTCCGAAGGAGCTGAAGATCAAGCAAGTAGAAGATTGAAGATAAATTAAGATCATCATTGCTATAGCAAGGCAAGTTATACCTTTGATCATATTGAATCCCAGTTTTCAAAATTACTTTGATTCAAATTATTGCATTTACTTTAAGTAATTATTTAAATGCTTTTGGGTTTAGCTATTAATCCCATTTGTTATATCCACTTTGTCTATTGTATGTCATAATCTTTTGTCACCCTAGTCTGGTTCCTATTTAGTTGGTGCTATGGTATTACCAACGTGGGTTGGTTAGTACGAGTAGATTGCTTAGCCATGCAACGAGTCATCATCATCACCTGAGTTGCAATTATAAATTTGACTAAGTGATTATGGAACTATGTGATAAAACTGAGTGTACTGTGTGCTATTACTTTGTGGATGGCATATGTTGCACTTAACCAACAGGGTGGGAAAGGATTTAGACTGAGGCAAGTGGTGGATTCTGTGTGATATGGTGGAAGCTGTGTGCATGGGAATGATAATCTTTGTGATTTAGTTAGAATATGGAAGTCTTGCCTTGGTCAATTAAGGACTTAACTTTGAGCGCCATTGAACCGAGCCTTACTGTACGAGCACATGCCTGGTATGGGACGGGCCTAACTTAGTAAGTTATGGATTCTCGGCATTGATGTTCAGGTGGATAGGTTAGGCTGTGTGACAGGGTGGAGGTGTGTACCACTGTGTTTGGGTGCACATCACGGGGCGGTTCGCCGTGTTCCTGTCCAGCGATGTGTGTTATGCCAAAGCGCTTCGTTTGGGTTGGCATAGCGGTTTGTAAGCACGTCGGGAGTGTCAATGTTGAGATGAAGTTTCTGAAAGGTTTTGTTGTGATCAGCTCTGATCCAGTTGATTGCATCTTGTGGGTAAAGTGTACAACCTTTGCAGAGTGTTAAACAATCTATTCGAATAGCCGCGTCCGCGGTCATGGACAATGCTCGGGGATTTCACACGAGGGGTAGATTTTCATAAAACAATTGGGAAGGGACAGCTGTGTGATTTAAGTCATATGGCTGTGTGAAAGAATTTGATTATGCTATGTGTCTTTGTGAAAACAACTGTTAAATTAATATTGTCTATTTGTTTTGAATTATGCTTTCAATCTATTATTTGTCTTCAATTGCAAATGTTGCATTTCTGCAAAATAATCACAGAAGCCATTTCCTTTGGAATAAGCTTGCATCTATACATTGCATTCTGTGGTATGACTTGCGAGTACGGTTGTGTACTCACGCTTGTTGTAAAACTTGCGCCCAAACCTCTGAAATGGAGAATCGTCGGTCAACAAGGTCTACTTCAAGGATCGAGAAGAACTAGGTCGCACTTTGACCGCCGATTGCTGTGGGCATATGGATGGGCTTCAGAAGTTATTCCATTTCGTTCATTGCACTTTATTGAGCTATTCGCTTCCGAGGCATTAATTGTAAGCTTTGACCTTAAGGTCTTTACTCGATATTTATTGTTATTTGCCTATTTATTAGTCATCTTTGTATATGGAAATGATATTTCATCGATGTTACCACTGTGTGCACTAGCGTGATCTGGACTAGTGCGGTATACGAGAGGTCGAGTGTATTTTTGGGTCCCGGCAGAGGTGGTATCGAGCCATATCATCGTAGGTCGTGACCTTAATTAGAATGGCCGTTTGTAAGGAAAACTTCAAAACTTATTTTACAAATGGAAAATCTTAATGATGTGCTATTCTCATCTTGTCTAGCTTCTATACTCTTCTATTCTATCCATCTCTCATCTATATTCTTCCATCACCATTTTGAGTATTAAATTGGACTCTCTCCCCTCATAACTTCTATAGTTATCGTTATCCATGTTAAATGTGTTGGTGGATGCCCAAGAGCAGTTTTGAGCAATTGTTTGAAGACCACGCAACCAACAACAACGCGTCAACATCTCCCCAAGTGTTCAAGACAAGTGCGTCGCAAAAATTCAAGACTAAGAAGAAGTTGTATGTCGCCTCCATCTTTCTCCAAGCTTCGCCTCCAAGGATCGCAAGCAGTCAACGTTTGATGAAGACCGTGATCAGATCAAGTTTTCTTTAGACCGACCATATAGGATAAATCAGCATAGGTTCCTCCCGTGTGTTGAACCAGGTCGCCCTGTTAAGTTAGAGTTTAATTGACTAGACGATTAGATCTTTGTTTCCCTTCTTCGGTGTAGTTTGGTGGTGAGTTTTATGCTTCTTAATAGCTTTCTGGCTATTTGTGTGTTTCTTGGTGTTCTTTGGGTTAAACTCTGCCCCTTAGTAGATTGTCTACTCTTACCTTGTGCTTTTCCTCTCATCTATAAGTCCTGGTCACCAAACAGATGGAGAACAGTGAAGAAGACCTTGTCGGTAATCTCAAGGCATTTGCGCCGGCTTAGATGTTATCAATCCCGATGGGCGATTGTCGCGATGCGTGAGTAGCAGATCCAGTCATGGAACAATTCTTGGTAGCTCGGACTCAACTAATGATGCACAACTCGTTGCCATCCCAACGACACACCCTCAGTTCAAGCTTGCAAAGTTCTTAAGGACCAAGCCACCTATCTTTGAAGGGTTCAACCGCACTCAAGGATGCAGAATCCTGGATTCACACTATCGAAGAGAAGCTAACTGTTGTGTAATGCAACGATAGTGAGAAAGTTCTCTCTGCTGCTCATCAATTAGAAGGACTTGCATTAGATTGGTAGGAAAAATTTCGTGCCGCCCATTAGGACGAGCATACCATCACCTAGGCAGAGTTCACCACCACTTTATGTCAACAGCATGCGATATCAAGCATAAGTGATCAAGAGAAACCTGCTGTTCTGATATCCTACACCAAGGGTAGCCATTGTCTTTTGAAGTACTGCCAATCAGATAAGTCAAAAGATTGTGCATGTACCCGTTGTAGAGAAATAGGTCATAGCACCGATGAACACAATATCAATTGTTCCAGTTGCGAAGGAAATCATTCCGTTGGAAAATGTCCTATGATCAAGATCACATGTTTCTTGTGTGAAAGCGATGATCATTGTCCAAGATAGTGCCCTATGTATTCCGTGTTGACTTCTGCGACTCAACGTCAGCGAGAAAATTTTCGAGTTACTGTCAGAACATTAGCAAAACAAGGCAGACCGTTGTCAGTACAAGATATGTCAGCTAAAGAATCACAAAGGCGGGATGTTGACCTTGGCAACCCACCTCAAAAGAGAAGCGAGCCAGTATCATCAAGAGTGTGTTTTGAATGTGGTGAGCAAGGCCACTATGCCAAGAGATGCCCTGTAAAGTGTCAAACTTCAACTTTCAAAAAGATTACTCGTTCCGGTGCAATATCATCAGGCAAGTCACAATGTCCGCCACGTGTATGTTACAGTTGTCGCAAGGAAGGTTACTACATCAGCCAATGTCCTTAGTGGAACCAGTCACTAACTCCAGATGCAAGAATACCAGAAGTCAGTTCAGTCAAGATTTTAACTCCCAGAGCAGGTGGTAATGCAGCAGGATCCGTGTGTCCAGCGAAGCAGTCAAAGAAGAGACGTTTGTGTGATGATGTTACCAAGAAAGTCAGAGAATCAATGTAACTTTTCCTTTGTTGGAGAGCTAAAAATGTGGACATCTTTGCATGCAAGTTACGGAGAAAAAGAAATTGTTGGATATTAAATCATTGGATACCTTTCCAAGAGTCTGCCTTTGCAAGTTGAGTAATCAAGCGTTAAGTCATGATGATGGAAGGCCATAGAGCCGTAACTATGGAATGTGATGTTGAATTCCAACTCATCATTTTGCATAGCAGTGAGACAATGGTAAATGATTGAAGAATCTAATCATTGGATAATATCCATATCCGCAAGAGACTATCCAATTGCCATTGCAAATGATCTATACAGCATGCAACTGTATTAGAAGTCAAGTTTGTCTTTGACTTAGTACTCGAGATCACCAATTCCGGAAGGAATTACGTCAGAGATGAATTATGATAAAAGTTGTTAAACGAGTTTGCAAAAATGATAGAGCGGATCAGATGATTTTCTCAGATAAAGGCAGTGTCGAATCAAACCCATCAGCTTAGCAAGTGTTAGTTGAATACCAGTAAAACAGTCCTTTCGAGACAGTGTTAGTTGAAGATCGATGAGACGATCGTTTCAAGTTAGCCAAGACCCTCACCTGTTGTAAGAAGACAAGTTCACCCAAATCGCTAGAAGTGAAATGAGTTTGAAAGAATTTCAGAAGAGATTAATCACAACTCCAGTGTTCGTATTGCCAGATACCAGAAAGAACTTTGATAGTTTTTATCACGGAACCTCCAAGAATTTGTGTGTTAAGAAGTTTCCCAAAGACCGCTAATAACTAAAGTTTCAAGCAGTGAATTATCCACGGTCATAATTCGAAGTTGCTACCGTGGAGCAACAAAGACGGTTATTGGATTAAAAACTATGAAGTTGAAATCCGTTCCTCGTGCCGACTAGTACGATGGCGAATACTTTGAAACGAAGAGCTCGTAAGAATCATTGATCGATCGGCTAAAGTTACTTGTGAAAGTCGAAGTTGAGTCTTGAGTCAGTTTCAAGAGGATATTTGTTGAACCCGTGGTTCGAACCGATGCTAGAGATCAGTGCTGACCAGACAGTGAGATGACAGTTTTGCCAAGGAAATCTGTCCTCACGTAAAGCAAAGAAAAGCGTAAGAACCCGCGGAAGGCGAACAGAAATGATGCACAAATCAATGAGCATATATGCATATCTAATGAGAAGAAACTCCAGTAGTTGATGCTCGAACCAACATTTGAGTGCAAGCATTCCATTTTTTCCTGAAAGTACCAAGGCGTACAAAGATCTCAAAGTTGAATCGTGATGATCCAAAATAAAGCGAAATATCGCCGAATGGGTTACCCTTTGGTATGTCAGAATGTTAGCCAACATGTTAGAAGCTAGTCAAAGTACTTCTATCCCTGAGAATTCAGACAAGGGATCTCCGAGGACCCAATCGGGATGTAACTTCTTGAAAGGTGATTGTTGATCATTTGACAGGAAGTTGTCACTTCATTCCTGTCAATATCATCCAGTTTGGAGATCGTTTAGCAGAGTGGTATACGACGAAGGTTGTATACGACAGAGATGGTATTCGTCAGCATGGGTGTTGTGGGGACCCTGGATTATCTCCGTAAGACCGAGACTAAGCATGGTCTTAAGGACATAACTCTGGATCTCCGGTAAATGGATTCCAACTTAACTCAGTCTAAATGGGAGGCTTGACTACCATCTAGAGCCCCGACGATCATGCGCGCCGCTCCTCTGCGAGCACTACATGATTGTCGGTTCTCCAACAAGTCAAGCGCTACACTTAGCGAGTTAAATCGGAAGCCACGAACAGCGAGTATGACTTATATTGGCTCCCAAGATCAGCGACCAATATAACCATACTCTCATACAATGTTGTTCACATCCATACAACATTCATACATAAGTAGTTCAAAAGTTATACAACATCAGTTCCAAGTTTACATCTACAAAGTGGCCGTGACCAAATTAAACAAGTTTGAGCCGAAGCAATAAATAAACCCAAAAGCCGGCAGTGGTATGCCCACAATCCATCGGCAACCAACTGGGAGCTAAAGATACCACACTACTCATCGGTGTCGTCTAAATCGACACCGACAAGCTCGTCGATCTCATTATCCTCCTCACCTGAAAAAGCCAGCAAACACCTGGCTGAGTACAAAAGAGTACTCGCAAGTCTTACACAAATAAAAATTAGTTATGCATAAGGCTGTTCCAAAGGATGGCTCATATTGGCTTAGTTTTGCAAAAAGGACGCAACAAGTTACAACCTACACATACTAGTTTTTCAAGTGCCATTTCCAAAATCAGATTTGGAGTAGAAGTAAAGCAGGTGATCAAGTAATGAATTTAACAACAATAAATCATACATAAGGCAAAGTGGTTGTCCACTTTGATACAACAACAAACATGAATATCCAATCATGACCATACCGAGTTTAACCACAATTTTAATATCAAGTCTAACCATAAGCAGCCACAAATTTCAAGCGGTTGTCCATAACCGTGGACACGGCTTTTCGAATAGATTTATACCCTGCAGGGGTGTACTACTTTACTGTAATACTCCGGATTAAACTTTGAGAATGAAAATTGATCTTTAGGGAGAGGAAACAATTGGATTAGTGAATTGTCTCTGGAAAGGAGGGGTTTTCTGCTATTTTTGTCCAACACGGGCTGGGCTAGAGGCCCATTTGGACTCCTAGTGGCCGCCAAGGGGGACACCACCTCTTTTCTTCCCTTTGCCAAATCCTAGCCCCTCTCCTCTTTTGGCCCCCTCTCCCCTTGGCCGCCCCTTTGGCCTCCCCTTCCCCGTGCGCCTGCCTCCTCCCTCCTGGTGTTCTCAAGTGGTGCTGCCCTCAAGACGTCTTCCCGCTGCGGTGTTGGTCTCCCTCCATTGCCGGTCTTCGCAAGGATCGGGGACAACGATCGTGGGCTGTGGAACAAGAAGAGGAAATCACCACCAACTTCTTCTTCGAGGCTCGCTCAGCATCATCTCCCACGTCTTCAAGGGTAACGATGTGTTCTTGGGATTTCTAGAAGTCATTCGTTAAGTGAGCGAGTAGTTTTGTTAAATTCCAGTCTGTCGCGTTTCGTTCAGTTCTGTCCAGTATGTTGGAGGGGTTGTTTCGGTTGTTTTTAGGCAGAATCTGAAGGTTTGGTCTCCTAGAGATATCTAGGCCTCGTTCTTAAGTTTCAGTGGCCACCAAGTTTACTTGATTCCGAGGTATGAGTCAAAAGTTATGGACGTTTTAGTACCTCCTGCCAGAAACCTGACGAGAATAAACTGTCTGGTTATTTCCTAAATTATGAAAGGGAAATTGGTTGAAACTGAAAGTTCACCCAACTAGGTTATTGTAGAGGATTCGATGACCTTTTCAGATTGGTAAAGAACATTCAATTTGGAGTTACCTAATAAAAGTTATGATCTTTTTAATTTTGCTGTTCGTTCTGTGGACAGATTCTGTACCGAAAGTTCAAACATTTATTAACCTATTAAATTGGCCAAATTGGTTTATCACGTCAACTAGAGTATTGTAGATTAGTCAGTTAAGAAGCTACAGAAATTGGGTTTACCACTTTTTGACTTCCTGACACTGAGATACGTCAATTGTCGTGTTGCTGTCCAGGGACAGTTTTATAGCTGAAAACATTGATTTCAGTTTAAGCTTTGTATTAATGACTAGAGTCATCAGGGAAGCAGTGTATAACGTCGATTAGTAGAAATGGGTATTTTGGTGTTCTTATTGAATTTATTTCATTGGTTAGGCAGTGGAGCTTGAGTTTAGAGCACGCCATCGCTTGCCCTAACGCGTCTCAACGCGAAGGCAAGTACTTTGTTAATCTAAATGTTTGTGCATTTTGGTCATTGATATGAGTGTGCTGTGATAACTTTTGTGTAGTATGAAGTGAAATATCCATGTTTTGTCTCTGTGTTGAATTCATGAATAGAAATGATGATAATGTTTTATTCAATAAGTTGTTTCATGCATTCATTATCATTTGCCGTCCACGGGAGTGGATGAGGAAGACCATCAATTCCAGGATGGTTGAGTAAGACCCATTAATTCCAAAATGGGCAATGTTGGACACCGTATGAAACGTTCTTCATACGGAAGTGGATCCCGCATTTTTGTTAAGATGCGGGCTTGAGTGAACACCGAGCGGTGTTTCACCGCTATACCATATATGTGTGTGTGCAGTCCATTCCCTTGATTTAAGCATTCATTTCATGTCTTCATAAGTACTCATTTGTGTTATGATCAATGTTGATGCCGAGTAGGTCTTATTCTTATTGATAAATGTTTTATTAATCATTGTACTTGCTGAGTCACGGACTCACCCTTGCTTTGTTTATCTATTTCTAGGTGATCGTTGATGAGGTTCTCTTGGGAGGGAGTAGACATGCACTACTCGAATAATGCACTTAACCTTAGTTCCATTGCAAGAAGGATTAAAGACTCTATTATGTTAACTTTCAGATTGTAATAAATAAATCTAGTCATGGATGGTATTTTTTTATGATCTTTGAGGATTGATTGATGTTGTTGAGAAAATTTATGCTGTATGGTTTATGTTAAGTTGGTAGTTAGCATCTTGGCTTCTGAATAGCCAAGGTGTTACCTTAATTGGTTAATTAGGATTTATGAATAAGTCTTATAACTGATTTTATTTTTGTTTTATGAATTCTTGTGAAGAACCTCCGGTATCTTCGTATACCAAAGAGGTTCTATCGAAATTTTGTGGTTTAGCTTAGGATAGTAGCATTCCAGGCTCATGCTGAGTTGGGGTGTTACAGTTGGTATCAGAGCGGGCTTTAGGTCCGTGGTTAAAATAAAATTATTAAATTGACACACTGTGCACAGTAGGTTGGGTTGGGTAATTCATTGTTTCCGCAATTTCTGTTGTTATGCTTTATTTGTTGTGCAATTGTTGTTTAGTTCCGTGCTTCTTCTGAACTGCTAAGTTAAGTGTTTAGTTTTGTTCGGTTGTGGTGTTCTTAGATGGCGAGAGGTAGAGGGCGTGGTCGTCAGGGCCGTGGTTGCGATGGTGGGCGTGGTCCGGTTGTTTCGCAACCTCCGCAGAAGAGGCTCTTTGGTGAAGCTACCGAGAGGTTGCCTCATTGCTCACCCACCGCAGCTCAAGCTGCGCGGCCGTGGTTGCCCAGCGGCGTCGGCTATTATTATTCGAATCTTGAGAGGGAGAGCGAGCAGCTCGTCGGCCAGATGCGGCGGCTCATCCCGCCGCTATTCCTGCCGCTATTCTGCTGCTGCTGCTGCTTGCTTCTTTGTCTCCGTTGTAGGTCCAGTCGTTGCAGCGGTTCCACCCGAGACTAGGATAAGTCTCCGCGAGTGGATGTCGCTTCGACTTGACACTTTTGATGGGGCCGGTACCCCAGTTCAGGCAGCAGATTGGCTCCGGTACATGGAGCGGATTTGATGCGTTGGAGATGAACTTCGGTGCAAAGGTTCATTTGTGGCCTTTCAACCGAAGGGCCAAGGCGATATCCGGTGGGAAGGGTTACATGCGCTAGGACCCCAGCAGCGAGGACGATTACTTGGGAAGTTTTGTGGGGCAATTTAGAGCCAAGTACTATCCGGATTCCTTCGTTGAGAAGATGGAGCAGTCTCTGCTGACGTTGACTCAGGGTCATAGGTCAATATCAGAGTATGAGGTGAGTTCGACACTGCAGTGCGCTTTGTACCGTGGTAGCCAATGATGATATGGAGAAGGCCAAGAGGTTCCGTCGGGTCTCGTTCAGAGTATCGCGGTCTCGGGGCATCGTCTTGCGTGATTTCGATGCGGTGGTTGAGCAAGCTAGAGGAATGGAGTTGGTGAGAATCTCCTTTGCGCACGCAGCGGCTAGTGCACTGCTCTGTTGGTGGTTCTAGTAGTGGCCAGAAGCAGAGCTTTAGTGGTGGAGGCGGGTCTTCTCAGCGACCTGCATCCAAGAGATTTCAAGGAGTCGCCGCCTCGTCGATTCGAAGTGGCGATCTTCTTTCGGCGCCACGCGCCGTCATCCACACTCATTGCGTCCCATCCGGGACAAGGTATGAAATGTTTCAGATGTGGAGAGGGTCACCGGTCTTCAGAGTGTTCTTTCAGAGGGACGTGTCGTCAGTGTGGCCGGGAAGGCCACAAAGCGTCAGTTTGCAAACAGAACCCAGCGAGCATCATTAAGTGGGAAGCAGTTCCAGTTGCGTCTTCTTCCAGTGCACCTCGGGGCTCAGTTCAGACTCTAGATGCTCCTCCTGCGCCTCAGTTTTCTTTAGGATGGGTTCCTCCTGCAGTTTTTACTCCTGCGCCTCCTGCGGGGTTCTACTGGAACCCTGCCCCGTCTGCACCACCTTCGTATGCTTCTCCTGCAGCAGTTCCTGCTCATCCTTCACAGAGTGCTGGTGCGTCCTCTGCTCCGGTGCCCATGGGAGTCTACGCCATGCCTACTCCTGATATCGTGGGCCGTCCTGACGTGGTAACAGGTACTTTACTAGTTGATTCACATGAGGCTTTCGTACTATTTGATTCCGGAGCTACTTATTCTTTTGTGTCCTTAGAGTTTGTTAGAAGGGCGAGTTTGAGTGTGCAGTTTATATCTGAGTCCGTGGTGGTCGGGTTCTCGGGGTCTTATTTCTAGCTCTCTGACGTGTCTGGTTGTACTATCACTATTGAAGATGAGAATTTCATTGCCAACCTTATGGTGATTCGATTATCACCTTTTGATGTTATTTTGGGTATGGTGGTTATTCAATTATCGTGCCAAGATTTGTTGCTTTTGGAAGACGGTGACTTTGCAGTGCTCCATCGGGTGAAGAACTGGTATTTCGTAGTAGCGCCGTTTGATTCCTTGTTCGTGTTGACTAGTCTGTTTCCCGATCGCCGAGCCTCAACCATTGGGTTGCTTTGGTCCCTTAGCGAGAAGTGCGAATCTCCACTTCGTATTGAAGATATTCGGTAGTGAATGAGTTTCCGATGTTTTCGGTAGAGCTTCTGGAATGCCTCCGGCGTAAAGTGGAGTTCCGGATAGATCTTGTTCCGGGAACCCGACCTATTTCTATATCTCCATATCGTTTGGCGTGTCCCTTTCAGGAGGAGTTGAAAAAGCAATTGGATGATTTGCTATCCAAAGGTTTGATTCGGCGTAGTGTTTCGCCGTGGGGAGCTCCTGTTCTTTTCACTAAGAAGAAGGACGGTAGTTGGCGTATGTGTGTGGATTACTGGGCTCTTAACCAAGAAACTGTGAAGAATAAATATCCTTTGCCCCGTATTGAGGATCTCTTTGATCAGTTGAAGGGAGCTAAAATATTCTCCAAAATTGACCTTCAGTCAG
This sequence comes from Ampelocalamus luodianensis, assembly GCA_036346255.1. Taxonomy (NCBI): domain Eukaryota; kingdom Viridiplantae; phylum Streptophyta; class Magnoliopsida; order Poales; family Poaceae; genus Ampelocalamus; species Ampelocalamus luodianensis. Next base: position 18,442 of record JAYEVH010000091.1, read on the forward strand.
GTTATAATCAGATTAGAGTTCGAGAGCAAGATATTGAGAAGACGGCTTTCTCTACAAGGTATGGTCATTATGAGTATAAGGTTATGTCTTTTGGTCTAACCAATGCTCCTGCAGTTTTCATGGAAACCATTAATAGTATGTTGCACCCTTACCTTGATGACCGTCGTAGTATTCATTGATGACATCACGATTTATTCCAAGGCGAAAGAAGATCATGCTCAAGCACACGAGGTTGGTACTTGAGACCACAGGAGTGAACCAATTTTATGCCAAGCGAAGAAATGTGAATTCGGATTTACGAGTTGGGTTTCGGGCCATGTAATCAATCAAGAGGGCATTTTAGTTGATCAAGTAAGATCTCAACGGTGGTGGAATGGAAAAGACCAACTAATATAAAAGAAGTGAGGAGTTTTAGGTTTAGTTGGTTATTATCGGCGTTTCGTGGAGGTTTCTCTACCCTTGCTAGACCAATGTCACGATTGACACGAAAGGGGTCAAGTTTGGTGGTCGACGCGTGTGAATGAAGTTTCGTACCTTGAAGGATAGATTGGTGACCGCTCCAATTCTCACTCTTCTGAACCGGGGAAGCGGTTCACTATTTATTCAGATGCATCTAGAGTTGGGCTTGGTTGTGTACTTATGCAGGATGGCAAGGTGATTGCATATGCATCGCGGCGATTTAAGAAACATGAGCAGAACTATCCTACTCATGACCTAGAGCTTGCAAGGTAGTACTTGCTTTAAAGATCCGCGCCATTATTTGTCTGTGAGTCTTGTGACATTTTCACCGATCACAAGAGTTTGAAATACATCTTTACCCAAAAGATTTGAATCGAGGCAGAGAAGGTGGTTAGAGTTGATAAAGACTATGATCTCACTATTCAGTATCACCCAGGGAGGGCGAATGTTGTAGCAGATGCTCTAAGTCGTAAGGCGACCCCTCCTACCCTCAGTTGTCTTGTCATTGATTTTGAGCGTATGGATATATCTTTTTGCTTTGCGGGTACCGTCGAGACCGAGACCCGTTTGCTTCTTGAGTTTAGGAACGCCATCGCTGCCAGCTAACGCGTCTCAACGCGGAAGGCAAGTACTTTGTTAATCTAAATGTTTGTGCATTGTGGTTATTGATATGAGTGTGCTGTGATAACTTTTGTGTAGTATGAAGTGAAATATCCATGTTTTGTCTCTGTGTTGAATTCATGAATAGAAATGATGATAATGTTTTATTCAATAAGTTGTTTCATGCATTCATTATCATTTGTCGTCCACGGGAGTGGATGAGGAAGACCATCAATTCTAGGATGGTTGAGTAAGGCCCATTAATTCCAAAATGGGCAATGTTGGACACTCGTATGAAACGTTCTTCATACAGGAAGTGGATCCCCGCATTTTTGTTAAGATGCGGGCTTGAGTGAACACCGACGGGTGTTTCAGCTATCTGCGTATATGTGTGTGTGCAGTCCATTCCCTTGATTTTAAGCATTCATTTCATGTCTTCATAAGTACTCATTTGTGTTATGATCAATGTTGATGCCGAGTAGGTCTTATTCTTATTGATAAATGTTTTATTAATCATTATACTTGCTGAGTCATGGACTCACCCTTGCTTTGTTTATCTATTTCTAGGTGATCGTTGATGAGGTTCTCTTGGAAGGGAGTAGACATGCACTACTCGAATAATGCACTTCACCTTAGTTCCATTGCAAGAATGATTAAAGACTCTATTATGTTAACTTTCAGATTGTAATAAATAAATCTAGTCATGGATGGTATTTTTTTATGATCTTTGAGGATTGATTGATGTTGAGAAAATTTATGTTGTATGGTTTATGTTAAGTTGGTAGTTAGCATCTTGGCTTCTGAATAGCCAAGGTGTTACCTTAATTGGTTAATTAGGATTTATGAATAAGTCTTATAACTGATTTTATTTTTGTTTTATGAATTCTTGTGAAGAACCTCCGGTATCTTCGTATACCAAAGAGGTTCTGTCGAAATTTTGTGGTTTAGCTTAGGATAGTAGCATTCCAGGCTCGTGCTAAGTTGGGGTGTTACATTTACCCACACGACTCGATTAGCCCGTAAGCCTCCGGATGCCTCCGAACAATGACACACTCCCTTTGGTATGCCGGCCGGGGAGAATCGAGATACGATCGTTTTCAACAAGAAAACCTTATTGAGCTAAGTCCCCCATGTGAGATGTTTCCGGTCTTAGTACAAGCAGCGTATAGCACTTGCTAAGGGGCTCACAAGTTATATTGGAAATACCGACGCAACATAAAGGGTAATTGGTGCTCCCATGCACACTATAGAACATTACATCGGCTCCTAAGGACAAATGATCAAACACAAATGCCCCTACACCACCATGGGACTTAACACAATAAAACCTTCCCCCTACTTAACCGTACGGCACCCATATACCGCGTGTGATAGCACGAGAGTTGCTTGAACAGCAGGTACCCAAAGTTCGGTCCTTAATTGTCCAGACAAGTCTAACCACATACCCAAAGCTCGTGCACAAAGCACCATCACTAACTAACACTTGTCCGGACCAAAAGATCATTTAAAATGACAAAATTTAACTTATAAAACAAATACGAAGATCTGAAATAAAAGTATATAATGAGAGTTGTGTTTATCCCATAATTATCGGGTTATTCCCGACAATCAAACTACCGGTTCTAGACTTGCATGGCTAAGCAAACTCGAACAATATAAATTCATACATCCTATCTTAAGCATTTCATGCAGGAATAATTCATGGATAGCCACAATGACAAGATAATAGGATGTGTCTAACTATTCATCACAAAAAATAGCGACATTATAAAATAGCATGCAAGCAATTATCATTGCATCTACCCTAACAAAACTGGGATCAAATATGATGCAAAAAGAAAGTTCAAAGGATGCTTGCCTCGCTGGGAGTTCACTTGCTCACTCTCGGTTACGTACTCTCTTACTTCCGGCAACTCAGAATCTAAAGAAAGACGATATCGAATAAACATCGAGAAAAGCTGAAAAATTCAAATTGCTCAAAAATGCATGAATTTTCTACAGTAGCTAGATTATGATTTTATATGAATTTAGGTGAAAGAATTATTCCATTTGGACTTAGTATGCGAGAGTTATGAAGGTTTGAAAAATCAGTTTTTGAGAAATTCCAATTTAATTCAATTTGGTTAGTGTTCACTTAATTTAATTATTTAGCCAAAATTTGTAGAGCAGTGGTGAGGATGAGGATTATATGGATGGATAGAGAATAATAATATAAGACCAAAATAACTTAGTTCATATCATTTGGAGTTTTTATGAAATACTTATGCATTTTCAAAGTTAGAAGCATTTCTAGTGTAAAAATTATAATACGTTTATGAACTTCCTATTGCACTTAATACTTTTGCACTCAACTTAACTTAGCCTCTGCCATGATAAATGAGGCCTACGTATATTCTTTGCTATTCCATTTAAGTCCTAACGTAAAATATCTACCGGCAAATCTAATATTCTCAATATCATTGACTTAACCAATTCTTTGGTATTGAATCCCATCACATGCATAACACTCTTTGATCATATTCTCATATCTTGATCTAAATTTCATACTAATCTTCACTAAGGCATAATCAAGGTAGTCAATCCAACAAATAATTCCCAGACTGATAAACTTCCATCTACACAATCCATCGAGTAGTTATATGAAATCCACCAAGTGATAAGCATACGACCATGACTAAGTCCATCAATTGTTCTCCGATATACTATTTAAGCCAATGGTAACTATCTAGCTCTACTAGTCTCGCCTCGGCAAATCACAATTGCATACACTCAATTTTCCACCGATGAAGGTTTAATTGACTACCCGATACCTAGTGAGCTCTACAATTTAAAGGCATGTCCAACATTTAACAACTCACTAATCAATCAACTTATATCCATTTCACCGGACTAGTCGTGTACGACAACCACTAATCCAATCACATATATGCGCCTCTACGATCAACTAATAATCATTCATCCACTAATCCAATAGAGGCACAATTCCATCGACTCGGTACGTAGGACTTTTCTATTAATTACATGGCAATCCGAATATTTATCCCCAATCAAATAATCTATTCAACTATCTCCCAAATTCTAGCATATAAGATTCGCATAACTATCAGTTAAGGCATCCGATCAAACAATCCAACAATATACTTAATCCGACATGCAACGAGCAACAATACACATATATAAAAGATATATCAGTAAACATGAACACATACGTCAACCATCAAGTAATAAATTACAAAAACCTTTATGCGTCCTATCTCCAAAAATTACTAGTCCAATGTGAGAAGAAACCTCTAATTAATTTATCCTCCAAAGATCACCACTAGCGTCCATGCGACTTCACAACAATATCATCCGATCAAATAATCAACTCCTATATTTAATGTAGCATCTACCGATCAATAATGCACACCTTTCGCCACAATAATCTAATTATCCGCATTCACCAATATATCAACACATAATCACGCCTACGCACAAATAAGACATAACCAGAGAATTATACCAGTCTTAAGTTACCAAATCATTTTTGCAATTAAACATGCATAAATAGATGACATGTACATGACTAAAATACAACATGCACAACTAATATTGTAATACGATAGCACAATTTAACGCGAAGTATTTTACCACGGCACTAGGCGTGCCTAATATCGCCGAACGTCGTCTTCTCAGCCGCGTCCGCCGTAGTTGTCACCGAACCCGTTCGCGTCCACGTCCGGCTCCTTGTCCATGATCGTCATCCTAGTGTCGCCGCATGCGCCACGTCGTCGCATGCAAGTGCAGTGCTCTCGGTCGGCTCCTCCACGCCGCTGTCTTCGCGTCGCTGGCCACGCCACCAAGCCTCGTGTCCGCGACTCCTCTCTCGACGTCATGGGCTACCGCCATGGCTACACGCATGCTCGGGCTTGGGCTCGCCGTCGCCATGCCGCAGTGAGCATGCGCCGCGCAAACCGCTGCCGAGTGCCCACGCCAAGCCACCATTGTTTCGCCAACCTTGTCTCCTCGCCTCGGTGTTGTGCGGCTGCGCGCGCGCCGCGACATCGCCCGCCACCGTTAAGCCACGCCTTGCGCCCGTTGCCTCCGCCGCCAGCGCCTCATTCTCCGCCGTCCCGCACCTCGGCTTCCTCGGCGTGCCATGACCGAGCTGCGCCACCTCGCCACCGTCGCGCCGGTGTCGGCGCAATCGCACGCATGCCCGCCGGCTGCAGCCTCCGCATGCATGCGCGCGCCGCTTGCTCCCAGTGCCCACACCAAGCTACCGTTGCCGCGGGCCCTAGACCGTGTGGCCATCACGCCAAGGCCACCTTCTTGTCGGCCGTTGCGCCACCTCGCCCGGCGGTGTGCATGCGCCGCCGAGGCCACCACCGGGCCGCCGCACCATGTGTCCGCCACGGTGTGCCGGACGATTGGACAAGACCGTGCCATGCCTCGGCTCGACCACTGCCGAAGCTGCATCGGGTGCCGCCATGCTCGAGCCACCTTGCTTGCCATGCTACCACTCCCCGCTCTCGGTGCTTGCATCTTGCATCTTCAGAGACTCTGTCACCTCCTTTCCCCTCTCCAAAATGCTCAAATGGCCATGCATGCAAAATCTATATGGATGAAAAGGAGGCTTAGGTGATGAGGATTGCAATGGCATAGCATGCAAGACTTGATTTTCGGTTTTGCTAGACATTGAAAGGATGAAGGTGGCAAGATGGACTTGTGTTGAGCTGGGAGTGAAGAAAATGGCTGGTGCAGGAAGAAGGGCAGTGGGGAATGAGTAGCGTGGCATGTGGTGTTGGGGTGTTGGAGGGGCTCGGGTGAACAAACTAGTGGAGAAAATGTGTGGTGTGAGTGATAGAAGGAGAAAAGCAGTGAGAGATGGTGCTTGGTGGGACCAAGACTCCATGAGTGGCGGTGAGTTGCTTTGTTCAGGATTAAAGAAATGGTGATGGCGGTGGGAGATTCTAGTGGGCTAAAGAAATTAGGAAGTCTTTGTGTTGGGGAGATGAAGTGGCGTGAGAGCAAAGAAATGGACAGAGGTTGCTTTGTTTGGTGTGTACAAAAAAATGAAATGGCAATGAGTTCCTCTTCTTGAGAAGTGATATGGCAGTGGATGCTTTGGGAAAAGAAAAAAAGATGGCAGTGTGTATTCATGATGGAATGGCAGTGGTGCGTTCAGATGGGAGAGAGAAAAGCAACTCGGCTAGGCATAAAGAAAAAAAAAGAAGCTGCTGTATTTGGGGATAAATAGCAGCATTTCTTCCTCCTTTTCTACAACCCACTCAAATGACCTCGCATGCACGAGCTGGTTGCTAAAATGAAACGTTCTTGAGACCACGATGGCAATGGTATAACATGCGTTGCAAGATTTTTGGTTTTTGGTTGTGATTGCGAGGAGAGAAGTTGGGGAAAAGAAATGGGCATGCCGGCCTTTCGCCTACGGTCAGTCGGACTGAAAAAGAGTAGCGGTACTAATGCATGCATCACGATTTTTGTAACACATGCTAAAAAAAAGAAATCAAAGTAATTCAATTTAAATGCAGGCTTTCAATTCGATTCAATTCAATTTTAAGAAGCAACATTTTAATTAATCATGTGAAAATTTTAAAATATTGTCAAATATTTATTAGATTGCCAAATTAAATAATAGCATCCCGATTCTGAAAATCAGGATGTTACAGGTGCAGTGTCAGATCTACAGAGATGGTCAATTTGCACGGCATATCGGAGAAGTTAGTATCAGACCAAGGATCCCAGCTTATCTTGTATTAGCGACAAAGTCTATATGATGCTTGGATGGTCATTTCAGTTCAGTTTTGTGTATCGCCGAATCGTGACAGTTGAAAAGAATTAGTGAGTTATGCCTTAACTCATAGTACCAAGTCGAGCAAGGTCGTTTTGTGTGCAGAGTCTTCCTACAACCTAGATGTCAGCCAGTCGTAGTTGTCACCATTTGAAATTCGCAGTGGTTGATCGCATAAGTCATCGTTCAGCTAGGAGCAGATCAAATTACAAAGTATGTGGATGTTGCATTAATCATGAAGCAGAAGACCAAGGGTCCTTAATCCTAAATGGAATTTAAGTAGCAGTGTTCAAGAAGGAAAGCTACACAGATTATACAGATTATCACCTTCGAAGCCATGTCTATTTTCAGAATACCTATTGGAGTTACGTGCTAAGAAGTGTATGATGAGGCGACAAAAATGTGTGAGTTAGTTGATTCAAGTGTGGAAGAAGAGATAGTTTGCCAACCCGAGTTGCGATCGGCAAGATTTCCTCCACTCCAGAAGTGCCTTCAAGCACCGATCAAGCAGCCCCGGTAGAAGCAATCAAGTTTCAAGATGCCTTCCAGCCAAAGAGCCAGTTTGTCAAGTTTCGATGAAGCGAGAAGTTTAGCAAGAAGCAAGGTGTTGTTCTATAAGTGGTCGAAGAAGCGATTGTTAAAGTCAAAGCAATTTGAAAGCAAAAAGTGAACCCCAAGTGAGTTCCTTATCCTATTCTATAGTGACTGAATCTGGGGACGAGATTCCTTTAAGGGGGGAGGTTTGTAACGTCCCAAAATTTGGCTTTTCAAAAATCTTTTGAGTAGTTTAGGTCCATGAAAAATTTCACCAAATTTATTTGAATTAATAAAGCTTAATTGGGAATTTTCTAAATTAAAAATATTTAATTTGACTAATATAAATGTGAATTAAATAAAAACTTGTGTTATTTGGCTTCCTTGTCTTTCAAGGAATTTTTGGGTATTTTTTGAGATTTTTCCGGATTTGTTTGCTATTTATTTGACCTCCTTGATTTTTGACCTTTTATTTTAATTCCAAAAATCAGCATTTTCTCTCTCCTGCCCCTGTGCTACAGTAAGCCATGATTTACTGTTCATGTTCCAGCTCCCGAACGCAACAGAGAGTTCGTTCGATGCACGAAACAAACTGAAAATTTTATATTTCTATATCTTCCTCTACGGTGCATATATAAGCGAGCCGTTTGTGCCCACGTGTCCGTATTGATCTCCTCTTCCAATCCCCTGAATTGGTTTCCTCCAAACCGATCTATTTTCGTCGCAATCTCCAAAAAACCGAGCTCCAACCGAAGTTCTTCTCCGGCGAACTGCGCCTTCATCCGACGTCCCCCGGTCGAACCGTCTGCGGTGTTGGCTTCGCATCGTCGCGTTCTACGTCATGGTTCCTTCCTCTTCGCCCGAAGATCACCGGAGCACCGTCGGTCATGTCAAGCCCTAAAGCCGAAACGTGTTCATCGCGTTCCTCGCTTCCTCGATGAGTTTTTCCAAAATCCAATCACGTCATCTTGTGCCCCTCGTCAATACCTATTTTTCCCCTCTTGTAGATTCAAGTTTCATCCACCCTGCGCCGAGAATCGAACGTTCTCTCGCCTCTTGTTCGTCGTCCTTCTCCGGCCAATTTCTCCACAACCGTTGATCTTCTGCCTTCAACTCCACCACCGTTGAGTTCGCGTCGCCGCATTCTACGCCGTGCTCACCTTCCTTTTTGCAGATTGTCACCCGAAGTGGTACGCGCCCGTGAGGCCGCCGTCGTCGGCGTTCTTCGCGTCGTTGCCGACGCATGGAGCAAAATCTTGATGTCTGGACCGCGTCATCATCTCCGGCTCGTAGTTTCCTTTCCGTTTTGCCCCTTCGCCACCATTGCTTCGCCTCCGTCCGTCGTCACCACCTTGAGCAAGAATCAGACTAATCTCTGTTCACTATTCATGCTTGATGTCCAGTACGTGAGAGTTGTTCGGTTCCTTCTTTCTCTACTATCGTTTGGCTACTGATCCTTCTCTGTTACTTTTCCTCTAATCTTTGCCATGCAAGAAAAGAAATATCTCCTCCGTCTTACATGTAGACCCCACATGTCATCGTCCTAATTAAAACCCTAGATTATTTCTCTCACTTATATACGGGTCCCGCATGTCAGTCAACTCTTGGTCAACCCTAGCCATGAGCTTGGTCCACCGTGGACTAGCATATCTCTGTGGACCTGGTCCATAGACCAGTGGCCCACATGTCAACCCCTAATTCTATTTTCGCGAATTAATTTAATTCTTGAAAATCCTTTTATCTTATTGGTCCCACATGTCACTCTCTCTACCTTATTTTTGGAATTATTTTAATTCTAGAAATCCATAAATACCAGTCGGTCCAGCTTATCATACACTCATTCTTTTTCTAATATTTTCGGAATAGAATATTCTGAGAATATTCCGTATAACTTTTTCATCATTTCATGTGAATTCCAATCTTCCGAGAGCCATATCTTCTTCATCAATTCGATTGAACCCATTCAAATTTTTAAATTCATCTAAATTAAATATCTATCTTCCAGTACCATTCAATTTCAATTTGGAGTTTATTTTATTTGCCTTTTGAATTTAGTTTGTTTTTTCTTTCTCGTTAGGCAGAAGTCCGGAATCGTCAGAAGGAGCTGAAGATCAAGCAAGTAGAAGATTGAAGATAAATTAAGATCATCATTGCTATAGCAAGGCAAGTTATACCTTTGATCATATTGAATCCCAGTTTTCAAAATTACTTTGATTCAAATTATTGCATTTACTTTAAGTAATTATTTAAATGCTTTTGGGTTTAGCTATTAATCCCATTTGTTATATCCACTTTGTCTATTGTATGTCATAATCTTTTGTCACCCTAGTCTGGTTCCTATTTAGTTGGTGCTATGGTATTACCAACGTGGGTTGGTTAGTACGAGTAGATTGCTTAGCCATGCAACGAGTCATCATCATCACCTGAGTTACAATTATAAATTTGACTAAGTGATTATGGAACTATGTGATAAAGCTGTGTGTCTTGTGTGCTATTACTTTGTGGATGGCATATGTTGCACTTAACCAACGAGGTGGGAAAGGATTTAGACTGAGGCAAGTGGTGGATACTGTGTGATATGGTGGAAGCTGTGTGCATGGGAATGATAATCTTTGTGATTTAGTTAGAATATGGAAGTCGTGCCTTGGTCAATTAAGGACTTAACTTTGTGCGCCATTGGCCGAGGCCTTCACATGCGACCACATGCCTGGTATGAGATGGGCCTAACTTAGTAAGTTATGGATTCTCGGCAGTGATGTTCAGGTGGATAGGTTAGGCTGTGTGACAGGGTGGAGGTGTGTACCACTGTGTTTGGGTGCACATTACGGGGCGGTTCGCCGTGTTCCTGTCCAGCGATGTGTGTTATGCCAAAGCACTTCGTTTGGGTTGGCATAGCGGTTTGTAAGCACGTCGGGAGTGTCAATGTTGAGATGAAGTTTCTGAAAGGTTTTGTTGTGATCACTCGATCCGATTGATTGCATCTTGTGGGTAAAGTGTACAACCTTTGCAGAGTGTTAAACAATCTATTCGAATTGCCGCGTCCGCGGTCATGGACAATGCTCGGGGATTTCACACTAGGGGTAGATTTTCATAAAACAATTGGGAAGGGACAGCTGTGTGATTTAAGTCATATGGCTGTGTGAAAGAATTTGATTAGGCTATGTGTCTTTGTGAAAACAACTGTTAAATTAATATTGTCTATTTGTTTTGAATTATGCTTTCAATCTATTATTTGTCTTTAATTGCAAATGTTGCATTTCTGCAAAATAATCACAGAAGCCATTTCCTTTGGAATAAGCCTGCGTCTATACATTGCATTCTGTGGTATGACTTGCGAGTACGGTTGTGTACTCACGCTTGTTGTAAAACTTGCGCCCAAACCTATAGAAATGGAGGAATCGTCGGTCAACAAGGTCTACTTCAAGGATCGAGAAGAACTAGGTCGCGCTTTTGACCGATTGCTGTGGGCATATGGATGGGCTTCACTGAAGTTATTCTGTTTCGTTCCGCTGCAGATTCATTGAGCTATTCGCCTTCTGAGGCATTAGTTGTAAGCTTTGACCTTAAGGTCTTTACTCTGATATCTATTGTTATTTGCCTATTTATTAGTCATCTTTGTATATGAAAATGATATTTCATCGATGTTACCACTGTTTGCACTAGCGTGATCCTGGACTAGTGCAGTATACACAGAGGGTCCAGAATTGTATTTTTGGGTCCCGACAATGTCATAGTAACTACAAAAGTAAAATACGTAAACAACTAACACGAGTAAACAAAGCACAACGAAGACCACCTACTGGCCACCCGCTAAACCACCTATAGCACCTCCTCCGTCGTCGCCACATCCCACACTCGGTCTGCGCCCACCCGTATAGCCCCACTTGGCCCTCCTCAGTATGGGGTGCCGGGGCTGGGGCCCTAATAGGGAAAGGCGGTCTAAAGCCCTACGATCCCATGCTCCCAAGGCCTCGGGGGTCGACTCCACCTGTGTCTGCATGCGCATCGGGGGATCGCTAAGCTGTGACCCAAAAAGAACCTCAACGGGTGTGGGCTAAGGTGCTCCCCTGAACACACCTGGGTCGTCCGCAAAGAAGGCGTCCACATCCTGTTAGGCGTCCTCCTATGGGGAGAGGTCAACTCCCCAGTGGAATGCGAAACCTGCGGAACAAATATTGTTTATTCCTGTAATACATCAGCGCTCACATACCTGAGGAGAGGAAATGTACCTTCATTGTGGGCCATGCCGCGCGACCAAGGTCATACCCGCCGTACGGCCCATACATGTCGGGGAAGAACGAATGCTGACCTGGCGCTGTCGGTTAGTGCTCCAAGAATGATGATGGTGGTGGTGGCGGTGCGTAGCCACGTGCCCAATCAGACCCTCTAGCCTGGCTCGACTGCGGGGGAGGTGGGTATCCACGTGCCCAACCGAACCCTCCAGAAATGTCAAGTGTTGGCGGGGCACGTGGATGTGCCCCTCGAGCCTCCTGACTGTCCTTCAGTACATGCCGACCTCTGTGTATGTGTTGATGGGGCCACCTCCTGGACCGTCCTACACAACGTCTGTAATACTCCGGAAGTGTGAGAAACCTTTAATCGGGATAATTAAATTTAATCGGTAGAGATTATTTTAATCGGGGAAAAGTTTATTTCAGAAATAATCAAAAACAAGAAAAAGAGAGGGGCTTTTCTGCTTTTTCACACCCACTTGGGCCTGGTCCTTGGCCCATTTGGCCTTGTAGTGGCCGGCCAAAGGGGGGGAGGTGCCACCCTCCCCAAACCCTAGCCGCCCCCTTCCCTTTCCCCTCCTCCCACTTGCAGCCGCCCCCTCCCCTGCTCCCTTGCGCCTCCCCTCTGTCCAGGCTGCTCCCTTGCGTCTCCCCTTTGCCCAGGGTGCTGCTCCCTTGCGCCTCCCCTCTGTCCAAGCTGCTGCCCTTTGCGCAAGAAGGAAAAAGAGAGGAAGGAGAAGAAGGAGAAGAAGGAGAAAAAGGAGAAGAAGGAGAAGAAGGAGAAAAAGGAGAAAAAGGAGAAGAAGATCTTGCGTGGGGATTGGTTCAGCAAGCTCTAGCGGTTCTACAAGGGTAACGAGATGCCTTCCCCGCTGTTTGATCCGTAGTAGATGTGAAACCGATTAGAATTGTTGGATAAAAGTTTGGCTGCAGAAGATTAGATTCTGTCCAGTACCTTGCGTGGGTAATTTCGTGTATTTAGAGGCTGAATTTGAAGATTCCATCTCCTAGAGTTATGTGGGATCTGTCGTTATCTTTCAGTAGCCACGAAGATCACTCAATTCTGAGGTCTGAGTCAAAAGTTATGGTCCATTTAGTATCTGCTGCCAGAAATCTGACGAGAATAATCTGTCTGGATATTTCCTAAAATATGAAAGGGAAATTGGTAGAATCTGAAAGTTTACACAACTAGGTTATTGTAGATAATTCGATAACCTTTTCAGATTGATAAAGAACGATGAATTCAGAGTTACCTATTAAAAGTTGTGGTCATTTTAGTTTTGCTGTTCGAACGTGTAGGCAGTTTCTGTACTGAAAGTTCAAACAATGGTTAGCCTTTTATTTTGGCAGAATTGGATTATCGTGTCAACTAGAGTATTGTAGATTAGTCAGCTAAGAATCTACAGAAATTGGGTTTACCTCTTTTCGACTTCCAGTTCATGAGTTATGTCATTTACCGTGCTGCTGTCCAGAAACAGTATATGGCAGGAAACGTTGTTTTTCAGTTTCAGCTTTGTAAACTCGATTTGAGTCGTCAGGGAAGCGGTGTAGAACGTCGATTAGTAGCGCTGAGTATATTATGTCCTTATTGAAATTATTTTACTTGTTTAGGAGGTGAAGCCTCAGGTTTAGGAGTATCACCTTGGCCGGCTAACGCGTCGCATCGTGGAAGGCAAGTAAATGTAGCGGTTGTGCTACGGTTTAACCCGTTACTCTTAGTACTTGCACTATGTATGATTGACGTAATGTTAAATGATATGTCATAGTTACATGTTTTCTAAGTAAGAATGTGGTAGCAAGATATTAATGAATTGCTATGTTTGGATGAGTTTGGGTAGTATTGTGGTAATTTGCTTAATGAGCCAAATGCGGAATATGAAAATAAACTCAATGTGGACATGTTGATAATTCTTTGTGGTTACGTTCATGATGATCATGTTGTGGTCTATGTGGTAGAACTCCCTTTAGATCGACTGATTTTGATCTTGGTGAATCGAGTGGGGTTTATGTGGTAATGGTCTTATGACACAATGGTATTGTGCTTAATGAGACACATGTGGATTATGAGGAAGTATTCGTGATGAGTATGTTGTTGACCTTCGTGGTTAAATTCTTGTGGTTTATGTTAATCATATCATTCATGACATGTCATAACATTTGCATTGTGGATGTCGCCGCTTATAGCCGCGACCGTACCGGTACAACATCGTGCATTGCCGTAGCACGATGCACACTTTTACCTTATTTGGTAAAGGTGCAGTGGAGCATAGCATGCATATGCATTACATTGTGGTAAGATCATTTGCGTACTTATGCAATATATTGAGGTGAAGTTATTTTTGCAAACAAACGCAACTTCATAGTTGCAATGTGGAAATTGACTCATGAGAGTCTCTTGTGGTATGAGTAATGTGGTTGTGGTTGTGGAATGGGGTTCATCCCTTGTGGTATGGTAGAGGTTGTGATTGTGGCATGAGACTCTTCTCTCTTGTGGTAATTGTTGATAGTAGTTGTGGATGCGAGAAATAGTAAAGTTATGAGGTAAAACATGTTAATACTTTATTGTCATTGGTAGTGGTAGTGGTGTATAATATGAAGCAGTTGATCAAGATTCAATTGTTAATATTTTACTATCATTGGTAGTAAATATGGTTGAGGCTATAATTGTGATCATTATGGGAATTGGATATTGATGCTTAATATCTTTGTAGTTTATTTAGCTTGTAAATGAATGTGGATTCACATTATGGATGTGGACATATGGATACTTTAATGATGTTGTATATTTGTTTGTAGTCTGAATAGCCTGTTAAACAGTTTGCTTGCTGAGATTTTTATCTCACACTTGTTTTCCCCCCTACAGGAGATTGTTGAGCATTCATGGGATGGGTAGAGCGGCACCACAATAATGCACATGGTTCATCAACTCATGTTGTAATAAAGTCGATGAAATTCTAGCCAAATGCTTAACTATTTGTGGATGATTATGTTATTTAATAAGGATGGACTTGTGAACCATTCTTTGATTAATCTGCTAGAGGTTGTTTAACTATTGAACTTGTTACCGTTATCTTTATTCCCTTAGTTGTTTATGCTTCCGCTTAATGCTTCTTGTCTAGAGATGTTGCCGAAATAATTTATCTTGAAATTATTGGCTAGCTGTAGAGTGGATTAGTAGCATTCCAGGGTAATGTGGGTCCTGGGGTGTTACAGTTGGTATCAGAGCAGGCTTTAGGTCCGTGGTAATTAAAAATATTAAATTAACACACCGGTGCGATGTAGGATGGGATGGGTCAAGCATTGCATTCATGCTTTGACATGTTATATTGATGATTCATGCTTTGAGATAATCTTGTATGTTTATGATTTGTTTATATGATCGCTTTGAGTGAGGATAGTCAATGATAAGAGGTAGGGTTTCTGGTGTTGCCTTGGGCATTGCCGGTTTATACCCCGTTCGTGGTGCGGATATTGATGCGATTACCTCGGGTAACTTAGTTGCGGATGTCATGGGTAAGTTTCTTAAAAAAGTGTTATCCTCCTTGAATTGATGTTGGCGATTCTTGGCCTATTGCGATTAATGATTTTCTCTCGGGTTATTGTTTATTGCGGTTGTTGGGTGTCAATAGGCCTCCAATTGTTCTTGAGACCAAGTATTGTTTCTTTACGATTGATGGGTTGTTTGATTGCTCGTGAGCAAGTGCTTTTGGAGAGACTGGTATTTTCCGTGTTGTTCCATCTTTTTGCTGGAAAACATGACTCTTGTATTTCGTTTGATATTTTGAGAGAGAATCAAAGCTTTATGTTGGAAGTTCGTTATCTGGTGGAAGCCTTGGCTCTATGCATTTCTTCTGAGTTATTTCGACTTTTGAAGTTTGATTTCTCCCTAGAATGGAGTGTTAAAATCCCTCTATGATGTTTTGTTGTGTTTAAGTAGTAGGTGGCAATTATGTAAATAATTGATAGATTGTGAATTATCAAGTTGAAAAGTTAGTGTGGTACATCATTAATTTCTACTAACATCTTTAGAAGTGAAGTTGATTAATATGATGTTGTCCTGTTGTAGTTTCTTGAAGATTTGAGGCTAAGAATTTAGTGATACATGTGTTGAACTCATGC
Organism: Ampelocalamus luodianensis; assembly: GCA_036346255.1. Lineage (NCBI taxonomy): Eukaryota > Viridiplantae > Streptophyta > Magnoliopsida > Poales > Poaceae > Ampelocalamus > Ampelocalamus luodianensis. The sequence continues at coordinate 34,177 of JAYEVH010000091.1, forward strand.
ATTTACCAAGAAATATGAAAAATAATTGTTTTGATTATTGTAGTTGTTTAATTTTCCCAACTTGTTGGATAGATTGGATTGATTGATCTTAAGTAATTAATCTGACCATTCGGGATGGTCAAGTAAGGAGGTGTTGGAATATTGCCTTAATAAGATTAACCTTGAATATGTCCTCTCTTTACATACTTGATGAGCATGTACAACTGTTAAATTTATGTAACTTTCACCATGCTAAATTGTTGAAATATGTATAAAGAAATGGATGAAGGTTGATGTATTGACTTGTGGAATCTGGTCCTATAAAGCTGGTATTATTGATGTTTAAGGTTATTTTGTTTTAATATCTTAACATAAGGTAGAGTATTGAATCTGTGCTCTTTATTGTCTTTGTGATTGCAAATTAGATATAGGATCATTAATGCTATGCTGATGAAAAATTAATAATCAATTATTGACAGCAATGGCTAGAGTGTAATTACTTTTTGCTAAACTAGAGTTAAGCATCGATGAGATAAATGTATGAAATCTAATAAGAGATTCATACTAGCATGTTTTGTGAGGTTGTTATGTTCTAATATCATCTTGTTAAAGAGTTTGTTTTAATATGATGGATTATACACTAGGTTTAACTAGATTAAGTAGTTGGAATCTTATTTGGAAAATAAGAACATGATGAAGTGATTTATGGTGTTCCTTTTGGAAAATATGAAGGAGTGAGATGATATGATGATTTTTTTTGCAAAGAATGTTTTATCTTGTTGTGAATACAATCGATAGCAGGTAGTTGTGATTATGGTGTTGAATGTTTTAAAAATAAAGGAATTTGTTAATTCCATAATACTAATTGAATTGAAGGGTGTGAGATTTACGGTTGGAATCTTTTTGGACCTTATGACTTGTGTGATAGCCGAGGTTGCTTTGAGTAAAGCGACATGTTCAATGATCTTTTTGGTTTTTATCTGAATCTTGTGTTGTGGTCTTCAAGCATCCTTTGTTGGAAATGGCGGGATGTTGTAATCAAAGAAAATTGCTTCTTATTGAAAGGAAAAGTTGTACTAGAAGTATTTGAGGTACAAATGATCTTATCTTGTGTTTTCCAACCTCATTGCTATTTGTTATTCTTTTGGTCTTTTGGCTACTGTGATGATAACCTTTTTCTGTATCTTTGAAATTTATTTCTTCTTACCTCTTCTTCTAAGAACATGGTAATTGTTGTGGGTTACGAAGCCTTTTGTTGCGTGATGACAACTTAATAGTGGTAGTCTAGTGATGTTTTGTGGGAGCCTTAAATATCACAATGTTTAAGATACAATGGATAATATATTATTTCCATGGAAAATAAACCTTGAGAAGGATATGTTTTAAATAGAATGTTTATCTTGGAGCCAAGCGATTTATTGATGTTAAGAAATGAGTGTTTGTTATTTGTGTTATAGTAGGGTGTTCACCTGAGGGTTTTCCCTATCTTATATGGGAAGTTGGTTGTAAGAACTTGGAAGCTGAGTTTGGGCTTCACTTTTTGTTATGCTATAATTTTTTTTTTAGAGGCCCAGTGTCTCTGTGATGGAATAGTGGTTCAGAGTAGAATCCAAATAGTGTGATGATCGGGATAGCATCCTTGAGGTGCAGTAAATGAGTATGTGTGGGTCGTGCTTGCGTACTATCTTGGAAGGGCAGTTGGGAGGACTATCTGGCTTTGGCAGAGTTCGCTTATAACAATAGTTATCAGGCGAGTATCAAGATGCCTCCTTTTGAGGCTTTGTATGGTCGGAGGTGTGTTTCCCCTCTTTGTTGGGATGCAGTGGGTGAGAGGTCGTTGCTTGGTCCGGATCTTATTCAGCAGACCGTGGAGAAAGTGCGGAGGTTCATCGAACTGTTGGCTGCTGAGCCGACAAAGAGTTATGCGGATGTTCGCGCCGAGTTGGAGTTTGCGGTGGGTAGCCTTGTGCTCCTTCGGGTGTCTCCAACCAAGGGTATTGTTCGTTTTGGTACCACCGGGAAGCTTAGCCCGCGGTACATCGGTCCTCTTCCAGTGGTTGCTCGGGTGGGTAGTTTGGCTTATCGTTTGGAGTTGCCAAACTCATTGAGTGGTGTGCACAATGTTTTCCATCTGTCTGTGCTGAGGAAATACTTGCGGGATCCCGAACACAAGATTGACCTGGAACAGGTCACAGTGGAGTAGGATCTCACTGTGGAGAGTCGGCCAGTACGTATCTTGGATGCGTCGGAGCGGGTCTTGAGGAATAAGACCATCAAGTATGTGAAGGTCCTTTGGACGAATCGATCGAGAGAGGCTACGTGGGAGCTGGAGGATCTTTTGCGAAAGAAGTACCTCGAGCTCTTCGAGGCTGGTGAGTACTCCTAGTTTGGGTTGCTCTTTTCTTGTTGTTCTTTTCTTGGTGGTCTGAAGAGTTGGATTCGAGGGCGAATCCTTTTAAGGTGGGAAGAATGTAATACTCCGGAAGTGTGAGAAACCTTTAATCGGGATAATTAAATTTAATCGGTAGAGATTATTTTAATCGGGGAAAAGTTTATTTCAGAAATAATCAAAAACAAGAAAAAGAGAGGGGCTTTTCCGCTTTTTCACACCCACTTGGGCCTGCTCCTTGGCCCATTTGGCCTTGTAGTGGCCGGCCAAAGGGGGGGAGGTGCCACCCTCCCCAAACCCTAGCCGCCCCCTTCCCTTTCCCCTCCTCCCACTTGCAGCCGCCCCTCCCTGCTCCTGCGCCTCCCCTCTGTCTGTGCTGCTCCCTTGCGCCTCCTCTGCCTTGAGCTGCTGCTCCCTTGCGCCTCCCCTCTATCCAAGCTGCTGCCCTTTGCGCAAGAAGGAAAAAGAGAGGAAGGAGAAGAAGGAGAAGAAGGAGAAAAAGGAGAAGAAGGAGAAGAAGGAGAAAAAGGAGAAGAAGATCTTGCGTGGGGATTGGTTCAGAAAGCTCTAGCGGTTCTACAAGGGTAACGAGATGTCTTCCCCGCTGTTTGATCCGTAGTAGATGCGAAACCGATTAGAATTGTTGGATAAAAGTTTGGCTGCAGAAGATTAGATTCTGTCCAGTACCTTGCGTGGGCAATTTCGTGTATTTAGAAGCTGAATTTGAAGATTCTATCTCCTAGAGTTATGTGGGATCTGTCGTTATCTTTCAGTAGCCACGAAGATCACTCAATTCCGAGGTCTGAGTCAAAAGTTATGGTCGATTTAGTATCTGCTGCCAGAAATCTGACGAGAATAATCTGTCTGGATATTTCCTAAAATATGAAAGGGAAATTGGTAGAATCTGAAAGTTCACACAACTAGGTTATTGTATATAATTCGATAACCTTTTCAGATTGATAAAGAACGATCAATTCGGAGTTACCTATTAAAAGTTGTGGTCATTTTAGTTTTGCTGTTCGAACGTGTAGGCAGTTTCTGTACTGAAAGTTCAAACAATGGTTAGCCTTTTATTTTGGCAGAATTGGATTATCGTGTCAACTAGAGTATTGTAGATTAGTCAGCTAAGAATCTACAGAAATTGGGTTTACCTCTTTTCGACTTCCAGTTCATGAGTTATGTCATTTACCGTGCTGCTGTCCAAAAACAGTATATGGCAGGAAACGTTGTTTTTCAGTTTTAGCTTTGTAAACTCGATTTGAGTCGTCAGGGAAGCGGTGTAGAACGTCGATTAGTAGCGCTGAGTATATTATGTCCTTATTGAAATTATTTTACTTTTTAGGAGGTGAAGCCTCAGGTTTAGAGTATCACCTTGGCCGCTAACAGCGTCGCATCGTGGAAGGCAAGTAAATGTAGCGGTTGTGCTACGGTTTAACCCGTTACTCTTAGTACTTGCACTATGTATGATTGACGTAATGTTAAATGATATGCCATGGTTACATGTTTTCTAAGTAAGAATGTGGTAGCAAGATATTAATCAATTGCTATGTTTGGATGAGTTTGGGTAGTATTGTGGTAATTTGCTTAATGAGCCAAATGCGGAATATGAAAATAAACTCAATGTGGACATGTTGATAATTCTTTGTGGTTACGTTCATGATGATCATGTTGTGGTCTATGTGGTAGAACTCCCTTTAGATCGACTGATTTTGATCTTGGTGAATCGAGTGGGGTTTATGTGGTAATGGTCTTATGACACAATGGTATTGTGCTTAATGAGACACATGTGGATTATGAGGAAGTATTCGTGATGAGTATGTTGTTGACCTTCGTGGTTAAATTCTTGTGGTTTATGTTAATCATATCATTCATGACATGTCATAACATTTGCATTGTGGATGTCGCCGTTTATAGCCGCGACCGTACCGGTACAACATCGTGCATTGCCGTAGCACGATGCACACTTTTACCTTATTGGGTAAAGGTGCAGTGGAGCATAGCATGCATATGCATTACATTGTGGTAAGATCATTTGCATACTTATGCAATATATTGAGGTGAAGTTATTTTTGCAAACAAGCGCCTTCATAGTTGCAATGTGAAATTGACTCATGAGAGTCTCTTGTGGTATGAGTAATGTGGTTGTGGTTGTGGAATGGGGTTCATCCCTTGTGGTATGGTAGAGGTTGTGATTGTGGCATGAGACTCTTCTCTCTTGTGGTAATTGTTGATAGCGATTGTGGATGCGAGAAATAGTAAAGTTATGAGGTAAAACATGTTAATACTTTATTGTCATTGGTAGTGGTAGTGGTGAATAATATGAAGCGATTGATCAAGATTCAATTGTTAATATTTTACTATCATTGGTAGTAAATATGGTTGAGGCTATAATTGTGATCATTATGGGAATTGGATATTGATGTTTAATATCTTTGTAGTTTATTTAGCTTGTAAATGAATGTGGATTCACATTATGGATGTGGACATATGGATACTTTAATGATGTTGTATATTTGTTTGTAGTCCGAATAGCTGTTAAGCAGTTTGTTTCTTTGAGATTTTTATCTCACACTTGTTTTCCCCTACGGGAGATTGTTGAGCATTCATGGGATGGGTAGAGCGGCACCACAATAATGCACATGGTTCATCAACTCATGTTGTAATAAAGTCGATGAAATTCTAGCCAAATGCTTAACTATTTGTGGATGATTATGTTATTTAATAAGGATGGACTTGTGAACCATTCTTTGATTAATCTGCTAGAGGTTGTTTAACTATTGAACTTGTTACTGTTATCTTTATTCCCTTAGTTGTTTATGCTTCCGCTTAATGCTTCTTGTCTAGAGATGTTGCGAAATAATTTATCTTGAAATTATTGGCTAGGCAGAGAGTGGATTAGTAGCATTCCAGGTAATGTGGGTCTGAGGTGTTACAACGTCGGCGTCGGCACGCCTCGCCGCCGCCGCGATCAGACCCGACGGTAGTGGCGTAGTACCTTTTCGCATGTCACCTCCACACCATGGATGAGCCTGTCCAGGATCGACCAGGAGTCCGTGGCCATCCTGACGTTGATGTTCGTCTGCAAGGAGTACATGAAAGCGTCAAACTTGTAATTGAGGTAACCATACTAAGACATTTTGAAACACGACAGTACGTACCGCGAGGTGCATGTTCCGCATGAAGTGTACAGGGTACATGTCGGTTGGTGCTGGTACCTAAGCGGGGGGAGGGTCGATAACATGCACCAGCCTCGTGCATGTCTGCAAGGCGTACCAGTGTAGGTACTCATCGTACGCGCTGGGGTCCTACAGGGCATCCTCCTGCATGCAGTCCTCGAGAGTGTTAACCCATTGCACCACCTACGGCACCATCTTCGTCGCCACTGTGTCCTAATGCCACCCCTCTGCTATGCTTGTGAAACATACCCACGCAATTAGAAATCGTTGTAATAGAGCGGCAAAAAATATACAAACATATGTTGCATGTGGGCCGAGTCAGGCACCCTTGTCTCGATGGAAACTGGAACAACCTAGCGGAGGCTGAACTAGCGCATCACCCTATGCACCGCATAGTCCTTAATGAACACGTCGAAGACAATCTTCTTCAAGGTCCACGATGCGCCGGCCACGCCAAACATAGTGAGGACAACGCCTCGAGAGCACGTTCCTCCGTGTCCTGATCAGAGTATAGCTCCCAACGCACGTTGTTAGTGGTGAGGCGGTCTAGCTGCTCCCCAAAGTGCTCGTACACACGTGTGACCTACGTGTGCATACCGTGCCTATGAGCCGAATAGAGGTTATAAAGGATGACCCATAATACGATGAAGTAAAGATAGAGGGAGCACGCACGTCTACAAAACCAAAGGGACCCTACGGTCGGCGGTCCACCGCGTCCCTATGGTGCATGTCTGCGTGATATGGACTAGAGTCTACCGGCATGGGCCATCCGAGGAGAAGCGCCGAGCGACCACGGCTATAGCAGGAGGTGGCGATGCAGCGAGGATAGATGCCGTTTCATCCTCTGACATGCTTCGCACATATCATGGTACGTCGTGGAAAGTACAGCTGATCCCCAACTGATCTACAGCTCCTCAGTGTCGGTGATGGCCCTCGCGTAACCCACGAGGCGAGCGTCAACGAAGTCACCGTGGCAGCTAGTAAATAGTACCAAGAGCCACAACAGGTACACCTCGAGGTGTTGTGACACCTAGTTGTCAGTGGGCTCTAGGACCATCCGCTCAACCTACACACAAATGAATAATTAGTAAGCCCATCATATGGCTAGGATTGTGCAATGCTAAACATGAAAAATGGGTAGCATACGTACTCGAAATTGCGAAAGCCACCACAGGGGCGGGCCATGCCATTGTCGCTCCTCGAAGTCGTAGTACAGTGGAGCGGCCACCGCCGGAAGAACCCCTAAACACGCAAGAGTCATCGCGCCGATTAGCGAGCACGTCCGCAGGAGGCAAGGACTCCCGCGATAAGTAGGCCTAGCAACAGCGCAACATCCTGCAGAGTGGGGGCCATCTCCCCGAATGGGCGGTGGAAGGCGTGCATCTTAGGCTGCCACCGGTCCATCAGGGCTGTCAGGAGTGACCGGTTGAATGGGAACCGTCGTGATCACTCCGGACCGGCCTGGACCTCCCCGTCATCCTCGATCGAAGTGCCATCCTCTTCGGTGGCATCCACCATCCGTGCAAGAGGTGGAAGACCGGCATGGCTCAGCCCGCAAAGCACGAAGAAGTAACTACATAGCAGACATATGACACAAAGATGTGGCACAGCTTGCGGACAAACTTGTCTACCCAGCATGGGTCCAGTCTCCAAGCCCATCGGGGTGTCCGCATACGAACCACCCCAACTCAGTCGCATCGTCCCCGCGAAACGGATGTGGGACACGACGGCTTGCGTAGTGCTGCGTACGACCAGCCAGTTCAGCGGGCCGAATTGTCAGTCCGAACCACCAGGGTCATGAGCCATACCTGCAAATCAATTTCCAGTTAGCAATTACGACACAATTAGTGGGTTCAATTACTTATAGCATAGCTCAGAAAATTCTAGAAATTACGTTGCATTCTTGCATAAGGCTAATGTTTTTTTGTTCATAACCTACCATTGTTTTGAAAGTAACCTAACATGATTTATATGCAAACCTACGAATACACTTTCTAACAAAATATTATGTAATGACTACAAAGTTTTTAATAATATGTTCACACATATTTAAAACTTATTTACTGATGTTAGCAATTGTTATCATCAATACTTCATAAAATTAAGTTGTTTTCGTAACTAAATGTGTGAAGCAGTCAGCTCATTGGGAAAAGCGCAACTAATTACTAACATTAAAGGCCCGTGAGATTGAAGCTCACCCAGGCCATCTACGTTGACAGGAATTCTTGCACTGTCTGATCGCGCGCTCATCTGCTCACACCCGCACGATCCGGTCCGGTGCGCGTCATGCGAAGGAAAGGTGCTGGAGCGGCCACGTCGCCCTGAGAGCTTCTGCGTCGTCTCCATCTCACTCCTTCCGTCTCCTCGCTGCTTTCCCCTCTGATTCCTATCCCCTCCCTCTTCCGCAAGCGTCGCCGGCCTATCCCTCTTCCTACCTTGCCCTCCCTGGTCTCCCTTCCCTGTCGCTTCCGCTCCCTCCGTCTTCCTCCCTCCCGCCCCCTCGGTCTTCTCCTCCCCGCCGCCGCCACCCTCTTCATCCCTCGCGTGGCCACGTCACCCCGAAAAAACCTCTGCCCCTCACGTATCCATCTCTCTCCTCCCGTCTCGCGCAATCCATGGCAGCAGACGCCTCCCTTGTCGCTTTCCCTCCGCTTCGCCTTTCGCTCTGTGAATGACCCTAGTTTTATGGAACAGTAATAAAATGCTTTATGAACGGTAATGAGGTACTATTCATTATAGTAATGAGATGTTGTTCATAGCATCACTGTTTATTTTTACAAATTGGGCATTATGTTACAAATTAAAACCTTCCTTTTCTAGCCAAAATCCAAAACCTATTTGAAGTTTCAAAGGAAATACAAGTCAGAGCTTGTATTATGTCTGGAAAATGTTTTTGTCCAATACCAGATAAGTTATCTGGGCCAAAAATAATTCTTGTCAATTTTTCATAACCTATTCCGACCTTAGCAAAATTTCTTGCTTTTAAACAAACCTATATAGTCCATGTGACCTATTTATGTATTTTAATAAAAGAAACTCAGGATTTTATATTTTATCTGGGATTCATAGCATCCCAGATGTCTCCCTTCAAAATTTCATATTTTTACAAATTTATTTGCTATTTTTAAAGCCTCAGTCAAACTTTTGGAGCTTTAAATGATTTAGTCAACCTTGTCACTTAACCTGAGTCGATATGCATTGTGAGCGGCCGAGCCATATGGGTTTAGGTCTAAACCGGCTGCACCCAACACGTTCGTGAGCGTGCCCAAACCTCCAACGAACGCGAACCATCAATTCCTTGATGCTCGGCCGAGATTCGCTAAGCCGCGTGGGCTACCCACATACGTGAAGCAATTTCCACCGTTGGATCTTCATCCAACAGCATCTAGCCTTGATTCGAAATCCTAACGCATATCCAATCCTCAGCCATTAGATCTTAATGAACGGGCCGGATTAATTGGGCTGTTGGGGTCATCCTGTAGAGCCAGTCCATCTTGGCTGTTGGATTTTCAATAGGCGGGCCAGATCTAGTGGGCCGTTCGGGTCACCCGAACACCACATTGAATCTTAGCCCTTCGATCTAAATCTGGCGATCGAGAGTGATTGTGCCATTCGGGCCATCTCGATGAGCCACTCAATCATGACCGTTAGATCTAGATCCTGTGGTACGCCATTTTCGGACAGGGCCATTTTTAAATGGTAAAAGCTGAGATGAGCGCGAGCCATTGGATCCTCAATCAACGGACCAGATCTTGTGGGCCGTTCGGGTTGCCCGAACGCACCACTCAACCTCCACCTTTGGATCCTCGATCGGACGACCGCATCCATTGGCCGCTGGGTCACCGACTCTCTTCAATCTCCACCGCTGATCTTAGATCCAACGCGCCGCCCTTTTCAATTCAAAATTCAAAGGCGCAGATTAAATTGCTACCGTTGGATTTAAATCCTACTGCCTTTCGAGCCACGTGCGCTTAGGGCGATCTTGATATGGCCGTTAGATTAGAATAAATGCGGTCCATATTGAAAGATACCGGTTGTATGTTATTTGTCCATCATATCACCGCCGCCCATTTCCAATCGAACGATCGCCAATCTTTTGGGCTTATGCCGAGATGTATTGTCGTATTTTGATGTGGCTAACAGCGAGGCCCGCTTGTCGTGGCGCGCTCTCTTCTTCTCGCCAGACATCGCCTCCGACTTCAAGTTCTTGGAGAGGTGGTGTTCCGCCACGATTTTGGCAAATCTCTCCTTAACACCTGACACTATATTGCCACTCTAGAACCCTCTCGGTTGCTCTTGAGGTTCAAACCCTATATAAACCCTAGCTTTTGAGCTTATCCACCATTGTTGACCGAGAGAGCTTTCTTCATCTTTTCCTTTCCAGTGAAGTATCCCTGGCTCTCACTTCTTGCTTATTCCTCTTGGTGCTTAATTCACTTGGTAATGTGAGTTTTGGGTATCATCTGTAGGTAAAACTGTGCTTTTGTTCTCTGTCAACTTGAGCCAGTTGAAGCACCACTTCGGTGAAATCTTGCTCCGGTGAGCTATGCCCTCTATTCTTTCCATCTTAAGCTTCTTTATGATCACAAATAACTTACTGGAGCATTCACTTGTGCATAAGCATCTCTAGTCTTGCTATAACTGAAAAGTTTCTTCTATAACTTTTCGGTCTTTCATATCATTTTCAAGCTCTAGGGTTTCCCATGTTATCTTTTCAGCTTAGTTAGTTCTTAGCTAAACCCTAGTAGCATAAGCAGTTGTTCTTTTGATTCTTAATGCCTTCTACTTAGCTTTGTAGCAAAGATCTGCCTCTGTCAGCTGTTGTCAGCCAAACCGACAACCTCTGTAATTTTGATAGTTTTTAATCACCAATTAGTGTTAGTCTAGGGTATTATCTACTCTAAAGATCAGATTAAGCTTCAATTTAGAATCTTTTACTTAGTACATTTTCAATTAACCTGAAATCTGCAATCTGCCCTGTTTCCAATTCTTTTCAAAACCTGAAATTATAACTTGAACCTAAACCCTAATTCCTGGCAATTAGTGGCAGTAGAGGGTAATATGGGTTATTATCTTTATTGGGGTAGATATAGCTTAAGCATGTTGTTAACCATGCATTACCATCTTGATCATACATTTTCTTTATCTTTTATTTGTCACGCTTCTTGTGTTCATTGGATGTTATTGTTTCTTTAGAATCTGGTTCTTGAAGTAATTGAGTCCGATTCAACCATCAAGACTGAACAAGAAGTTTATTACTATCAAGGCAAGCATCCTCTTTGCATCATATTGAACCCAGATTTCAATACTTTAGATTTTCAAATTTACAGTGATATTGTGCATGCTATTTTCTAAAGTATTTGTGATCTGTGGGGAGTTAGCTACATACCAATAATTGTGGCTTACCGTGAATTAAATTCATACACTTATGCCTTAAGATAGTATCCTTGTTCTGTTAATTTATCCTGTAGCTTATGCTTAGCTTCGCAGTCAGTACAACGTTAGTTGTTTGACAAGCTTATCTTGTCAACCATAGGAAAAATAAAATACTTTTGATTCAGATCTTAGGATCTGTTTTGTGAACTAAATTCAATATTTGATTTCCTGTTCAAAGTTTCAAAACTACATTTAATTTCAGCCTTAAAAGCATATATGAGATCTGGACATGTGGTTGCTAGTGATGGTGCCTTCGTGCACGAGATTGGGAAATGTGGTGGTCTTGTCTGGATCAATTAAGGACTGAACTCTGACTATTCAATTCAAGCCCCAACGCACTTCCACACGCGTGTATGGGCGCTGCTTAGTTAAGTAAGGGGTTGGTGTTATTGAGGTCTGCAAAAGTGCGTGTTGATAAGGATATATGTGTTGATTGCATATGACATATGTGCTTGCTTATCAAGAACATATGCCACATGTGTTTGGTTTCGCACCATGTCATATCATATGTTCTTAAGGGCGAGGACTTCTGAATGTGTCAGGGTTCATAAGGCTCCGATTTCAATACTACATGTGTAGGAGAGCACAACTTTTGTTTCTTTTATTGAATCGGATGTTCCGGCGTAACATGTGTGCCCTGTTGGTGTAGGGGGTACAGCCTACACTACCGTGATCATGCACATAGGTAGCCCAACTCAATAATGTCACTTGTTGAAAATACCAAATCTTAGTTTCCCCAGTTGGTATACTAAAGGAAGTGTGTCATCATTCGGAGGCATCCGAAGGCAACGGGCTAACTAAGTCGTGTGGGTAAAGATGTACACCCCTGCAGGGTTAAAACTATTCGAATAGCCGTGTCCGCGGTCATGGACAACACTTGAGTTGATGTCACCTGTCACTACTACACACAGCCTCATCACAGACGGTTCCGAACAGTCATCAGCGCACGGTTCAAACAAATCGCGTTTTTATACGCTGCGGATAAGTGCGCGTTATCACAGACGGTTAAACATCCGTCGTGATAAGTCACAACACGAGCGGTTCTAATTATAAAACCGCTCGTGATATCTAATTATCACAGGCGGCTCTATTCAAGAACCGTCATATAGACGCATATCACGAGCGGCTCTATTTACGAACCGCCTATGATATACACATATCCTGCACGGTTATCATTATATAACCGTCGTGATATACACATATCCCGCACGGCTCATAAATAGAACCGCTGTGATAAAAGGATATCTCGACGGTTATATTTACGAACAAATGTCAGGATACGTGTATATCATGCACGGTTATATAATAGAGCCGCTTGGGATTATATATATCACGCAGCGGTTTGATTGATAAACCGCTCGTGATAGTTATTTCAGCATAACTATTTTTAAAAAATTTGCTAGCCTCGGGATTGCTAGCCATGCCCTCTCAAAATAAGCGGGCAAAAATAGATACATCATGATATCAATCGTTGACAACCCAAAGTGATCATTGTCATACAAACGAACATATATCAAATACTGGTCAAACATTGTAATATCAACTCGCTCGTAAAATATTGTCATACAACCCAAAGTGTCAACCCAAAGTTTACCATTGAATCACAACTATTCAAAGTGAATTTCAACTATATCAAATATATTAATTGTTTCAAGGTCGTTCAAGAGTGAAACTCTCCGCTGGCCGCAATGATATCCGTCGTGATGAAGGTGCAGAGCCTCCTCGAACATCCGAGATCTCTTTTCGAACGAGTGAATCTAAATCTATATTCAAAACCTACAAACAAGAGTAAAGTGTTACACATATATATTTAAATTTATAATTAGCAATTATTGCGAGATTGACCAACCTGATCCAGCAACCTAGCACTCATGAGAATCGCATATGATGGCAAACGAGAATGCACATTCTTTCCGCTTTTTGTCAGTGCAATCAAAAATAGAATTACATATATAGGTATAGTCGCTCGAGACGCATTATTAAGTATGATATAGGATTTTTGTGTTGTAGCACGCATCAAAATCGCGCCCCGTGATTAAGTGTGGCGTTCGTTCCTTGTATAGCCCTCCTCGGCAATATAGGAGATGAACGACCTACATGTTTCAAAAAGTTAACCTCGCCATTTCAAACGAAGGAAGACTACAATAGAGTTATGTATGGAGGAAATGAGCACACTGTCGACTACTTCTTGCACAAGGGTGAAGTCGTGGCCTTTTTTCATTAGGGAATCAAGGTATAGTACCTGATTCCTCTTTGGTATAATGACTAGAAGGATCCAATGATGCCTACTCATGTATGTCGCTATAGTCATTAAACCTAAGTTCATATCATGATAAAGTACAAATGAAATTTGTATAGCAAGTAGTGAAGCACTTACTTCGGTTGTAGGGCACCATTATGTAGTCCACGTAGTTTTGAGCAAGCAATCTTGCCGTTATGTATTTCTCGACGTAGGATGTGTCTGCCAAGATGGTTTGCTCAGAGACCACGTGTGGGTCGAGGAAACCCACCGGTTCTTTCAATCGCCGCGTTTTAATCATGTATCTATACATAAGCAATGAGTTGTTATATTACGTGAATGTACGTGAATGTAGAACTTGATTGTACACACTTACGCTGTCCAAAGATCGTAGAAGTGAGGCATCGAGGGCTTTGAGGTTGAATAGGTCGAACAAGTCGTGAAGCCCACGATGAAGGGGCGGCTCGTGGAGGAAATAGTCCTCCGTATATCGACGATGATTCCATCAGCGCACCCTTTTCTTTGGTCTTCTTCAAGTACCGGCTATGCAAACTCGACAACCTAATCCAACAGAGGCTAATCACGTGCTCGCCGCCAACGGACTTCCGAAAGAGTATTTCTTAGGGTTAGGAGGCGGAAGCGCCTTAATGTTCTTCGATTTCGATTTGTCCCGAACGACGGCGCGCTACGCGTCTTCCTCCGCCGACGCACTCGAACCGACACGGCACGCTTTTTTGTTCGTTCGGTGTCTTCTCCACGGAACCGATGAGGCGGCTTCAAGGCGAAGGTTGAGGTGCGTCATGGAGGGTCTGTTGAGAGACATGGTCGTGTCGAGGTGGTTGGGGTAGAGTCATCAAAGGTTGAGGCGCATCGGCAGGTCCGGGACGATGTCCTTCAAAAGTTGAATTGGAGGGCATGGTCGTGTGGAGATGGTTGGGGTGGAGTCATCGAAGGTTGAGGCGGACTGCAGGTCGAGCGATGTCCTTCTTTGGCCACCGAATAAAACTGCATGCAGGCATCCCCTAGTGTTATGATTTCGTTGTTCGGCGAATCTCGGCGGACGACCCTAAAATTATCATGTACCATGTCCACTGGACTCGGCGTAACCTGCGCCACGGGCACCGTGCCGCACTATCCCTTCATTGCATGGATACACCACCCCGCCCGACCTCAATAGACATCCCAACCATCCTCACTTGGAGTGTGCAAGGTCGTCGGCTCCTACAAAACGATACGCAATTAGCTAAGGCGTTCTATAGGTCTATCTTTGGAGCATTCGTAGATGTACATTACCTTGATGTCGTCGATAGGTAATTGGACATCATCGTGTTCACAATTTTGCGTGGACGCGACGCCATCTCCGATGTTGAGGAGGATCGCCTACCAAAACAACGGGGCGGCTGCATCGGTTGTTGAGGAGTAGTAGTTGATTCACTTGGTCCCGCAATCTTGCTATCTTTTCTTCAAATTTTGCAAGAGCACCCGTTCTCTTCCTTCAAATTTTGAAGTAAGCACATGTTCCAACAACGTGTCGTACTCGGCCTTGGATCTCTTCCTACTCCTATACGTGTAGTAGTCGTCTGGGAATCCATCCCTCCAAGATACGTTAACCCCTTTGCCTCGCGTGCGACCCGGGTGCTCCTTGTTTCCCAAGGCCGTAGTTAGTATATCCTTCTCCCTGTCCGCTTGGAAGGAGCCTTCGGAACATGCGGAACTCAATTCTTGCTGCAAGAGGTCATCATGTTATTATATACATTATGAAGTTATAGACTTATTAACAACTAGGTAGTTCAAGACATTTACCACACGGTTGGCCACATCCCTGTCCGGGTTTGTGAAAGAGATTTCGCCAAGACGAATCGATGCCCTCGCTCTTAACCGGGAGAGAGCGCTGTCCGTGATCTCAAGAAATGGCCTTGTTTCGCTTCGCGTCCTCCGCCGCCCATTGCGCTGTTTTACCGCGTGCATCAGCCGTGCCGAGTTTGTGGGGGTGAGTGTTAAGTGTCCGAGAGCCTTGTGCGCCGCACTTTCCTCATGAAATTCGGGCGTCGTCTTCATTTGCACAAAGGCGTCCCATATATCCCGCGACAAGAATTTATACGCCGTGAAGGGCGTTCGACCCGTGTTCACGTGCCTTGTGACAAGCACGCTCTTGAAGGTCCTCCACGCCTTCCGATCGAGAGCAACGCCGTTGCTCCACGCGCAGTCCGCGGTTGGGAAAGTGAACGATTTTAAAACTCGCCCCACGGTGGCTTCTCCGAACATCCGACACGTTGTCCCGGCTCGGTGTGGTGATGGGGACCGTTCCTTCCAAGTATCCCGCACAAGGTTCGAATCTCGCCGCTTTGGGGACTCACGGGATCCCATTGGCATTGACCTCCGTGACGGTCATTATGCCCGAGGAATTCTCGATGTTCCTCTCGCCATCTCGCAGACGTACTCACTTTCCTCTGAGATCCAGACGGCGCGAAGATGGTGCGGACGCCATGTCGCTACTTGCTATCTATATGCACGAAGCAATATGCGTAAGCTCTAATCGACGATTCAAGCAGATTTACTCAACTTAACCGAAAATGATGCACAAATGTATAATATATAAAGAAGGATTGATGGTAGTTTGTGCTCTCAGAAGGAGAGTTGCAAAAGAACAAGTCTTTGCCATCTCAATCCTATTGTCTATACTCTTCATTAAATGAATATGATAGTATAAATTCAAACTATGAGCTCTAAACAATACTTTGCTTAATCACAAATGATCTCAATCATATCAAAATGATCTCTTAAAACATTCAATCTCAGTATAAGAGAAAAGTTCATCACAGAGCGAACCAGAACAAAGCCCACTGATCAATTTCAGTTCACATTATCAAAGACTATCAAAGTCACATCACAGAGGGTTCGTCAATACAATAGAGCTCATGAATGAACTAACAGTATATCAAATTGACGGATGCATTCAACCGTCTGTGATAACTAGCATTCAACCGAAAGTAACAAATTAACAGTATATGAAATTGACAGTAGCAAGTAATTTGTACAATAGAGCTCAAGAATCAACTAACTATCACATTCAATCTCAAGATAAGACGAGTTCATCACGAGCATGTCAACAAAGCCCACTGATCAATTTGCCAGATCTTTAGGAATACTCACAGAGGATGCCGCACAACAACTCACGGTGCAAGGAGGAGGCCGGTGCAGGGGAGGAGGCCGACGCGGGGAGGAGGGAGAGGCGCGGGGAGGAGGCCGACACGGGGAGGAGGACGGCGCGGGGAGGAGGCCGGTGCAGAGGGAGGAGGCCGACACGGGGAGGAGGCCGGTGCAGAGGGAGGAGGCCGACACGGGGAGGAGGCCGCGCGTCGAGGCGGAGGCAGCGTCGTCGATGAAGGGGCGGCGGCGTCGGGTCTTACGGACGGGGAGGTGAACGGGCGAACCCTAGAGGAGCCGAGAGAGCGCGCGAGAGCCTAAGGGGCGCGGGAGACGAAGTGACGAGTAAAGAGCAAAACCCTAGGGTGCGCCTTTTGATAAAAAAGAATATCACAGACGGCTCTATTAATGAACCGTCTGAGATATCATCAATATCACAGACGGCTCTATTTAAGCACCGTCTGTGATAATATCACAGACGGTTTGCTTAAAGAACCGTCTGAGATATCCTCAATATCACAGACGGTTCTTGAATGGCACCGTCTGTGATATTGAGGATATCTCAGACGGTTCTTTAAGCAAACCGTCTGTGATATTATCACGCATTTGCTTAAATAGAGCCGTCGTGATGTTGATGATATCTCGCACGGTTCTTTAATAGCCGTCGTGATAATATATCGAGACGGATCCATTATAGAGCCGTCGTTATGGATCTCATTCCTTCATCTCCGCGCGAGTGTCTCTTCGTCTCTGCTCCAGCTTTTATATAAATAGACAACCCTTATCAAAGGGATTTCACAAGCTCCTTGATCATCCTCTCTCTCCACAAATTCCAAATGGCTTCCTCTCGTCCCTACAGATCGGGCCTACATTTTGGTTGTGTACTCGCACTCTCTCGATCGCAACCGCCCAAGCCGCGAACAAGGCGTCCGTCGCAATGCAATCCGTTGTAGACCCTCCCATCTACCGGAGACCATAACGGCGCCATCGGCCGATTGGAGCTCCTCCTCCAATGAGATCAAAGGCGAGGCTCTCAAAGATCCCGCGAGTAAACCTCGTCGTGGAGATTGTCCTATGGAACTCTTTGGTCCGCACCGAGGATGCAGCCCAGAGTCGAGGACGACATCGACATTGCAGGAGAGCGGGTCCGCCTAGCCGAGACTGTGGAGACCAGGGTTGATGGCCTCGGGCTATATGGGACTTGATTACGAGTCGAACATCTACAAGAGGAAATTGAGCGTGCAAGGTCACAGTGGAGGCGTTTGGTGAGACGATCGGTGATCCCGCTCCCACCGGCCGACGAGAATGCGCATTTAAGATTTGAAGACTAAGATAGGATCGCTCATCCTTTTTTTATCGTCTGTGATGTAAAAACGATAAGGCCAGTCTATTGTCTGTCTGTGATGTAAATATGGTCTTTTTGTCATTGATGATATGGTCTTTTTTATCGTGCGTGATGATATGGTCTTTTTATCATCTAATTATTACCGGGCAAATCAGATGCGCTATCACGCACGGTTGAATAAAGAACCGCTCGTGATAATATATCATCACGCGGTTCCTCTTCACTAACCGCTCAGGTTGACCATCACTGACGGCTCCATGTGGAACCGTCGTGATATCTCCATATCACGACGGTTAATAAGTATAACCGCTCAGTGATATTGAGTATATCGCAGACGGTTCCACATGGAGCCGTCTATGAAAGTTCAACATGACGGTTTGTGTAGAACCGCTCAGTGATATACTCGTATCACGACGGTTGGAAATAAGAACCGTCTGTGATATTTCACCCTATAAATATAAAGACCGACAGAGGCCCTCGCTCTAGCGCGCCTCGATCTCTTCTTTGGAATAGAGGGCTTGAGAAGCTTTTGCTCTGTGTTGGTCAGAGGAGGCTTGTTTATTTGGTTTGCCTTGTTCTTGGTTGTGGGTTGCCCTAGCAACTTATGGTCATTTGGCTTGCATGCATGCTTGCTTTGTGAGGCTTTGGTGGTAGCTCTCGGTTTGGGTGCTGTGAATGAGTGTTTTTGTGAGTGGGATAAGTGGTGTATTTCGATCGTGGCTCTCTTGCCCTGTTCATTGGCCTGAATGAGAAGGATAGTCAGGAATCTCGCGGGATATTAGGAATTTTCGTCGTGAGCTCCGAGGGTAACGATCTTTAACTCTTTATATTTGCTTAATAGGAGGAGTAACGATTTGCGCTAATAGGAGGAGTAACGATTTGCAGTTTATTAATATAATTTAACACTACTAATTGTTACATGTGTAGCGTAGATGGACCGAATCGATGTACAGTGCGAACCGTGTGAGTGAAGAGTACATTAATGGCGTGATTGCTTTTAAAAGAGCCGCGAGCAGATATGCTGAATAAGGATAGAATTTATGTATTGTCCATGCATTGATTGCGATAATCTGAAGATTTTTAACAACCCGGCGCAGATCGTAGGGCACTTGATTCGAAGGGGTTTCAAAAAAGGGTATACATGTTGGACCAGTCACGGTGAAGAGCAGATTATACAGGAAGTTAATAATGATGACATCGACGAGGAAGTCAACGATATGCCGGATGTGGACTGTGTTTTTGATGACGATAGGTCGCACGATGACAACTGGATCGATGCTACGCGATGTATGAAACTACTATGAGAGAGAGTTTTGTAAATTCGAGCGCTTAATGGAGGACTCGGGGAAACCTTTGTTCCCTGGCTGCAAGCCGGAATACACAAGATTGTCAACCGTACTTGAACTGCTGAAATTGAAGGCGAGCAATGGTTGGTCCGACAAGAGTTTCACGGCGTTGTTAGGTCTCCTAGCGGACATTCTTCCGGAGGGAAACGTGTTGCCCAGCACCACCTACCAAGCCAAGAAGGTTCTTTGTCCATTGGGAATGGAAGTAGAAAGAATACATGCATGTCCGAACGATTGTATCCTGTATCGTAAAGAGTATGCAGACTTGCATGTATGTCCGTGTGCAAAGCATCCCGATACAAGCGTAAGAATACTACTAAGGTGAAGCAAGGACCTCCTGCTAAGGTGTTGTGGTATCTCACTCGTGATCCCACGCTTGAAGCGTTTATTTGCGAACCGAAAGGAGGCAAGATTGCTGCGCTGGCACTCTGAGGAGCGTAAGAAAGATGGAAAACTAAGACACCGCTGATTCTGCAAGGTGGAGAAACTTCGATCGGACCTTCAAAGAGTTCGTGCGGAACCGAGGAACATAAGGTTAGGTTGAGGCAGATGGAATGAATCCTTTCGGTAACATGAGCAAACCGACATAGCACATGGCCCGTGAACCTATGTATGTACAACCTTCCTCCTTGGTGTGTATGAAGCGGAAGTACATTTTGATGTCACTACTTATCCAAGGGCCAAGCAACTGGGAACGATATTGATGTGTACCTAGCACCATTCTGGATGATCTTGTGACATCGTGGAACGAAGGGTACAAGTATGGGATGCGCATAAACGAGAGAACTTCTCTTTACGCGTCATGTTGTTCTCGCACTATCAATGATTTTCCTGCCCTTGGTAACCTGTCGGGCTTCAGATGAAAGGAGCCAAAGCTCGTCGCACTTCTTAGATGCTACGAGAGTGTATGGCTGAACAACTCGCAAGAAATCGTATATGCGTCACCGTAGGTTCCTTCCGTGAGTCACCTATACCGCAAGATGAAAAAACAATTCGACGGAAATAAGGAGGATGATTCACTCCAAGGGCTTTTAGAGGAAAGAGGTCTATGATATGGTTAAGGATATCCATGTTGTGCTTGGGAAGGGATGTAAATTAAAACCCGTCGAAGAACATCCGAAGAAGCGGTCAATTTTTGGGACTTGCCTTATTGGGAGCACTTAGAAGTTCACATCGTGCATCGACGCCATGCACGTGGAGAAGAATGTATGTGAAAGCTTGATTGGTCTCTTCACGAACATTAGTGGCAAAACAAAGGATGGTGTTAACGCACGACGCGACTTGGTTGATATGAACATAAGGACCGAGTTAGCACGAAAGAGACCGATAAAGGACGAACATACCTTCCACCACTTGCTACACTATGTCCAAGGCCGAGAGAAATGAATTGTGCCAAAGCTTGCATGGTGTCAAAGTCCCGTCCGTTACTCCGCTAACATTAAGAAACTTGTTTCTATGCAAGATTTGAAATTAATTGGTATGAAGTCTCATGATTGTCATGTGTCGATGACACAAATGCTTCTGTTGCAATTAGGGGTATCTTGCCGAACAAGGTCCGAGTGGCAATCTTGAGGTCGTGTTATTTCTTCAACTTAATTGCTCGAAGGTCATCGATCCCGAAGGACTAGATGCTCTACTGTGCCGAGGTGGTGACGACTCTATGTCAACTTGAGATGTATTTCCCTCGTCATTTTTCGATATTATGGTCCATCTCATTGTTCATCTTGTGAAAGAGATAAAGATATGCGGTCTGTGTTCCTACGTCATATGTACCCGCTCGAGAGGTATATGGGAATTCTCAAGTCCTACGACGGAATCGATCTCAACCGGAGGGCGCATCATCGAAGGTTATGCAACCGAAGAGGTCATTGAGTTCTCGCGTCGACTACATGGCTCGGAGTGGAACCGATAGGTGTGCCTCTATCTCGTCATGAGGGAAGGTGGATGGTATCGGACCATCGGAAGGAAATCAATCACTCCCGATCCGATACGTATGCTCAAGCCCATTTCACGGTCTTGCAACACATGACCCAACCGTCTCCGTACATCGACGAGCACAAAGACATGGTACGCCAATGTAATCCGCACGGTCGGAGGTTTGGATCACGAGAGCACAACCGCCGGTTCAACGAATGGGTAAAGGTGCGAATCATGACCGGAGGTCATCAAGTGATGATACGCCGCTATGGTTGGCAAAGGGCCACAATTTACAATTGTCACATGGCAAGGATACGACATAAATGGGTACACATTTTATACGGCAACAGATAGGAAGAGCACAATCGTAATCTGCGGTGTCCGATAGATGCATTCGCATCGATGGGCCGAGGAGCTCGTACTATGGGCAAATAGAGGAGATATGGGAGCTCGACTACGTGCTTTTCAAGATCCCCTATTTCGTGTCGTTGGGTCCATCTCCCACATGTGAAGGTCGACAAGTACGGCGTCACTACCGTGGACCTCGATCGTGTCGGATACAAAGACGAACCATTCTGCATGGCAAGCAAGTTGTTCAAGTCTTCTATGTAACCGACCGGCAAATAAGAAGCGCCACGTAGTTCTTCATGGAAAAAGAAGGATTGTCGGAGTTGAGAATGTAGTGGACGAGGAAGAATACAATCAATTTGACGAGTTGCCTCCTTTCGAGACGGCATCGCTCGAGGAAGAACCCACGAGGAAGCTAGCTATATGCGCGTCGATCATCGTGAAGGACTATATTTTAATTAAGAAATTACTCCATTGTAATTAATTTATTCCATAACATCATGTGTTATGAACTTGTAATATGTCGTGACGTATATTTTGATGTCAACGTGGAATTGTAATCGCTCCCGCCCTTGTGGAACGATATTTTGGTGCATTAAAAATTCATTTCATTTGGAAAATAGTCCACCGCACCACCTTTCTAGAAACCTAAAAACTAAAATTTTATGGCAAATAGTCTAATACCTTTGCAAAGAAACCGTATACTCATGCCTAATCTGCGATGTCGTCCATCGCAGAAGACGACGAGTCGTCCCACCCTTCCACACCGCAGCCAATGCTCGTGCCGGTGGCCATCCTCCGTGGCGCCACACCGCCCAGTGGTCCGGCCTTCCTTCCCCACGCCGCCGCTCGACCATGTCCGCGGCGAGCCTCTCGCACCGCCGCACTCCGGCTGGTCTTGGCCGCTCGCACCCGCGCCGGCCGGCTCGCCCTCGACTGGCTGATGTAGTGCTTCCCAACGCCGCGCGCCTCGTCGGTGTGGTAGAGGAGGAGACCGAGCACGAGGCCGCGCCTTGTGGCCGCCATGGCCGCCCGCTCAAGGAACATGAGGCCGCGCGCATGTCTTGGGGCGCAAGACAAGCCCGAGGCCGACGATGAAACAAGCCTCGGGTTGCCGCGGCGGCCGTGGTTGACGACGGCAGGTAGCGCCGTTGTCCCGCCACTTCATCGCCTCCTCTCGCTCAGCGCCACGCGCCTCCCACGGCGCTCCTTGGACACCTTGTACAAGGCCTTACAACTATACGTACATACATTCAAGATGTTAGAATAAATAGTAGTATGTACGTACATATATTGTAGACATAAAGATGTACGTATGTTAATCGTAGGTCGCATAGGTCCTCCATTGGTGAGGAGAGCTCGCGTCACACGCCGACGATGTCGACGACGACATCGTGAGAAAGAGCGGCGATCACCGACCTCCTCGCCTTGGTGCCGCCTCGATCGCTCTGCATGCTAACCTTGGCGATTGACGTACTCAAAACCGTGAGACGAAGAGCGATGGGAGGAGTTTAATCTTCGTGATTATTCCGTCTTATATCAAGAATTAGGAGTAATCGCACGTGAGACGAAGAGACGCATGTATCGTCGGCGTGCGAGACGAAGAGACGGTTGTCGCGATGGTGAAGAGACACATCGCGCTGGAGCGATATCACAGACGGCTCTATATAGGGAACCGCGTGATAATAATATCACCGACGGTTATTTAATAGAGCCGCTCGTGATACTAGTATATTACGCATGCTTCAAATTGAACCGCTCGTGATATTTCACGACGGTTTTATTTCCAAACCGCTCGTGATAAGCGTCCTCATCACAGCGGTTCATATAGCACAACCGTGCGTGATACTTCCTGACGGTTGGTAATATGAACCGCCTCGTGATATGTCTCATCACGCACGGGTAATATTACGAACCGTCAGGAAGTATCACAAACGGTTGGTAATAAGAACCGTCGTGATGAGGACATATCACGAGCGGTTCGCGAGCGTTCCAAAGGGAACCGTCAGAGAAATTCAACACGCACGGCTCCTTTGGAACCGCTCAGTGATGAGGTGTCTGCTATTGCCTGCTTTGTAGTAGTGTGTAGAGTTTTGATTTAAACTATGCTTGTTTCGTTCGGCATGAAGGGATTCATGCAATTTCGTGTTGTGGTGGAAAGCCACTTTATTATTGTTGTGTTTTATGATTACAGATTATATTACTTCTTGCTTTACTTCAAATCAGTTTATAAAATCGCTTGTTAAAATCTAGCATGTGTAGGTTAAGATGTATTGATTTATGCAAAATTGAGCCATTATACCTTCCTGTTGTCAACCTTAAGCATGTACAAATTCTAATCCTTTGAATAGGTTCTATCAAACACTTTTTCTTAGTAGTTTGTGTAAGTCTTGCGAGTACCTTCTGTACTCGGGTGCTTTCACCACTTGTTGCAGGTGAGGATGGGTATTTGTATGAGGTACCCGTTAACGCCATAAACAGTGTCATCTGAATACAATATTCACAATGTCTGGTTTACCTAACCCTAACATTCGTTCAGCCAATAATTGCTTAATAGCCTAATCTTTACCATCACTGCTACACCCCCCCCCCCCCCACACACACACACAAATTTTCTAGCTTCGCCATTGATAATATGACACTACACATTACACATATGAAGATTTTTTAAGCTAACCTACTATTATTTTATTCGCTAACAATACGTCATTATACATGATGTTACTTGCTAACCTACCATGGTTTCAAAAGTACACGCATACAAAATAATAGTAGAGACTCACCGTCATTGTCGTTGATGCGAAGACACTTTCTTTCCCCTCTCCCCTCCCCCTCCCCCTCTTCCTCTCTTCCCTTTCCCTTCCTCTCTTCTCTTTTCTCTCTTCTCCTCACGCTGTCTCTGGAAAAAATGGTGCACTGCCCGCGGCTGACCGTACGCACGCCTTATAAGCGCCCTTAGTGGCCCAACCGTTGGGCGACTAGGGCCCAGCGCTGAGTGACAGGTGTCCTAGTCGCTCCTCCGTTCGGCGACTAGGAGGCGAAAAGTCCAATCGTCCAATGGTTAAATGACTTGGACACTTGTCGCGCACCCGTTGGGCGATTAGCCCAAGTCGCCAAACCATGGAGCTATAGGGGATTATTTCTGTAAAAAAAATTAAGTGTATTTCTAAATAAAAAATTGATTATTAAAAAAAATCCAGTTGCAACACCATTTCTGCGATGAGGCGCTCAAGTTTCAAACGCAGGTGGAATCATTGATCGACCGCGGTTTATGATGCGTTGCTCAATGATTTCATGAAGCCCAGAATTCAGGAGGTTAATCATGCTCTGGATTCAGCGTTGCATTTCCAAAAAAAAAAAAATCAATTCTGAAGATTATGTGATGATACCGTTTCCTTGTTCGGTTGATGAGCTTCTCTCATATGGTGTCAACGTGACTGTGTACCTCACCGTGCTTTTTGTTCTGCTACCTCCGTTCTTTTTTATATGTCGTTTTAGACATTGATACGGTCTCCAATACACATCTTTAACTATTACTTTTTTGAACTATATGTTACAAAAAAAATTATAAAAGATATAATGATGTTGAAGTACTTTCGATGAAAAATTTACTCATATAATTTTCCTGTGACAAATCTAAATATTTTTCTAGAAATTAATAGTCAAAGTTCTAAAAAGTTAACTGCACATGTTCTAAAACGACGTCTATTTGAGAACGGAGGGAGTAACTACTACTTATTAATCCCTCTCCCTCACACTAGTTTACAGTTCTAGAACTTAACTGCGAAATATCATTATTATCCTTCAGACAACACTTATAGATTAACTTTTGTCCATTGAGTCTATCATTAAAATCGTACTATGTCCTAATAGCTCTCTACTCTCAGGAACACAAAATTCATCATCTGCGGGCTGCTGGTTTTCATCAATTTGTTTGTTTTTGCTTCTGTGGCTAATCCTCAGTGCACTCTTCATTGGGTCATAAAAATATATAATTTGTGTATATTCCCTCTACAATTGCTGTATACACATTTTTTAGTGTAAACAAGATCATAATTTTGATCTGACAAGATGTGAGCAATCACAAGGGTGTAGTCTTTCTTGATCTTGTCATATGAGAAAGTAATCGAGGGAGGAAAATAAGAGGGGGAATTTTGCTAAAAGGAGGTCACTATGACAGGGTCCAATGGAAAAAGACAGTATTCCTTCTAGAATTTCAGCTAATTTTGTAATTTTGGATGTTGCAACCTGCAACAGCCAACAGCCTCTTTTGTTTTTGAACGTGGCAACAGCATCTAGAAAAAGCCTTCTTTTTCCAGAAAAATGCTTACTCCCTTAGCATTGATATGGCTCTACAAAGATTGCAAGTTGGAGAGTCTATAGATGCAAATAGGTAAAGAAACACCAATCAGATTTTCAATATTCCTACCATATAAAGGTTAAAGCATTTCAATAATTTCGTAACATGCTATATTTTTCTGAGTACTAAATTCAGTACATTTTCTTTTCTGAAGCTTGACGTAATTGTCTCGACAGCTGGAGCACATGCACATGCATGGGTGCAGAAGCTCAGGTAAGAATTCTAGTCACTCGCCATTTTTCGCGGTAGGATTTGCAAAGTATTTTGGTTTACTCACCTAAAAATTTTCAGATAGAGTGGGCTGAAGAACTTCTTGAGCTTGCCAACGCAGGCATATTGTGGCTCTACCAAAGTCACCAAGGGCTTTGTCAGATCTTACAAGAACCTGCAGTTCTACTGGATCCTTGGGCCTGGACATTTTGTAAGCAACACCTTTTGACCTTTATACAGCAAGTTCATTTTATGGTATCGTATTTTTCTAATGTCAAGATATATATAATTGGGTGCTAAAACTGAAATTACCTTTGGGCACAATCTGTGCAGGTGCCTGTTGACAAGCCATGCATCGCACTCAGCATGATCAGGACTCAGGAGCATAACTCAAGTCACCAGCGCCATAAGCAAAGAGCGTTAAAGTTTTGATGAGAAGAAAACTTCACACAATTAACTGTTATTTGAAAATTTTAAGATAGTTGCAGGAAGACAAGTAGATATTAATATGCTTTTGCTAGCTCGATCGCTGAAATTTTCTTAAAACCTAGTCACTTTCAATTGCAAGACTAACTCTAAAATTGCATTACCAAATAACGTGCAATTTTAGCACAGCTTTACTGTAACTTTTAGTACTATTTGTTCTTGTATTTGTAGGGTTCACCTATATTTACTTTTGTCTAGTTTAGAATTTTTTGTTTTGTTAGGGTTCACCAGATTTACATTTGACTAGTTTAGATTTTTTTTATATATTTGTAAGGTTCACTTAGATTTACTTTTGTCTAGTTTAGAATTTTTCAACATAAAAAACAGAAATCATTGGATGGTGATCCAACGTACCGAAAAAAGTGACTAAGTTTTAATAAAATTTCAGGCGACTGTAGCTTAGTCAGCGCCATATTAATAATGGCATAGTTGTGTTTAAAAATGTTTCTTTTTGAATACCAATAAGGAAAAAAAAAGAGAATAAAGAGTTTCGAATATGCGATATGTCATACATGTATCCTTTTACTATACCGAGTAAAGTGCTTGACTTGTGTTTGGTTTCTGTCAAATAGGAAATTATTTGCTAACTGCACTTTTTTTTTGTATAGCTAAGCATCAATAGCACCTGAATTTTGTATTTTGGTTTATCTACGAATGCAAGATGGTTGCTTCGATCAAGAGCTCCCGAAAATCTGAAATTTGATATCCTCGTCTTCCTCTGCGCTAACAGCTACTTGTATCAGCATGTTGTAGGTCTCACTCACATGCAGGGCCGGCCCTGGATGCGGGCAAGCGGGGCGGCCGCCCTGGCCCCCAATCAGGCAGGGCCCCACCCCAAGTATGCAAACACTAGGTAGAAGGAATGTTAGAAGGAATTTTTAAGGTAATTTTACATTTATGAATTGTTGCATATGAATATATATTGCTTTTGCATACGCAGTTAAGGATTTGCAAACATATATATGTATTTACAGTGAGTACTATCAACTACATGTATGTACAAAGGGTCTCGGATTTCAGCTTCGCCCCGAGCCTCCAAAAACTCAGGGCCGGCCTGTTCACATGGACTTGTTCATATCATATTTCATGTGTCCTGTCCCCTGCTCTCCAGTGTTGCACCAACATGGACAAACCGCCATCCCCTCAATTGTCAATCCAAGAGGACATTTCCCCACTTAACGACAGTTTAAAAATTTTGTCTTTAACTACACAACATGGGTGCAATACTGGATAGAATAGCCACCGATTGATTAATTGCAAGTGTAGCTGTCAACTCAAAAAGCAAAAAAGAAAATGATGGGCAAGGCAAAACAGGAATATGGCAGCAATGTTGTCCATCCCTAAATTTGCAATTCGGGATCCTTTGTGTTCACAGCATCAGTCCCTGGATCAATAGCTAGTACCCATAGTTACATCATTGGATATCAAACAATCACGAAAATATAAAGCTATTGCATCATAACAAACAAAGCGTAAATATACATTATGACGTTTGTCTTTTAGAATGGCCGACCAGACCAAATACCTTTAAAGAATCAACAGCGGAAGCGGAATTGAAATACAACACATGGAACCCTAACGATATACCCATAGGAAATCGACTGGGACCGTGACCTAGTTTTTGGCCTTCTTGATCTCCGGTCTTGACGAATGCTCATAAGCGCCCACATAACCCTCTTCTGTTATACTTACTGAATAATAATATTGAGTTAGTATGAGCACACAATCGTATTCGTGAGCACACACAAAATGCAGTTATATAATATGCAAGGCTGATCAAATGAATGACTTGTGGTTCTTTTGTTTGCATAAAGCCAATTATTGAAATATATTATGTAGTAACAAATCACGAGACCTAACATTTTTAACTAACACAGGTTTTAACAAAATTAAGTTTTGTTGTAAAATACTAGTGGAGACTCCAGCCTCTTATACCATTGAGTAGCTTCATCCACCCAGTGCTCATGTTCTTTCTCAGGTCACATCCCATACTTCTCACTGATTCTCAATCAGGCCATCTCAAATCTCTGGGATCCCACTTATCTCAAATCTCTGAGCTCCAACCCATCTTTTTATTCCCTCCCACAAATTGTTTTATAAAAATAAAAGCTAATTCAAGTAAGTTCCCAGCACCACCCATGACCGTGAGTACGGCTATCTAGATAGTTTTTAGACTCTGCAGAGTTCGTACACTTTACCCACAAGAGACAATCAACTTATAATGTCTATCTTAACACACTTTCATAGGTGTACGACTAAGATGATTGTCACAAGGTCTTTACAATACCCCACCTCAACACAACCCCACCCGCTAGGTATCACCTCCTTAGGCTGCACCCCCGGGAGGTCTCCCACTTGTGCCGTGTAGTTCGATGGCTCCCTTACCCTTAATCCACACCAGACACCCATCAATGGTGACATTGCAATGAGGTGAACAAATTAGCCACCCAGGTCGTACATGTTATAGACTTGTGGTTGCACTGTCGTGTTCTTCCTAGCACCCGCCACGCTTTCTAGCCACCCAAGTTGAAATTTGTTTCTGGCTTTCTTTTGTTTTAAAATACTTTTCTAGTTCAACATACCAACTAGGCTCTAACCTCGATTGCCCAAATCCAATTTCAAGTTTTGAATATTGTCGGGGCAAATTATTGCCCCAATTTCAATGCATCTAAATAAGGCTAAGTATGATACTTAGATACGAACTTAGTAACTACTATTTATACCATTAGTTCTAGGGTGACAAAGGATAGTGTCCAAGCTCAAGGATGGGAAGGTTACACTAAATTATCATTAAGGTATTAGCTATGAGCTAAGTCAAAATATTTGTATGAATCATAACAATGCAATTTCATAATTTAAAATCATATAATTGCATTTCAAAAGTAGATTCAACATAATCAAAGTGTTGACTCGTCTTGCTCAATGTTCTGATAATCTTGGTCTTGCTTTTGTTGTCTCGGACTCATCGCTATGTCATGGTTTCATATTCTAACTACGAGAATCCGATCAAATCCAAGAACATTTGAAAGATAACCAAATAAAATCCAATAAATCTAAATGCAAGCAACAAAGGAACACTTCAATGAAAGAAAACATATCCAATAGTATCTTCAAAGAAGGAAGCATTCTAGATGAAACTAGACCTACTTAGCAAAGTTGATGAAGAAAATACTTGAGATGATGAAGTATATCCAAAGGAAGTTGATGAAGGAAATACTTGCAGACGAAATGAAGTACATCCAGGATATTTGGAATTAAGTAAATACTTTAACCAAAGTAGATAGATTCAAACTCTCTTCGCTTGGTCTAGTGGTGGGGTTTTGGGTTGATAGTCGACTTAGGGTTATGTAACCGTTGGATCCGTAGTGAGGCGAGAGGAATCGGCCTCGTAAAGTTCGATGGTGCAATGAGTTAGGACTCCAACCGGAGGGAGAGAATATTCATAGAAATATTAATCATCGCTACCTAGATGGGAGATATCACCCGTTAGGTCAAAATCTTTGATCCATCTTCGGTCACGATTGCCCGATCATCGGGAACAGATAGCGATGGATGATAGCTAGAGTCTATATGATGTTGATTGATGGTAGAATTACTATCATCCACTTGGGGACCTATCACCGCTATCCATACACGGTGCCTAACTAATCTAATGATTTTTTTTGTTATCATTCCTATTTATCGAGGAAGTTCCATAAAAGTCAAGTGAGACCTATGCACATGCACGAGGTTCGCTCTGGTAGATATAAGTCTCATCGACACATGGGATCTAGTTCACTTAATGATTACTTTTATTTTTTTATATTTATCAAGGAAATTCCATGAGCCATAGCTGGAACTTTCATGCATTGGCTAGACACCAGCCTTACATTTTTAGTGATGTCTATGGTTGTGGGTTTCACCTTTGAGGTGACCTATACTTAGTCTTACTACTACGTGGTTTGGCATATACTAAAGTAAACCTATCATAATAGGTTGATCCTTAGCTACAACACATGCTAATGATCGCTTCTAGTTAAGTAAATAGCTACTATACACTGTCTATGAGCTCTTACCGCTAGTCCTTGTTTAGCGACCAATCCTATCATCTTGATTACTATCACTGGCATGAAGCTAGGTCGTGGCCACCGCTAACCTTCACGACCATCTAACAATACTATTATTTACTTATTAATGTATAGGTCTAGGTGTATAAGTCTTATGTGTTAGTGACGTATCACAATCCTAGTTAGGTTTTGACTAAAGGATTCTTTTACCTAATTGGCAATTTAGTAAGGGTCTACTTGTAAGTATATGTTTCTATGATGTATTACTTTATTACTGCTACTAGCAGAGTGCCCATGTGTTGCAATAGAATCCTAAACCTTGCATCTAATATCATTTTTATTTCGCACACACGTATATCAAATGTATCAATCAAAAGAACATTATCAAATGTATTTTGAGATTGAACTGTATTGTAGTAATAGGTAAAATTAATTACTACATGCATATCCTCGTTTTAATCTCCCTCGCCTGTATGGGTCAAAAAATTACTACTTGCTCCTATATATGTAGCAAGGAATTGGAATACACGTGTGTACGTATATATGTACTATTCCCTCACAATATTTGTCCAAATTATTTTGGAATTACCATTTCACAATTAATATTTATACACTGAGGGAATCCAGCTAGGGTGTAGTTATTGCACTTTCAATCCTCTAACCTTTGCTATTATGATGTCAAAGATGTTGAATGTTTCAAATATGTCATTTAATATGAGTGAGCGTGTTCTATTGACTACCCCCTCTAATACCAACTATAAGTTGTTTTAGCTTTGAACACACAAATTAAGGAGTAAGTGTAGTGTCAATAAAGGACCATGTGAAAATTACTTTGGCGTCATTCATTTATTCCTATACTTTTATGGTTCAACTCTTAATTATGTTGTGTAGGAGAAAGGTTGAGAGATAGACCTTATTTATTAATGAGAATATGAGCATTCATTCAATGAGGGTATAACAGGAAGAGTGGGATATATGTACCTCGAATTTTAGAATGATTTATATTTAGAGAAAAGTTCATAACGCTCAAATGACTTATATTTGGTATTATAGGGTGTATTGCTTAAATTATTTTGCCTCCATAATTAGTACTGCACATAGGATAATTGAACAAATATTATAAGACAATGTTTCCATAAAAAGTATTATGAAACAGAGGGAATATTAGTTGTACAAGATATTAGAATTAAGTATACTTACAATGGGAGAAGTGTGATAAATGGTAATTGTTTAAGCAATGTAAATTAGAAGTCATGGAATTGAGGACCAAGTATCACAAATGCATTGAAATATCTCCCAAGTATGATAAAATGCACTGCACTCGGGATGTCAACCGCTTCCCAATGACAAAACAATAGAGTATGACATGTGGGGTCCACTATCATTGAGTGAGAGAGAAAGAGAGGGAGAAAGGATTAGAATGACATGTGGGGATCACCTATCATAGACAGATGGAGAGAGTAAGAGAGGTAAAACAGAGGAAGAAACAGAGCAGGGGTGGGCAGCTCGGGCGCAAGGCGGTGCCAGCGGTCAACGATAGCCAAAATGGGTTGGAGCGACCTCGGTGAGGTGATAGGAGGTGGAGGCACGGCCAACAGCACACGACGGCGGCTGTGGCAGCGAGCAGGGCGACTCGGGTGCATGGCGGTGGTGGCACTCCGGTAGCAGTGAAGGAGGGGAGGCACGTGCACAGTCTTGGCGACGACGAGGAGAGGCCTTCAGGTGGATTGGGGTGGCGGGTGGGTGGCCGAGGTGGCGAGCGGCGATGGCGGCTCTGGGAAGAAGGGGTGGCGGTGCAGGCTGGCCACGGTGGCTCCTCGACCAAAATAAGGTGGAGGAAAGATAGAGGGGATTGAGGTGGTCCTAAGGGTGCAAGGAATCGGGAAGAAACTCATCGAGGCGACGAATTCAACGGTGGCGGCGGTTCGGCCAGAGGTGAAGAGGATGACCCGATTTCGGCGATGTGCTGTGGCAAACACGAAATTGATTTAGGTGAAATGATCAATGGCCTCTGGAACATGATGTGACGTGGTTGGGATAACTTAATTCTCACTGGAGGTACAAAAAGATGAGACGGAGGTGCAGCCGATGATAGGGAAGATGATGTGTTCCGGTGACGTTGTGGCCTAGGAGAACACAGGAGTTGGGGAAAAACAAAGTAGAGACTGAGGCGGACTCAATATTCATTGCTTTCGTTGTGTTGTGTTACCAACAAACGTACCTTCACTCTTATGCCGAGTGGCTTGCACTCTACTTGTAATCATGAGGAGGCAGAGGAAACGGACGTGGGTGCGACGGCATTGATGGCAGCGATGGTTACTCGCAGAAGAAGTAGAGGGTCGACATGCTAGTGAGTCGTGGGTGGGGGAGGGGGGATGATCTTCCCCACTGCTTGGGGTAAACCCCAATCTTTATTAGTTAAGATACTAGTGGGTGTAGAAGTCATTAACATGTTGTCGTTGTTATTATTATATTATATGACAATGGCCCAAGGTCTATCGACCATTGGATCGTGTGTGTGTGTATGTCGAAACATGAGTATATCATTGTTCGCTTTTAATCGGTCTTGTTATAAGTGGTCAACCTAATAATCACATTTGTGTGGGATCTACCTTTCTTATTACCATTTCATAGGACTGTAGAACTATATTACTCTCAACTAAAAAGATCGATAATAATTGCTAATGGTTTAGGATCCGCTTGTTAACTAGGCATTTTTACACATAAGATTATATTTCGTATAAACCCTAACTGATATGGTCTACTGATCCTTAACAATGGTATATTATTTATTATTATTACTATTATTATTGTGACCATAGCCTAGGGCCCTCATGCCATTGGGAAAACTATACATTATTTTATGATCTATTATTAAATCTTGTTCTTTCGAATTTAGCTGGTAATGGCCAACTATTATTACTTGAACTAATGCCATTTCTAATTTCATTACCTACTAACTGCTTAGCAACTCTATTACCCTTCTAACAGATTTTACTAACTACTAAGAGGTGGGGCCATTGTCATACGTTCATTCCAAGAGAGCAACACAGACAGCTTTACAGAGGGGACCCCCTATCGGTTGCCTACACACAGGAGGGAAAGTGAGCGCAAAGAGCAATAGAGAGGGAGAGTAGAGAGAAATAGGGAGGGCATGGCGCGCTCGGGTGTCTTCCAAAGCCGGTGAAGGGCACAGCAGCGTAGGTGAGGGCAAAATGGAACCGCCGAGTGGGTAGTCCAAACGAGGGTGGTGTCACCGGTCAAAGGCACCGAGGTCATCACATCCCCAAATTAATAAAGAGGATTATTATGCATCCCTTAGCATGCATCATGTTTTCAAGCATTTACATTATATATTGCATTTGGAAAACCTCATCTAAAGACTATACATATACTTCAAATTCCAAAGGAAATCAGTAATAAAACATTTTATCATCCTATGAAAAATAATTTATTCAAATACTACATTAATTATTATGAATTACTATAATTTTCTCAAATTTTTGGGACTAAATTAAACCACAGAAAATTCAAACTCAATACAATGACCTATCCTAAGTTTGAATTTAAATTATACAAATTATATCATGAATAGTAATTTTTATAATTTTTATGGACAATAGATCTTTCAGAACCCTCTGAATTATTTCAGATTTTTAGGAAATTTATTTCTATTTTTAAGACACTCGGTCAAAGTGGAGAAGATAATTTAAATCGAGTCAACACTATTTAGACTTGAATTAACTTGAGTCATTCGAACCGTCCGATCGGAAATGAGCGCCATATCGTAGCCATTCGGACCGTCCGAACGTCCTCGTGAACTCACGCCGCTCGATTAAGATCATGTGGTCCACACGGCCGCCGGCCCTAACGTTTCTCACATCGCTCAAGCCGTCCGATCAAGATCCAACAAACCCCTTGGACTTGATTCGACCTAACCAACTAACTGCACCGACCAAACCACACTCGGGCGCGTGCGTGTGTGTGAAGCTGACACCCCAGCCCCACTTGTCGGACTCATCCCTAACCTCTTGCTGAGACGTGCAGAGCGCATGTGCCACGCGCCCACGAGCTCCTACGTCGCGCTAGTGACGCCTTCAATCCACAGCCTCTCTCGATCAATCCTCAAGCATTGCCATTATACGCCGCCTCCATTGCCATCACTCACTCGGCATAAAACCTCTCCGAACCCCACTTCTCCTCTTTTGGATGAGGAGAGGGAAGCTCGTACTAGCTCATCTCTGCGGTAAAATCCTCACCTCCGGACCCCTTAGCTTCCTCATTCGATGCCTTTTCCATTTTTACTAATCCCAAGTCTTGGCATCGCTTGTAGCTTCTAGTCCATCTTTGTGTCATTCGGCCACTCCAGAGCATGCTCCGACAGCACATCCTCGGCCCATCTTCACCTCTAGGAGGTTTTGACCTAAACCTCATGCGTCATTTTGTGTCTCTAGGCCTAAGATCTAAAACCCCTAAATCTATTTTGACAATGCACGACAGGAGTTTGTGTATTTGAAGATTGGACCCTTTCAGTTGAAGAACAGCCTTTTCATCTCCCACATTGATTCGGTAAGAATTTTGTTGATTCTTTGCTCCTATAGCATCCTCTTTTGGTCCTTAAGCTGCTCAGACCACCCACTCCTCTTTGTTTCACTCAAGATTTTCTCTCCACATGAACCGCAACCACCATCGTGGCCATTGTCGGTGTCGAGCTAGATCCGGCCCCACCTCTTCTCTCCGACCTTTAGGTAGCCTCACCGACCTTACTAATGCTAAGGCACCGCAACTCGACGCCGCGAAGCTTTGTTTGCACATGCATGTTTGCCGTAGTAGTGGCGCCACGCCCTCGGCACGCACGATGCCGCACCCCGCCGATCGTCGAGCACCACCAATGGGTGCATAATACTATTGCGCACACATCCATGCCCTTAGCCGGCGCCGCCATGGCTGGAATCGCCAGCGATATGCCGTAATTAACGCGTATTGTCGAACAACCGACACATCAGAGCGACATCATTAGGGCATAAATCCGGTACTTAACTGCTAATGATTGGTTTAGAGTTTAACTGCTATCTTAAAGAAGTAATGAGTGTATTACATGTGGGACCGAGAATAGTAAACGAAGTGAAATAACGGTTTAAAATCTGAGATTGACATGTGGGCCCGAGCCTTAAGTGCACCGTCGTAGACCACGTGAACCGGCCGTAGACTCTCTGTCCATGCACTGTGTTATGGACCGTATCACTGACATGCGGACCCACCTGTCAGTTAGAAATTAAAATTAGAAGTTAAAATGAAAAATGGCACTATTCAATTGGCCCCACTGGTCAGTGACTACGGCTAGCGCAGCACCCAGTAAGAAAAGGGATAAATGCGTTATAAAATTCGAAATCGGTTTATTTGCACACTGAAAATTACATTTAACTTCTAAAATGCATAACTAAATCATATTAACTCCAAATCTAGTGAAACCAATTTTGTTAATTTTCATTTTTACTGAACTTATTTCTAAAATAGGTTTCAACTATGTTCCAGCTCTAGAAAATATAATTTTTGGGAAGTGACCCAAAACTGAGTTATTTTTGAACTAGAAAAGACTATTAACTTTGAAAGTTCATAACTTATTCATATAAACTCCAAATGAGGTGAACCAAATTATTTTAAGCTTATAATACTACCCTCTATTTATCGATGTAATCCTTGTATCTACCACTGCTCAGCAAATTTTCATCAAATAATTGAAATCAGTGAACAGTAACAGATTGCAATTAATTTAGATTTTTCTTAAGACTGAGATTCAAACCACCATAACTCTCACATACTAAATCCAAATGGAATAATTTTTGCACCTAAATTCATCTAAAATCATGACTTAGCTACTGTAGAAAATTCATGCATTTTTGAGAAATATGAATTTTATGGTATTTCTCGATGTTTATCGTTATTTGTATTCTATAGAGCCCGAAGCGATTGACGTAGATTCTTTGCCACCAAGAGTGAACAACTTGAATTCCAGAAAGGCAAGCATCATTTGACCTTTCTTTTTGTGTCATATTGATCCCAGTTTTAATACACTAGTGTTTGAAATGCAATGATATTGCTTGCATGTTATTTTCTGTATATCGATATTTTGTGAATAGATAGCTATGTCCTATACTTGCTAGTTATCCTTGATAATTTCCCTCATAAATATGCTTACGATAGATGCTTGTGATTTTATGAATGTTTTGTGTGAATGCTTAGCCATTGTGTGTCTAGAAATCGCATTAGGTCAATTGAGGAGATTATCTCGTCGATTGTGGGAAACACATAATAATTTTTACTTTATTTTTTGTCCAGATCGTTGTATCTAGTATTTGAGTCAAAATTTTGGTTATGTTAAATGGTTTTTGGGTCTGGACAAGCGGTTGTAAGTGTGGTTGCTGTTATGCACGAGACTCGATCGGTATGCGGTTGTCTTGTCCGCAGATTGGGACCAAGCCATGGGCTTTCATTCCAAGTAATGAGCGTGCTATCAGATGCGGGATATAGGTACCGTACGGTTAAGTAAGGGGAAGGTTTTATTGTGTTAAGTCCCAAGGTGGTGTAAGGACATTTGTGTTGATCATTTGTCCGTAGGACCTGATGTAATTTTCTATAGTGTGTATCGAGCACCATTTTCGTTTATTTACATTGCATTGGTATTTCCAATACAACTTGTGAGCCCGCTTAGCAAGCGCTATCCGTAGCTTGTACTAAGTATGAGAATAACTCATGAGGGGACTTAGCTCAATAGGATTTTCTTGCTAAAAATGACCGTATCTCGATTCTTCCCATTGTCATACCTAAGGCGGTGTCACTTTACGGACGCATCCGAGGCTTACGGGCTAGTCGAGTCATGTGGGTAAAGTAGTACTCCTCTGCAAAGATAATCTATTCGAATAGCCATGTCCACAGTTATGGACAACACTTGGTTTGGTATGTGCCATCTCTACACTCAAATTTAAAAAGTTGACATGGTTATAACTCGGTTTTAAGCATGAATGGGGGATGTTCATGCATGATAGTTTATCAAAGTGGGCAGCCACTTTGGTATTGTTTGATCTATATAATTATCTATGTCTTGCAAAACTTCTTTTCCTAAACCATGATTTACAAAGTGGCAATTTAAAGACTAGATGGTCTAGGAATGTAAGTTGTTATGTTTTACGCAAAACTAAGCCACTAATGTCTTTCTTTTGATATCCTCTATGCATAAATACTTTTAAGTTGTGTAAGACTTACGAGTACAATTGTACTCAATCTGGTTCTACAAATTCAGGTGAGGAAGACTTCGAGCCTGAGGAGCTCATTAGCGCCGATTTAGGCGACGCTGACGAGTAGTGCTATCATTTAACTCCCAGTCGATTGCCATGGGTTATGGGGCACACCATACTGGACTTTTGGTTTAATTATCTTGCTTCCGTTGCTACTTAATGTTTAATTATCTTGCTTCCGTTGCTACTTAATGTTTAATTATCTTGCTTCCGTTGGTGTAGACAATCAATTTCTTGTATATCGAATATGCATAACTTGTGATCACATGGATGATTTGAAGCTTGTTGTTTCGAACAACAATTCTTGTGTGTTGAATTTTGTGGATTCTCCTATACCTATATGTTCATCTCTTATTGCACCATCTAGCACTGACAATCTGAATAATGATGTTAAAGTATGGAAGAATTTACAAATCTTTTCACCCTTGCTGGATGATTTTGCCATTACTCAATTGAACTCTGATGATATGAATGACTTGTGCATTTTGAACTCAATTGTTGTGCTGCCCATTAATTTACAAAAGTTGAGGACAATTTTGTTTCATAACCGGGCAATACATAACTCTATTGTTTACTTCACTTATACTTGCAAATTGAGTTGCACATTGAATGCTATGAGAAAATGTACATGTGTTAATTTGATGCATGCACAATCACCTTTCTCTATTTCATTGCCACCTGCTGTTGCTAACATCTTGCAGAAAGATCAGAAAGCATTGCTCCAAGTTTTAAAGCTTCTTTTGCCGTTGGAGGATGGGCGTGAGTCGAGGACGACTCAAATGCAAGAAGGGGAGGATGATGAGGGCATCAACCCTTCGGATACGACCACTACTCCACCTCCAACCGGGCGATTTGACTGCCATCAATTCGGCTGCGTCAAGCGCTACTCTAACGTGCCGACGAATTTACTTCACTTATACCGTGTCTGACACATCACATTGGGTCGAGGGCCTTGTATTTTTATTAATTATTTGGCCCAAAGGGCAGCCACCGCTCTAGGTTATCTCGACCGGCCACCTCCTTGGCCTATTTGGGCCAGCCACCTCCTGGGCCGCCTCCACCTTGGCTGAATGCACTATTCATGGTATTGTTCATGTGAACAGTACCCTCATGAATAGTACCACTTTGCTAGCTCTTAGACTTTGCGGCTCCCCCTTCCCTATATAAGGAAGCCGCACCCCTTTAGTTTTACTCAAATTTTGTTTAGTTAAAAGTTAGCCTTGTTGCAACCGTGTATTGGCTTGTGTCGACTAGACCAACCATAATACCGCTTTAGAATCCCAACTCAATTCAATATTTCAATTCCTATTTGCAATTTCAGATTGTTTTATCTTTTTCTTGCGTGCTTCTTCGGTGTCTGTAGGAATCGACTTTCGAGGTCACGTCATCCAGGTATTCGTGCGGTTGATAACGACTTGTCAATCGATTCGGCGATTGCGTGGTTTCGAGCCTTGTGTGTTCGTGAGCGGGATCGTGAGAGTTGAGCGACGCCTACCGAAGTTATCGTTCTCATCGAAAGATCGGGCCAACAATCGGACCTTCGGGTTCATCAGTGGAGGGGATTCACCGAAGTGGACGGGGAAGGCTGGGACGGCCGGAAGGGTGCTGGCGAACGAGAGCCGTCAGCGGCGCGGCGGGCTCGGCGTAGCGACGTCGGTCTGGGGTTAGAGGATTAAAGTGGGTGATGTAGAGAGGTTGGGGGAGTTGAGGGGACACTCCCGGAGAGAGGAATTGGATCGAGACGCCTGGTGTGGAAAATGGCGTTGGTGGTGATGGCTTTTGGCCAGAATCGGGGAAGAAGCCGGTGACGCAAGCTCTGGTGGATAAAACCCAAATTGGGTGTGGGGAAAAGTAAGGGAGGTCCTAGAACATGTTTCGACGCGAAAGGATTCGCTTGGCACTCACTGGTTCGCCCGAGATAGCATGGTGGAGGAGGCGGCTGGCGCAGGCAGAGCGCCAATGGCGTGGTCATTTTGGGAAACTCCAAGCGAGGGAGGGGAGAAGAAGATGAGTGCGGGGATGCGACTACCGAGGCGATGGCCATGCGCATGGCGGGGATGGCCGGAGCTTGCCAGGTCGACGACCGGAGGACAGAGGCTCATGCCTCACTCTCTGCTGCTAGATGAAGGAGGGAGGAGAAGAATGGGGAAGGAGGGATGGTGGAGGGAGGCTAGGGCGCCTACTAAGTTGAGGGAAGCGGTGGATGATGCCTATGGCTGGTGTGGGCATGGTCGACCGCGTCGTGGGCACAAGGCGGAGCATGGGCTATGGCTCTAGTGGCAAGGACAAGACAGGAGTTGGCAGGAGAACAAGGGAAGAAGGAAGCTGTGGGGCTAGCGGTGTCATGTCCATGGCCCTGTGGTGGTCTGGACGATGAGGAGGCACAGTGGCGCAGCGTGCGACGATACGGTGGCGGTGCAGCACCAGTGTTGGCAGCGTCACTTGCGGCATGGCGCTAGTGCGGGTGCTGTCGGGTGACGAAGATAAAGGAAGGAAGGAACCAGGCGCTGGCAGGTGGGCCTGGGAGGAAAAGAGAAAAGAATAGGAGAGAAGAAAAGAGAAGGAAAAGGAGGTGTGGGTGTAACATCCCAATTTTGGACTTGTGTTTCAAATGTAAGAAAAGGGGTAGAAATTAAAAAAATTTCTTACATCATGTAATTCCTGTATGTACTAAACAGTTCATGTACAAGAATTATGGAAATACAAAGTCACAAGTCTCTGGATCCAAATCTTGATCTTTCAAAAACAATTTTGTCGAATCTTTTGATCATCTCTTGGAAATATTTTTCCTAAGTTCTTGGGATGGTATGTGACCCCTCTGAAAAATTTC
Organism: Ampelocalamus luodianensis; assembly: GCA_036346255.1. NCBI lineage: Eukaryota > Viridiplantae > Streptophyta > Magnoliopsida > Poales > Poaceae > Ampelocalamus > Ampelocalamus luodianensis. The sequence continues at coordinate 74,726 of JAYEVH010000091.1, forward strand.
ACAATTTTTAGAAATAGGTTTGAATATTTTTAGAGGGCAGTCAAACCTTAAACCAGAACCTTGCAGAATTTTTGGAGAAAAATGCATAGCACAAAACCTCTGCAAAATTTACACAAGGTTTATCCTAGAATTAATAACCTCCAGTTAAAATTTCAGAATTTTTGGAGTTAGTTTGCTGTCCCTAAAGATTTCCCAATGTTTTTAGCCTATTTTCTAAAATACAAGGTCAAAACTGTTGGACTCGAGTCGGACTCGAGCCCAACTTCCATTTCGGGTGCGACCCAACCAATCCCGAGCCCCTTTAAGCGTGCACTCAATGTCAGCCGTTGGATTTCCTCTCCACGGCCTAGATCTTGGTGACTTTCGGGTCACCCGAGCGTGCCAACGCTTCTCAGCCGTTAGATCCCCATCGGGCGGTCCACGTTGCCGTGAACTTTCGGACCCCCCGTTCGCGCCATCGAGTTCTAGCCGTTAGATCTAAATCCAACCATTGCGGTGCGCACTCGCCACTCTCGGCGTTTCTTTTAAAGCGCTCGAGCCACTTGGTTGAGCCCAATCAACTAAGCGCACCGAGCCGTTCTAAAGCGGTGCGTCTGTTTTAACCCTTGATCTTAATCGGACGCTGCATTGAGTGTGACGTTAAAACCTCCGATCGTCACCGTAATCGTGGCCGTCTATTTTAAATCCAACGGTCTCGCATTCTTTCTCGTTCTTCTTCTTCCTCGACTTCGCGTGCGGCGTGTGCGATAGGACATGGCGTGGGAGAGCCCTTTTCAACGCCTTGCGCCACCGCTTGAACGGCTCGTCCTCGGCATTTAATGCTCGGTGAGCTTTCGCTCAAGGTCCTCTTCTCGGCTACTCCGTCAATTTCATAGTCCATGGTCGCACCATGAACCGAGCTCACCGTGAGCTCTTGTCCTGCTCAAACCCTAAATCTTTCCTCTTTAAATAGCTCCCAAAGCTCACCATTGAGTTCCTTTACATCACCCCTAGCTCTTCTCTCTGTTTTGAGCTCAAAACCACTTCAAATCCTCAAAACACCCTTTTTTAGCCATGGAGCTCCATTGTGGATTTTGGTGCTCCAGTGGTTCATCTTTGATATTTCGTACCCTTTTGAGCTCCTCAACTTCTTTTGCATTTCCCCTAACTTAATTTTGGGTTGCATTCACAGAATCACTCAATTTTAAGTTTGGAGATTTTCAACGATTTCACCCCCTTTCTCCTCCGACTCCGGTAAGTGGTTCTTTTTACAATTACTTACTTGTGGAGCTTATGGAACCATAATGAAGCTATTTTGATCACCAATTGGTGTTCATTTTGCTCAAGTTGACATTTTCACATCTTCTTCCTCGGCTCCGGCGAACTCCATCGTGTTCAAGTCTCCCCCGGCCATCTTTGAAGCTTATCTCTTATCTCAGTTAAGGTAGCTTCTATTTAGTCCCTAGAAGTGTTGGCACTCGCTTTCTTGGACTGCAGCGGAGCTTTTTGCCGTTTTCATTTTTGGCCGTAAAAGCCCCATCCTTGTTTTCCGGCTCGCCGGCGTTCTAGACCTCCACCGCCACTGAGGTCATTACCATTGGGTCCGCAACACTATTGCGAACCCATTTTGCTATTTTGTGGGCGTCGCCGCGGCCGGAGTCGCCGGCGACAAGCCGAGGAATCCACTCGGTTTTTGTCAGCTGGGAGCGCCCGTTTTCGTCAGATTATTAGGACACGTTTAATGCCTGATTATTGTTAATCATTGGGTGCATTAATCATGTCTTAATCGTGCCGATGTTCCTCTCGCGATGGGCCCACCCTTAAATCACCCATCGGCGTGTTTGGCGCTTTCGGACATCATTAATGTCTAATCATTGATTAGTTAAGTGTCGGTATTAATGGTATCGGGAATAACCTCTTGGTCGCCATGTGGGCCCGTGAGGTTCAAAGCTGAAATCAAATCATTAGTGCTAATTTTGGGTCCTTTTATTGCTAATCATTGTTAGCAATAAATTTGTCCTAAGCCGCCACCCTGTGTCACTGCCAGGTGGGCCCTTTAATCACTTAAAACCCATCCGTGCAAATCGTTAAGGCACATTAAATCCCTAATCATTAGTTCAGTAGTTAATGATCCGCCCTAAAAGTCCCCTCGCCGCCGACATATGGACCCGCGCATGCGTGCACGTGGAGTAAACCTTCGCGTATGTGACTCACAGTCACTGACATGTGGCCCCACGTGTCAGCGCTTCAATTTGAACTTCGATCTAAGTCCGCCGTCCATTTTGCGATCTGCGGTCCAGATCAAATGGGTCGTTCGGGTCACCCGAACTCCCCATCCACGTGGGCCGTCCGTTCTCGATCTGCGGGTCGAGATCGACGTTTCGTTCGTGAGGTCCGAACAGCCCCCACTCGTGGCCTTCCGATCTCAAATCGACGGTCGAGATGAATTGGGCCGTTCGGGTCGCCTTCGCGTCCCCTTCACCTTGGCCGTTTGATTCCAAATCAAGGGCCTATAGTTGTCCACGTCGATTCCCTTCTGATGAGTGTTGTTTTATTTCGATAAATAGTTATTTGTCAACTGAAAAATTGTATAAAAACTTTAGAAATTCATATCTAATTCAAAATAGATCATTTTTAAATGAATCCAACTGTAATGAATTTGTATTTCACTAAAGTTTAATATAAAAATACTTTTAGCTATGCTTCTGTGGTAGAGAATTCTGTAATCTTTAATAGCTTGTTTTCAGCTATTTTTGGATATTCTAGAATTGAATTAAAACTGAGAAAATGCATATCTTTTTCTGTATATCTGCAAATTGAATGGTTTCAACTTTGTTAATTTTGTTATTTACTAAACTTTAATATAAAAATGGTTGTAGGCCTAAATCAGCACCAGAAAAATATGTTGATAGATTTAACCTTATTGGTAGGATTTAAAAATTCATTTAATGTTGTAAAAGACACAAGTAATTCCCTGAATTTCTAAAATGTGTGAACTCAATGTTGTTAAATCCTTCTATTAACAAACTTTAATATGAAATAGGTTTTAAACATGTTTATGTTTCTGGAAAATGTAATGTGCTAGGTTTACAACTTAGAAAAATCATAAGTAAATCATTATAACTCCAAATTTAGTAAACTCAACTTTGTTGTGATTAGGATGACATAAACTACCTACCACAAAAATTTTGGGTTCTAGATCATTATAGAGCATTGTAGTGTCCGAAAGGCTTCCCCCGTGATGGCTGGTTGTCTTTCGGCTTGCAATGTAAGCGTATGGATTCCGATCCATACGAGCGGCTCGTAGTCAATGCACAATATTGGAAAGCGTCTCGTAGGACTTAGCCGTACAAAGATACCTTCGAAGTGTACTTTTGTGGCTTAAAGGCGATGCAAGTGTGGGTACATTGGTACACCCCTGCAGGGTTAAAACTATTTGAATAGCCTCGTCCTAGGTTATGGACACGCTCGGATACGCCCCGTAAGAACTAGACTACAACCTTTTAATTAAAACTTGATGGGTGGTACGAATCAGGGATTCGTGCTATGTTGTGGTGGCTATCGGGTTAGTCACCCCTAGGTGATTACTTGTATTTATCATTAATTCACTGTTATTTCAACCATAAAATAAATTTGTAAACTTGCTTTCAAAGGTACTACATTATTGTAAATAAAGTTGGCTTTGTGCAAATGAGACATATAACCTCCACTTAAATAAGCCTGCATGTAGCTTATGAGTAGGTCTGCTATTCCACACGTCAGTCTTGCGAGTACCTTAGTGTACTCATTGTTCTTGCTTAAATGTTAATTGTTGCAGAGGAAGAAGGTGAGCCCCAAGGGCCTCACTTTTGTGAGTTGTGTTGTGGTAGTATTCGGGGCGACTAGCTTGGCGGCCCGATCGGTTGCCTAGTGGGTTGTGTTGGCTAACCGGTCGACTTTTGTTCTTAGCCATCTTATGGCGCTTTTGCTTCCGCTGTCATTCTTGTATATTGTGTCTTTTGACCGGTCGGCTCTTACTGTAATAACTTTACTTTATGTATGTCGTTGTTGAACTTAGTGTTAAGTATTGTATGGAAATGATGTATGATTTTGTGATGATGAGCATGTGCTGCAGTGCAGGAAGCACATGTCCATCGAGGCTTAGGATATTTAATTAGTGATGCTAGAACCATATGGAGGTTAAGCGTTACTAGTTAAATACTCCGGTCCTCACTGATGGGGTCGGTAGTTTTCAACCTGCATCAGCTCTTTGGGTTTTATTTTATTTTTGTTTTGTTTTCTTTTAAACTTCGGTTCAAATTATGTCGAGATTTCAAATAACAACTCATAAATTCAAACAGCGACGAAGCAAAATAAAGAGTTTTAAAATTTTAAAATTTTTAAACGATTCCAAATACTCAGAATTTTTGGGATGTTACAAATGCTATCTTTAAGTGTTTTTTAGACTTGCTATCTTTAAGTGGTTATCATGTGAATGAAAATATTAGGTAGATGAAGCTTCACTCGTTTTTGCTGGGATTCTTGGAATCCATTATCCAACCATATGCTTGGCTCGAAGTGGCAAACACAAGAAGAGTTAAACGAAAGATTACGCACATCGCATGGACTGAAACCCCAACTGACCAAAATGGAGGGATAGGCCAAAATCCAAATCGGCTGCATGAACCAAAACAATACAATTGCAGCGGTGTACCGGAGCAAACAGTCAGGCGACTCAGCATTATATGATAAATTTTTGCATGTATAGTAATTAACAGTTGATCAGTAGAAATGGTGAACCAAAAATACTTGTTATATAGCAACAGAACTATGTTTCACTCGCAAGAAAAAACGTGAACACCGCAGGCTGAACCCCAAAACGTGAACACCGCAGATAACACTATCAGTGAATTGAAAGGGGGCAGCCACCAAAACCTAACAAAGAGCCGCTTTCAAATAGGATGATTTAAGATCTTGGCTGGTGCTATACAACAAATCTCTGAATGGAGCCTCAATCTGCGTTGACACCGGAATTTGTAAGGTCGATATCGCCCATTCCTGTATCTTCCTCCTGCTCACTGTCATCATCACCATCAACCTCCGCGTTTTGCTCCATCAGGTTATCTATCTGCTCATTGAATAGCTTATCTTCCCTCTCACTCACCTGTTTATAAAATACAAATAACACAAAGCTTCATGAGCTGGGGCAAACTATTAGTTTAGAAAATAACCAGTAGGTACAGCATTAATTTTTTAAACATGCAATTAAATGTGAATATATATATATATATATATATATATATATATATATATATATCAGCCGATGCAGAAAACTTACAGCTCTTGGTGGTTCTTTCACAATCAACTTTCCCTTGTGTTTTTCAATCTCTGCTGTGCAAGCTTTAACTGCATCAGTGAGAACTGAGATGCCTTGGTCCTATTCAAAGCAGAAACATACAAAAAAAAGCAATTGTTATTTTCTGGAGAGTTAAAGTGTTGTAACCCCTAAACCATAATACTGGGATTGGAACTTCAAATAACAGCTCATGAATTTAAATACATGGGGTCAAAAAACTATATAAAAAAAATCATACAGCTGTAAGCTCAAAGTAACTTACCAGTTGCATGCTTTTGCAAGTGGATTATACATAATAACATAAAAGACAGACCAAAGGTAATTTAGATCATTCCAGATAGCATATATACACCCGTTTAGTTAAGCACAAGCCACAATAAATAGCATCCTTCCTCACAAGAGGGTCATTCATCCAAGCTGGCCTAATAATTAAAAATAAGCATAAATTGCTGGCATAAAGTTCATGACATGCATATATGAGAATCATGAACAATCTTAAACCATGCAATCATGCACCATGGAGTTAAAAGCTTAATGATCACTGCATTCAATAAGTACCAGCCAATCGACCCCCTTACCCCGTGACAAGGAAAAGGACCAAAGTATAGACAAAAAATGCAAATATAATATGCAGCACAATAGCAGATAACAAAATGGCAAGCACAATAGTGCTTGAAAAATCGGCAACTAGTTTAGCACCATATCAGCCTTCCTGATTAGCTCAGCATATAATATGATTCATGTCACTGATGTCTTCATGAAAAGATGAGGGTCAATGTGAAACATGCACTCTCGATGTTTTTCCATATACATATCACAGAGGAAGCTTCACCTGATTGCTCAACATACAATGTGATTCTTAATCTCAAATTCTCTATCAAACTAGGAGCTTCTGTCTAAATGTGAATTGGTCCAAATAATCAATTAAGTTAAACACCATGAGCAAAAGCCTACATGAATCATCAAAAGAAGCTGAAGAAAATGCCAACCTTGTCAAGTGTTTGTGTGGTCAGAACATAGAGTGGAGGAGCAACTAGCTTAATCTTCACAGGACAATTAGCGTTGCCAGCAGCTTCAGCTTTCCTCATGGCTTGCTGCAATTTCAAATAGAATAAGCTACTGTAACTCTGTAAGATGTTCAGTTCAATCCCAAGGGCAGAAACAGGGGTAACTAAAACGGTAAAACCTTAATGTGGAGCACCCCATCAAATTGGAAACATTTCATCTCGACGTCAGCACGGATCTTAAGTGGCTGCGGCGTCATCCTCCTCCTTATATTCTTGACCAGAGCATCCTTAACCTCAGGAGTGACAGCAGGAACCACCTTAGTCACCTGCCAGTAGATTTAAGTACATTGTTATCTTGAATAATTCTTGATGTAATTATGTCAACAGTAATTTCATAATACATTCCAGCGACAAAGTATTCACATCACTTGAAATACCATTCCAAAATTAGTTAGAAATAAACTCAATGTGCCAAATTGAGCAATTTCTCTATATAATGTACAAACAACATTAACTACCATTACTAAACTTCAAGTCATAACACTGTTTATCTATTTCTGGCCAATCCCATCTTTTATATATTGAATGATTAGTTACACTCAAAAGTTCATTTTAGTCCATCTGACATCACCTAAACTCATAAATAAATAAACCTACAGAGCCTTTTCTCCTGTAAACTCCACAAAACATAATTCAACATGCATTCCTCCTAGAACTAAGCAATGTCAAAGGTATAGAAATCACACAACCAAGAAAGCAACTATATCTGCATGATCTATATACTACGAGCCAGATTACCAAACAGCAGACAAGCTTCATATGGGCCAATTCAACAAAACAAAACCACGTTATCTACAAAATCTGCCAAGTACTACCTGATTACTCCAGGCAGACGTCTAGTACACATGCACATACGCACATAACATCAAATCCGAACAAGACATCACCAGTCTATGACATCTAAACATGGGCAATGATGGGTCGAGAAGGAAAACGAAAGTAACCTCCTCGCCATCAGGGCCGGTCTCCTTCTCCTCGTAGGTGAGCGCGTTGAGGATGGCGTCCGGGTCGGCGACGATGAGCTTGAAGGCCTCGAATGCGTGGCCGTACTTGCGATAGAGCGGCCAGCCGATGCGCTGGTAGAGCGGCTCGAGGTCGAGGTCGAGGGTCTCGGCGACGTGGCGCATGATGGAGTGGACGAGCTTGGACTTGTTGTACCTGTCCTCGCAGGCGTGCGCCTCCTCCTGAGAGACGCGGCGCTTGGAGAGATCGATGTAGCCCTTGTCGCGGTCGACGCGGAGCACGATGGCGGGCTCCTGGCGGCCGACCTTGATGAGGGAGGAGACGGAACGGATGCGGCGGCGGGAGAGCTCGGAGAAGAGGATCATGCCCTCGATGTTGTTGTATTCCAGGAGGAGACGTAGGCGCCCATGTCGGCGATGTGCTTGACCTGGATCATCACCGCGGCGTCCACCTCCGGGAACCGCGGCTCGTACATCCGGCACTCTAGGTTTGGCATCTTCGTCGCCGGAGTTGGAGGAGGCGGCGGATCTAGGGTTTGGTTGGGTTTTGGAGGAGGAGGCTGCTGCTCTGTTGGGCTGGGACAGGAGTTGGGACGGCGAACGGGACGTGAGCAAGACACGATGGGGAGAGGAAATAGGAGCGTAGTTATCGATTCCATTCGGTTCACTGTACTAGCTAAGTGTTGGTAAGTTGCCATGTAATTATAAATAAGGGTAATGATATAGCTTCTAAGTTCAGAGAGAGTATTTTTTTTCGGACGCTCTGTCCCATGTGATCTGATCATAGATATCATCTCTCTTTTGTTATATCTTTTGCTTCTACGTTCGGAGGAAGCACTTTTTCTCGGACGCTCTGCCCTATGTGGCCTGATCATAAACATCATATCTCTTTTTTCTTATCTTTCGCAACAGTTCAGACACCTTATCTCTTCGCTTCTCATCCACTAACTCCTGACTTATCTCTTCGTCCTCATCCACCCATGACTACCTCCTCCTACTCTCTCTCTCTCTCCTTTCTTCCTGTGCCAAACCACACTACTTAGCTGCTCTCTCTCCTAGCTATCATCATATCATATCGTATCAGCGTTTAATAATCAACTCTCTTTCCTTGCGTTTGCTACAAATATTGTCGTGCCGACGGCTCAGGCCTAGATGGACTCCCCTCCTCTGTCATTGCAGCCGGCCAACCTGTCGCTAATGTTGGCGTCATCCGCAGCGTTGGGAAGGGGGAGGGGATGGCGGGGGCAGCGCGTCGGCATGCATCGATGGCAAAGGACGTGTGACTATTCCCGTGCCTCTTTTGCAACAAGAAGTTCTTGAAGTCATAGGCACTCGCGCGGCCACCAGAACGCGCATAAGGAGGAGAGGAGCATTGGCTGGAACCCCTACTTCTACATGCCCATGACGCATCGGCTTGGGTTCCTTTAGTTGGTTCTTGATTTTATCCCGATGTTGACTAATTTTCCCTTTCGGTTTGAGTCTTTGGAATGGGTTTCTTGGACAATGTTGCAATTTTTTAAAATGTTGCATGGTCATCTGTGGATGTTGCATGGTCATCTGTGGATGTTGCAATAGGTGTTTACAGATGTTTCCTCCTTTTGTTTTTGTTGCGACCGTTGAAAAAAATATTGCACGTTCTCCATATGTTTTCTTTTTATTTCATTCTCCAGTTCTTTTTATTGCGACAGTTGGAAAAAAAATGTTACGCCTAACACATGGTCATGTTGTGCTTGTGAAATCAATATATTTCATAAGTAAGTTTTAAATGTTGCAAATTTTTTGATGTCGACCATATTATGTTGCACCTTTTTTTTTTGCCAAATCCTGATTTCATTTTGCGTGTAATGTTTGTGTTTGCTGCTGTCGGGGAGGTGGTTTGTTTCACGCGCAAGATGAATGGATGGAGAACATCCTGCAAAATCGGACATCAGAGCTAGGTGTACGGCGCTAGCACTCGGACATATGGTATGGTCCGAGCGCTAGTCGCACCCTTATAAATATATTAACATAATTTTTAAATAATGCAATGTATGGTGGTAGTAGCCGTTGGATGGTGATCATGAAGCATGCATCTGCTTAGTGGAAACAAGTCAATATTTTTTATTCACCGTGGGCCCCACTCTTGCTCTTATCCTCACTTGCCAAAACACAGCCGAACTCACTCTCCGAGCCACTCGTCATCTTCAACCTCTCTACTCTTTCTCTCTCTCAATACGGTAAGAACACAATATGAGCAGTGCTGAGCTACTGATGGCGAGGCTACCAGCGCTAGAGTCCACGTCGTCTGCTCCACCCTCACAAGGTCTGACGCGAGTTGCAGCTTGCAGTCCAGCACCATCTGCTCCGCCGCCATACAAGCTCTACAGCAATAGTCTTATAAGTGGTATTGTGCATTCTTTCTCCAGAAGATCAGTTCAACGGGTGAGATCTCTCTCACACTTATAATTTGTGCTGTTTTTCTTCTCACAACTGATATGGGACTATTTCCAACATCACAGCCCTGGACAAGTTTTCTTCCCCCAAAATCGTGCTTCTCGCCTAATCTAGTTCGTGACGACCTTGTCGTCGACGATCTTCTGCCACCTGGTATGCCTACCTCCACGATCTACCTCCCAAAGCATCACTGGTTCATTACTTCATCGTCCTCGCCTCCGTTAGTCTTGGCTGGTACCGAAATTGACAGAAAGGTCGATTTATTGGGATGGACAAAATTGACCGAAATGGCTGGAATTGAAGTCGAGACGGAATTGAGCCTCATGTAGTGTACCATTTTGCATGGGTTTGCATGATGAAATGGAGCATTTTGGCATTCCGGTTAGTACTAGGACAGAATGGAATAACCTTGGGAAGTAGATGAAATTTTTATTAAAATAATATTATTTTAATAAAAAATTTACAAAAATAAATAGTCATTTTTTTGGGTAAGATTTGGCTACTGTCGCTAGTTGAAATGGCGAAATTTCTCTATCGTCGTTCCAATTGGCGAGAGGATCTTGTATTTATTTTTTTATGTATATAGAATTCAGTTTAAAAATTTAGACTATTTTATTTACTTTTGTACTATTTTTTCGACTGTTTTTTTACCGCACCACTTTAGCGTCCAAACCACCACACAGCATCAACCAACTTAACTACCACCACCAATGGCGTCGTCGGTGAAGACAATGGTGGTAGTTTTTAGAAACAAGATAAGTTACCCATTACAATTGGAGGCACGACATAATAAGAAATAGAATCAGATAGTAATAAGAAACAATATTAGCACAACATATTTTTAAGCAATACGTCATCATATAGTTTGTCGACAAATTACAATGACATTACAAAACATTCAGCACAACATATTTTGACAAAACAAACCATTCCAGTTGTTGCTACCTCAATGTCCATCATGTTGACCTCCACGGTGCCTACCTTGAGTGTGTCGGTCGGATGGGGTCTCCTCGGCGTTGTCTGGACTGCCGACCTCTCCTTCACCCCGTGCATTTCTCATAGGGCATTTCTTGAAGGTTTGCTTGGACTCACTGCAAATTGAGCACTTCCTCGTACAACGCCCGGCTTCTACTTCGTCCATGTTGTTCCTGATACGTCGTATCTGTCGTCGATCAACCTTTCCCTTCAGTCTAGCAATGTCTGTGGTCTAGATCAGTTGCTCTCAAGTAGGATGGCCAATGAAATGGCCAACCACGCCTTAACCATGCAACTCTGCATTTCAGGTCTACATCACCTCTTGGTTAAAAATTCGAAAAGGTATTGATCGGGATGCTATACCACCATCAAACATGGGGCCATGACATATGAGCACGACTTATGCAGAAGAAGAAGAAGCTTGTTGCAGGTTCATACGTAACTAGCGGCGTGGCGTGCACTCGTGTATGATCCTCTCACGGTTCGTCACACGACGCCCTTTCTCCTCGCAGTATCTTGAAGCGAAGCTCCCTTGTGCCCATCTTGAATGCCCAGTACATCTTACCCTTGATGAGGACATCACTAACACTTATACATCTTTCCCTATTGGTGGTCATGCACATACTAAGATGGACGTCATAAATGAAGCTACAAATAATACAAGTGCAGAAGTGCATGTTGGTCCACTAACTAGAGCAAGAGCTAAACTTCTAAATCAACAGGTGCTTTTGTTTCTTAATGAATCTTCTATTGTTATTGATGAGAATTGGGTACTACCTCATGCAAATGTTTTATGCATTCTCAGGTTTGAACATTGTGAAGCCTTTGGAACCAAGAGGGAGGAGAGGGAGGTCGGAGCCAAAGCAATGGAGGAGAAGTTCACGTGGGTCAAGCAAGAGGAGAAAGGCCCAAGAATTCAAGCCCAATTCGGATCTTCCACAAGCCAAACCAAAATTCATCTCGGAATCAACTCAGAATTCAATTCGGTTCGGGACAGCCCAATGACACTGTAATAAAAGGCCATAACTTATACATACGGAGTCCGATTGGGGTGTTCTTGGACTTGTTTGAAAGCTTATTCCAAGGCCCACACAATGGGTATGGCCCTAGCTTCAGAAGACATACAGTCGTACCGCTATAGCCGAGACAATGTGACGGATTTAAGTTAGGTTTTCCTTTTTGTGTGTTTTTGAGTCTTAGCCGAATTGGAGTTTGATTCGACATGTGTAGCTGGCCCTAGGCCCTGCGTGAGTCATGGAAGGCGCCTTAAATACCCTTGCCCCTCCTTTGTATCCATTAGACCAGTTTATGCATAAGAATTGAAACATAGCTATTGCTTGTTCTTTCTAAAACCAGAGTTCATGCGAGGACTTTGAGAGAGGACTAGGCGATCCATTGGTTCGTTCTGCAATTCAAGGTCAAGCCGTCGTTCCACTGAGAATCGGGGACTTGACGTTCGTCGTTCGTGGTCTCGTGACGAACAAATATCCGATGTGTTTGGGCGTATTCCAAAGAGTTGAGGGTTCGTGCATTGGCGCGAGTGTTCAGCTAGCGACGTCATCTACTTCGCATCAACTATCCACGGTTCCTCACTGAGAAGATCGGGCCTCCCCCGTATCATGTGGTATCAGATTCTAGGTTTACTTAGTGAGAACTTCTTTACCCGTAGTTAGATTCGTTTTCTTTCCTATTGTCCAATAAACCGAAAATTGCAATACCAAAACCGTAGTTTAATCTGTTATTTCTTGTGCGTTTAGTTAAGTTTTCATCCATTAGAGTTTTGTTTTAGTGCTGATCCGTGTGTTCCTTTTGCGTTGCTTAATCGTTGTTAAAAAAAATTGCTGTCTGAACTCCTCAATTAGCACCCAAAAAAGAGTATTTCGCATCCGCATTAGCCTACCGTCTTGTGGTCGGCCAACCCGTGCGCCGTCGACAGCTTGTACTTTGTAACATCCCAAATTTTGGCTTGTGTTTCAAATGTAAGAAATTGAGGGTAAATTAAAACTTTTCCTTCATCCTTTTACTCTTGAAACTTTTCAAATTCTTGTAAAGGAATTTTGGGGAATTCAAAATCAAAAGCCTCAATTATCAAGTCAACAACCTCCTTGGTCAAATATTTTGTCAAACCCTTGGAAATAATTTTCCTGGTTCTAGGGTTGCTTGGTAACACCTCTAAATTATTTCTAATTTTGGGAAATTATTTGAAATATTTTAGAGGCAAGTCAAACCTTGGTCAACCTCTGCTTTAACCTTCTGGAATTTCTTGAGAAAATTCCATTGCACAAAACCTCTGGAAATTTTATGGAAGGTTAACCCCAAGGTAAGCAAGCTCGATTAAAATTTCATAAAGTTTGGAGTTGATTTGATGCCTCAATTAAATCCTCAAAGTTTCAGTTCAAAAATCAAAACCTAATGGGTTTGCACTGTTCATTGACTCGAGTCGACTCGGCTCGAGCCAACCGACCGGCCGAGTCAACTAAGCTGCTGCGCGCGATCGATCGGGCGGCGCGCTCGACCGTTGGATCTCCATCGGACGGCTCGCGTTCATGTATGCATTCGGACAACTCCGGTTGCCGGATTCGCGGCGTTGGATTTCAATCGGGCGTCGACGTTCATCCGATGCCGTTTCAACGTGATCGCGCTAGCCCTTGGATGCAATCGGACGGCCGGGCCATCGTCGTCCTCGCCGCTCGCTCGCCAGCCGCTTCGCCGCTTCGCTCTGCGCCATGGCGAGGCTCATGGGCGAGCGCGTGGCCCACTCACCTCGCCAGCGGGCGCAGTGCATTAAATGCGCGTCGCCAGCCGCCCCGAAAGTCCATCGCCACTCCGCCGTCGCTCGTCCACGGCCGTGGCGCCGCATCCGAGGCTTGTTGCCGTTGCTCGCTTTCCCTCGGCTACTTAAGCTCCCATCTTCCTCCCCTGCCTTCCTTTACGCACCGTGAGCTCTCCCTTGCACCCACCGCATTTGTGGAGCTCCCAAGCGCCTGCTTTTTCTCGCGCCATTGTTGCCGCGGAGCTTCTCGGTGAAGGCCGTGCTCCGTGGTTCCCTGGCTCCCTTCTTGCTCTCGCACCTCCCTCTCACCTCGGTGGTGCTTAACAACCGCTCAATTTCAGTTGCTTCAACGGAGCACCGGATTTTGATTTCCCCAAATCGGCCGCGAGCATCCTTCTTCGTCTCCAGCCACGGTGAGTGCTCCTTTTTCTAATTCCTTTCTCGGGAGCTTCTCGCGCTCTTTAGAACCCATCGTGATGACGCGCATGGTTGATTTTGCCTGCACTGTCTTCCTCGCGTCATCTTCCTCGTCCGTCGCGAGTTTCGTCGCGGAGCCGCCCGACCGCCTCGCACCTCCGCGTCCGTCGGGTAGCTCCTCGTAGCCCCTAGATGCTCGGGCACCGCTTGAATGGTCCATTGCGCGAGCTATTTGCCGTTGTCGTCGTTGTCATTTTCGTCGCTCCTCGCCGCCGCGCGCGCTCGTCCACCACGTCGGTGTGGTGGTACCGAGAGGTGTGCAATGCTATTGCGCACCCATTCTGGCATTCACCGCGCCATCGTGCCTTTGGTCGCGGCGTTGTGCGGCGAGAAGCCTTCGGCCGCGTTGTCGGACGACAACGTTGCGAGGCGGCGTGGTGGTCTTCGGCCGTTGGATCCAGATCAACGACCTCGAGCCTCCACGTCGGCCCTCCGTTCGCGCGCGTGAGGTGTTTGGTCTGGTTCAATGTCGTCCGTTGGATCTGAGATCGACGGCTCTCATTCGCCCACGTCGCTAGGTGTTAGTGAAGTCCCGAAAGTGCTAAGTCCGAAATCAGTGTCACATTAGGTCTTGTCATTTTCATATCTTTGTCATCTTAGATCCAAATTAGATGATTCCAGTTTTGTTAGCTTCCTTATAACTTGCACTTAAATAGAAAAATAATTGTAGACCATGATCAAATCTGGAAAACCATTTTCAAAAATAATAAACAAGTGAACTTAATACTGTTTTCAGAACTTTTAGCAAACTTGTAAAATGCATAACTTTTAGTCTATAGCTCATTTTGTATGAATCCAATTGGATTAGCTTCCACTGCTAGTGTATTTGCTAGGAAAATTGGTTTCACAAATTTTACTGTTTTTAAAAATCATAGGGTCATATTTTAGTTTAATACCTAAAACAATTTAGACAACTCGTAACTCTTTCAATATAACTCCAAATGACCTGAAATTTTATATAGGTTACCACTATACCAGTGGGTAGCTACCATAAAAATTTTAGCTTCAAAACCTTTCTAGAAAATATTTTTGCTGATTGCTAATTATGGCGAAAATAGGTTTTTAGGGATATCTTTTGCACCACAAATCCAAATTAGGTTTTCCAGTTTCTATGTCTAGGTATATCCATATTCTACCTTGTGTGTAAATTTCGTCGCATTTGGATAATTGTTGCTTGCTTTTCATTTAAGTGTTGCTCGTCTTATTGGTTGTTTTCGTTCTTTCGCTTAGGATTCGATATTTGCGGTAACCCAGAACGACCCTCCGCAACAAATTGAGCAACAACAAGCGAGGGTGCAAGCGGTTTGATCATTTCCATTCAATCCCATTACTTTTAAAGTCTAATACTTTGTTTAAACTTTATGTATGCATTGCTATTTGGGTGTTAAATTGATTAGTTAATCCCTAGTTGCATAATCAGTAGGTAAATCAATATCCTCTACTACCTAAGCCTAGGTTATTTGCTGTGATTAGAGTTCGTTGGATGAGCTCTTGTCACTTAGTAGATTCGAATAAATATTGCTTAGCCATGCCTAGTATCGGTAGTATTGGGCGATCATCGACTTAGTCGGTGATCTTGATCACACAAATACTTATATTATTCCATTATGTCCAACCCTTGTGTTTTACCATTTTGCAAATCAAAAGCGAAAACAAAAATTATATCTTGGCTTGGGCACAACGGTATGTTGGGTGATCTGTTGGGTGTGGATGGAATGGTGCCTAAGTCCCTAAGGACCGAGTTACTTGTGCCATTGATCCAAGCAATTAGTGCGTGCTAACCACACGAGGGGATATGGAACCTCTCTTGACTAAGTACTTTGGGAGGTGTTAATTATGAGCTGGTGGTGGGTGTGTTCTGTGTGTGTGTGTTTGTGGTGTTGGAGGAGCATTAGCGGGCCGTTAGGTTTGTTTAATGTGTCTTTCTCCTGTAGGTTGCGGCTCTTAATTAGCATCGTCCATTGGAAAGCGTCTTGTTAGACTTAGCCATGCTGCATACCAAAAGAAGTGTGCTAACCGTGGTGGTGGAAAGGCGGTCTATCGTGTGGGTACATTGGTACACCTGCGCAGGTTAAAACTATTCGAATAGCCTCGCCCTAGGTTATGGACACGCTTGGTTATTTCCACAAGAACTAGACTACAACCTTTTAAAAACTTAAACTTGACATGGGTGGTATGAAGGGTACTTCATGCTATTGTTGTGGTGACTATGGGTTAGTCACTTCTAGGTTGGTGTTGTTCTCTATCTATGTTATTATTGTCTCTCTTTATTTGAACAATAAAAGTTAATTGCAAACTTGCTTTGAATCTATTACCTTATTGTAAATGAAAACTTGCTTTATCTTCAAAATAAGTCCAAAGCCTTATCCACTTAAATAAAGCTTGCATGTAGTTAATTATAGTTCATTATCTCACACGTCTGGTCTTGCGAGTACAAAAACAAGTTTTGTACTCATCTGCTTTGCTTAATATTAATTGTTGCAGAGGAAGAAGGTGAGCCCCAGGGCCTCACTTTTGTGAGTGTGTTCTTGTTATTGTTTGGGACGATTAGCTTGGCGGTCCGGTTGGTTGCCTTGTGGGTAAAGGCACCTTGATTGGCTTTGTTTATCGCCATCTTATGGCCATTTGCTTCATTGTGTATTTACTTATCTTTATGAATTTTGGCAGTCGGCCTCTCTTTTGTAATAACTCTCTTTATATTATCTATGTCTTTCGATTGTTGCTTTGCTTGGCTCTATGTGTATGAATGGAATTGATGCATGATTTTGTAGCGGGGTGTGTATATGCATTTGCAGGAAGTATACATATCTCGAGCTTAGTTTATTTGATTTGTCTTGTTAGGACCAAGTGGATGGTTAAGCAAGTACAAGCCGAATAAACAGGGGTCCTCACAAAGTTGGTATCGAGCCATTCCGACCGTAAGTAACCAAGCTTGGTCGTCCTTAGGATATTTTGAAAACCTTATTTTCAAAGGGTCAAATGATTTGAAAAGCTTAAGTAAGTTCTCGGATTTTATTCCTTACCTATCTTAGCTTTCTTCTCTCGTCTTGCTCTAATTTGAGTTTTAAAAGTGTTTTCCTTTCCTTCTCTCAAAAGATAGTCATTATCGATTAATTGGGTTTTGGGACCAATGAGCTTGGCAAATTGAAATGTTAGCCGCCCTCTACAAGGTTTTGAAGCTTCGAGTTGAAGATTTCAATTAGGAGGCTTGGATCACGAAATCTGGACAGCGATCATTCAATTTCGGACAGCGAGGCTCAAAGGTTCTAACCAGGGTAGAAAATAAGAAATTAACCAAGTAAAACTTGTGGGAATAAAAGGGTAAGATGTGATACTAGTTAGCTAAGTATCTAACGTTATTTTTATCGCCTTAACCTTGTTCTTGAGTAGTGTTAGGCTGGTTGTAGTGTGCTGAAATTTTTATCTTCTCACACTATTACTCGTTCATTCAATACGGGTTAATGGCATTGAGAAGTTGAGCTTGGTTTGGAGTTTCCTTGCTGTTTTGGAGCTTCTTTGGAAACATTTAAAGTTGTTACTTGCTGTTTTTGGCTTTCGGTTAGGGTGATGTCTCATTCCCCTAATCGTTAGCTTTTCGCTTTCATCAACTTCTAATGTTAGTGCTTTGGTTTCTAACCTAAGTTTCTTAAAGCAGGATGGCTGGAGGTACTCGTAGCGGCCGTGGTCGGCCAATGGTTTTAGATGAGGAGCTTCGCCTCCTCCGACCATGGCCGAGTCCTTCTCGGATCGGCGCAACCGCTCGGAGGGCGGAGGGTCTGGCTGGATGTTATTGCGCGCAACACCTCCGCCCCTTCAGGTGCCTCGGGATCCGGGCGAGGGGTGGACATCGATCCGTGGGGGCCTTGCGGAGTTTCTTCGCTTTCGGCCCACGTTCTCCGGTATGAGACCCATTGGGCGCAGATGGTGGCTGCGTCGAGTTGAGCGTAAGCTCGGCGTTGCTCGATGCTGGACGGGGCGAGGCACTCTTTGCCTCCCATCGGCTTGAGGCGGACTCTCGGTGGGAGAACTTCTTGGCCATGCAGCCCGCGCGCCAATCGTCTCTTGGGATGAGTTCGGACGGCGTTAGTCGAGCTCACATCCTGCCGCGATGAAGTCTGAAGAAGGAGTTTCGCGCTCAAGCAAGGCGTAAGTCGGTGATGGAGTACTGCACGAGTTCAACCACTTGGCTCGTTATGCTCCATCCGAGGTGGCCGATGAGGCCAGCGGGAGAAGTTCATGGAGGTTTGTGCGAGGAGCCGCAAGGCGGGCTCTCCATTGTGGACTTTGCGGACTTCGGGCCTTGGTGGACAAGGCCATTGTTGCGAGCACAAGGCCAAGCGGCGAGTCCCATAGCGCAAGTGGGAGGCCCGGTGATGCGCGCGGCGGCTCTCGTCCTCGTGTCGGGCCTACCGAGGGCCCGTTGCGTGGCTTCCTACCACCAGAGGCCGCGGCACGATTCCTCGCCCTCCGCGAGCGTGCCCGATCCGTGCGCTGCGAACGTGCGAGTGGCCCCGCAATCCAGTGCAGGGTCACTGCTTTTCGTGCAACGAAGGGCATTATGCCAATAGTTGCCCTAACAGGATGGAGCGGCCTCGTCCTAATGGAGGGCGCGGGCGAGGAGGTGGTTCTTCTCGGGGATCGGAAGGTTGTCCCGCTACCCAAGGCGTGGGTAGTGGCGCGTCAACCTCATCTCCGCGGAGGAGCACGCAGGAGGCACCCGGCGTCGTGTTGGGTACCCTTTGGTTAACTCTTTCCACCTTTCTGATTTTGTTTGATTCGAGCGCATCTCATTCTTTTGTTTACGAGTCTTTTCTGCTGCTGTGGGAGGTCTTCTTTTTACTCCATTATTGGTCCAGCTGCTCATTCGCGCTCCGGTTCGGAGTTGAGAGTCGAATCTGAGTGTAGGGATGTCCTGATGACATAGAAGGGTAGGATTCTTGGCAAACCTTATCCTCAGCCGATCGGCGAGCTTAGATGTAATCCTAGGCATGGATTGGTTGTCTCGGCACATGGGACAAATTGATTGCGCTAGAGGCTCATCTACCTCACCGATCCTTACGGCGGCGAGGTTGCTTTCGCAGAAGGCTGCGGTCCGCATCTCTTCGCGCTCGGCGAAGCCAGCTCTAGATATTAGTGAAGTCCCGGTGGTATGTGACTTTGTTGATGTCTTCCCGACGACCTTCGGGGATGCCACGATTCGAGACCTCGAGTTTGTCATTGAGTTGGTTCCGTACGCCCGATTTCAAAGAGGCCTTGCGAATGGACCCGCTTGAGTTGGTGGAGTTGAAGAAGCAACTAGGTGAGCTTCAAGAGAAGGGTTTCATCCGCCTAGCTCATCTCCTTGGGGATGCTCGGCAATCTTTGTCGAAAAAGGACAAGATCTGCGCATGTGCGTTGATTACCGTCCACTTAATGAAGTAACGGTAAAGAACAAGTACCCTTTGCCCGTGTCGATGACCTCTTCGATCAATGCGCGGAGCTCGCGTTTTCTCAAGATTGATCGAGTGGGATATCATCGAGTTCGGATTCGACACGAGGATATTCGAAGGCGGCTTTCTACTCGTTATGAAGCATGCGGTATCTCGAGTCATGTCATTCGAAGCAACCAATGCTCGGCCTTGTTCATGAACCTCATGAATTCGGTGTTCATGGAGTATTTGGATAGGTTCGTTGTGGTCTTCATCGATGATATCCTTATCTACTCCAAGAGCGATGAAGAACACACAGAGCATTTGAGGCTTGTGTTGGGCAAGCCGTGAGCACCAGCGTATGCGAAGTTCGGCAAGTGTGCGTTACGGTTGAAGGAAGTAGCCTTCTTAGGCCATATTCTTTCGGCGGGGGAGGCGTAGCCGTGGATCCTAGCAAGATCGATGTGCTTTCACGAGTCGACCCGCCGGTCACGAAGTTCGAAGTTTCTTGGTTTAGCGGGATATTATCGTCGCTTTATCGAGAACTTCTCCAAGATAGCGGCCGATGGCGGAGTTGCTCAAGAAGGACAAGAGGTTCTCGTGGTCCGCGATTGCGAGAAAGTTTCAAGCGCTTAGAAGCGATTGACCACGCTCCGTTCTTGTTCTCCCGATGTCGTCGGCTTGATATCTTTTGTGGCGCTTCTCGTCGAGGCCTCGGTTGTGTCCTTATGCAAGAAGGCAAGGTAGTGGCCTATGCATCAAGGCAATTGAGACCTCATGAACTCAACTATTCTACCCATGACTTGGAGTTGGCGGCTGTGATCCATGCACTTAAGATTTGGCGACATTACCTAATCGGTGTCGTTGTGAAGTGTATTCGGATCACAAAAGCTTAAAGTATTTGTTCACTCAACCGATCTGAACCTCGGGCAAAGGAGATGGTTGGAGTTGATCAAGGACTATGACATGGGTATTCACTACCATCCGGGCAAGGCTAATGTCGTTGCGGATGCGCTTAGTATAAGCGCATTGCAATGC